>WMHX01000193.1:0-217231 GCA_013420875.1 Thelonectria rubi | reverse complement strand
TACGGAGGTGCCTTTCAAAAGTTTTGTCCCAAGCTAATAACGCCACATCCTTATACCCCTGTCAGTTACCTCGGGATACACGGTCTCAATACAGCCTCCAGGCGGCCTGCTTCTGTAGCCCCTGTAGCTCAGAAGGTGATAAGAGCTGGAGGAACTTGCTAGCAGCTAACGGAGCGCTATAGCTCTCACGCTTATAGGGGGGTAAAGTAATGGTACGTACCTTATGTACCTAGCCTGCTTGTGATTGGCTGCTTGAGATGTGTGGCTTGAGATTGGGACAAAACTTTTGAAAGGCACCTCCGTAATACGTACTAGTTTACTAACTGCCTAAGAAAGAAATCTTAGCTATGCTAAGAAACAATTCTGCACTAAATTTCCCTAACTCGTGCCAAATCGAGATAAATAACAAAAAACTGGCCATCTTTCCATGCAAAAACTAAGGCATTTTCGCAAAGTACAACTTTAAAACGCTTTACGTTAAAAAAGACGAAAATATCGTCCATCAACTCATATGCCAAACACTTGTTGTAGAAAGAGACGTCGCTGTTCTCCAGTCGAGTTTTCAGTGGAGGGAGATACCTGGCCAGCGTCTCTGCCTCCAAGTCGACCCACCACCTCTCGCCAAGATTCCAACCGTGATAGCCCGAGACCAGGAGAATCTTGCCGCTTGGTGAAAATTCTACGCACCTGGGCGTAAGCCAGTCAACGACTTTGATTTCAGATTGAATGGTTCTTGCCACCAGGTCCAAGGTAATCACCTTTTTACTTGTAGCCATCGCGAGAGTCTTCCCATTTGGCGAAAATGCTATTTCCGTCCAGTCTGACTCTGACTCTTCAGGGTTGATTTGTGAAGTCTGTTCACCTGTCGCAGCGTCCAACAGTTTCACTCCTCCATCACTTCCACATGTCGCGAGCGTCTTTCCGTCGGGTGAAATTGCGAGAACGGGATCGTCCACCCAGTCCGATCTTTCGCTGCGCCAACGAAGCTCACCCGTCGCCGCATTCCAGAGGTCCACGTAGTATCCATGGACTGCGGCAATCTCCTTACTGTCTGCAGAAAAGACGAACCTCCAATTGCTCTCAAGATCATCAGAGACGTCCAGAGAATGCCGGAGTCTACCAGAATGAAAGTCCCAGAGTAACAACCGATGACTCGTCGAAGAAGTTGCGAGCGTCTTCTGGTCTGGAGAGAGAACCATTTCCGAGACATCATCAGGATCAGGGATAGGTTTGTGATGAATGTTGGAGGGAAATGCTGGAGGGTCAAACAGGTCGGATACGATTATTTCGTCGTAACTGGGCTCGATTCTGGGCTCGATTGCAGGTGCAGGTGGCTTGGCTTGATCTTGGAGATTGATCAACCCCGCGACCTGAAAGTTAGCTACCAGCAGCTTGTCACTTGAACAAAATGCGACAGCGGTAGGATGTCCGCCCCCCTGTATCTGGGAATGGGTTCTGCTCAAAACGTCCCAAAGACAAAGCTGATTCCGACCGGTTTCGTATGCAATCATGGTGCCGTTTGGAGCGAAGGCGATTGCGGGGAAAAAACCGTTAATCTGGTGTGTTTGATGACAATCCCCTGTTGCTGTACTCCGGAGCTGCAAAACCAAGTCTTGCTCAATCGTAAGAGGTTCCCAATCTGTTGCAAGGGCAATCGCAACGGTTTTCCCATCTGGTGAAAGGGCAATGGCGATGATTGACCAGGGAGAGACCAGATGAGTTTGGCGATGGTCGCCTGTTCGAAAGTCCCACAGGTCCAGCTTTCCCTCATTCGCCGTCGACACGGTAGCCACCAATGAATGCTGAGGTAAAAGACTAGCCAGTGTCAGGGAGCCAGAATCCCGAAGTCTCCATTGGGTCCTGATATTCCTGGTCATCAAATCCCAGAGCTGTATTTCCCCTCTTTCGCAGAGTGACACAAGTGTGCATCCATCTTTCAGAAACGACAAGGCCAAAACTCCAGACTCGTCTGGAACGCCAAACGTCTGCTGGCGAATCCCCGATCCAAGATCCCGTATCGAGACGACCGTACCACCGCCGAGTGCCACTGTCCGGCCATCCGACGAGATGGCAACTGCATTGCATCGTGTTAAACGGTCGACAAAGAACTCTTCAAGTCGAAAGAAAGACTTTCGAAGCGGCGGGCGACCTCTGATGTTTTGAATCAATGGTGGCCCTTCATCCTTGAGATAATGCGGAAATGTCTGGCCAAATGAACTGAAGACCAAGGCAGAAACATATATCTGAAGTGGATTCTGGTTAATCGTTTGCCCATCTTGAACTAGTAAGAGCTCCGTCTCCTTCAACAGGTCAATGAGTTGAGCATTGGCTTGAGACTCAGAGTTCTGACGCTGTAAGATGTTAGTCCGTCATTCGTGTGCGTCTCTAGAAGTGCGTACCAAAATCATGTCGAGCAGTCCCTTGATTGCAGCACCCGCTTCGTCAACTTCCCCAAGGATGGACAAGACCTCGAGCCAATGCAAGAGGTGTTCTTTGAGAAATTCATCGATCTCGGCTTCGTCAACCGGCAGGTTGCTCGACTGCAGGTGATATACCCAATAACGACATGAATACGCTAAATCAGCTGGGATAGAATCTCGGATGGTTTGTCTTGGAATGTCATGTCTTTTCACTCTGACGTCTTCGAGGTTGCAAATGTTCTTTCGAAGTGCTTTGAGGGAGTGATCATTCGCACCAGTCAGTCTCATTCGTTCGAGGCACCTTTTCGCTAGCATTCTGTGGGTGGCTGGCTCGTCGACTCTGAATGTGGCGGTGTCTGGTGCTGCTTTCTGAAGCAAGAAGTCGCTGAAAGACTTGTGTATCAGATGGACGGGGGCTCCATCATCGTCGGGGACATTGACGACCGCGTGGAGGTTCTGGAGCCATTGTTTCACATCACTCCTGTTGATAGCAAGCAGAGCCGATAGTGCTTGAGCTGACAAGGGCTCGGCGATAAGAACCAACGCACCCAGGAGATCTTGAAGGATCGATTCCTCGTCAGGGGACAAGGGTTCTAGCTTCTCAGCTCCCTCATCGCCAAATATGAGACTCTTCATGATCGGTTCGTAAGTTTGGTCGAGCTGCCCCTTGACTTCGTCGCTTTGACGTAGCCAATCCCGAAGCCGCCTGACCGGGCTTCGTCGACGCCATGGGTCATCGAGGAAGCGCAATAGAGTGGCTGCGTAGATGAAGAGGGGCGAAGGTGTTGTTGCTTGCTTCACGACAGAGGCAAAATCGTCCGAGGTTGGCCATGGTTCGTCGATCCCTTTCCCGATTCGCTTCAATTCCTTGTCCAGAAAAGTCGTGATATCCCCTTTGGTTTGGCGTTTGAACTCGTTGTGCAGATCAATGGAATCGTAGACCGCCTCACCTCTCTGAATGGCAGAAAATGCATCCTTGATTGGGGGAATCAGCCTGCTCGTCAAGATCACGCGTATACATGAGTTTGGCAGACACCCAAGTGAAGCGATTAAGCGCAGGACCTCTGGAATCCCGAAGATGTCGTCACACTCATCCAATGCGTCGATGATGATGACTCGCATCAACTTGGACTTTGCGGAGGGTTCGAGAACTGAAAGAGGTTGTTTGATGAGAATTTCGAACTGATCGGGGAGGCATTTAGCCACGATGGCATCTTCGGATAAGCCGTCCACCGAGAGACGAAGGCGTTCTCAAACTGCGGAATGGTTTCTTTGAACTGGCTGGCGATCGTCGAGAAAAGTCGATTTGTCCCACGAAATTTGGCATCGCGTTTGAAGAAATACCCGGCCACGAGTCTTTCTGAGTTCTCAACGGCAGACAACCTCAGCTTGTCCACTAGAGTCCGGACGAGAGTCGACTTCCCAACGCCAGCGGGAGCATGGACCCAGAGCAAGGCCTTGGAAGTTGTGTCTCTCTTCGTAATCCAGGAATAAATCTTGGACAGCGCTTCGACTCTTGTCCCATCGTAGCATCTTTCACCGCGATGTACCTTGTCGCTATCGAAGCGTGCCTCCCAAACGACTGGGAGAGGGATCGGGGGTTCGCTCTTTTCCGAAACCGTAGTCCTATGGAGTTATTAGAAATGAGCTTTCGACGGTAGGCAAACGTACCTGATCGCACTGCTGATGCATTCACGAAGACCTTCAAGAGACAAGAGTCCGGTCGGTGGATTCACCGCGTCCAACAGGGATTGAACCGGGAGAGTCTGTCCAGGAGATAGCGCTTCATCACCAGGTACAACATCTCGTGATGTTTTCGCAAGATGGTCCCAGTCTGCTTCTGACGCATCATTCCCAACCACCTTCCGAGCAGCATCCAAAAGTTCATCTTCTTCGGCTGACTCTCCTCCACGGCTTCCCATTTTCTCTCGGAGGCCCAGAACGCACATGGAGTAGATCATGGCACCTCCATGCGCTACGTCGATCATCATCTCCTGCTCGAGAGAGAGGGGCCCGGAGGACTGCTTGTACAACAAGGGATGGGCGAGTCTGTTGTAGAGACGTTCGGAGAGTGTGGTGAGTTGGATTTCGAACGTGACGTTGCAGTATGACTGAAGTGTGCCCTCGGTGGAAGATTTCAATGTAACATGATGGTTCCAACTTTGGTAAGCTCCAAACCACGTGTCCCATTTGGTTCCAACTTTGCGCTCCCGTGAGAATGCATTAGGCTTCGAATGTTGATGGAAGGTAGCCAAAATGAATCGATTCGCTTTCTCTGTGTGGTCTTTGTAGTCCAGCACGATCCGGATCCCCGCAAGGTCATGCAAGTCACCGAATATCTCGTCGAGTGTTTTGTATGGCCCCTTCTTAAGCCTCTTCGTTCGATCTAGCTCGCGTCGGTCTATCGACTTTCGGACGGAATCGGTCTGCTTCGCTCGACCTTCAACCAAGGCTTTGATGTTGTGCTGTGGAAGTTGTTCGTTGAAGTACTCGACCAGCTTTTGCACCATCAGGTCGTATTCTCGTTCTAGCAGCGGCCAGATGCTTTCGGTGAAGACTTGTTTTGGTTCTCCGTTCCGTTGTTTCACTAGGTGAGCGATTTTGAGGCGTAAGGGCGTGGTCGATCGAGGGTCCATCGTGCCATGAGGAAGGGGCAATTCGAAGCGGAGGAGGAATCATAGGATATTCGATAAGATTGTCAAGTTGACGAGGAATAAGGCGTAGCCTACCACAGGTCTGGCCGCGCCTTTTCAGCAACGATTGAATTAAAGGCTCGCAACATCGATCACGAGTAAAGAAGAGAAAATTCTTCCAAGCTCCCCCGCTTGAATCTCACCGCAGGTCACATGAGGGGCTGAATTTGTGCAGGAGCAACACGAATCGATATCCCGTTGGCCGAGGCCGGCGCTTACAACCCGAAGACGCTGCCAATGACACTTGCAGGAGCGGGCCATCAGATTGCCTCGTTGCCTAAGGTTCCCAATTCCTGTAATTGAGGCAGAAGTGCTGATGGAAGTGACGGCCGCAGTCAACTTCATTCTCTTTCCTCTCGCGTAGCCGTCAATCAGTATCAACCATGGTCGGGTCCTCATATCGCGATTTCGTCAGGTTTCGAGCCTCAACGAACCCGTGCATTTCCGGTTTGAATGATCACCTAACACGAACAGCTCCAAATTCTGGTAGGATTGTCTCCATCGAATATCCTCACAATAAACACTCTCAGGTTGACTGTGAGCCTCGAGTGGCGGAGGCAGACCTTGCAACCTTCATCAGTACTGCTCCGTCAAATGCCACACGCGTTATTTTGATCGAGGATATCAGCCCTCCGGCCATCAGTCTCATTGGAGAGGCACTTGACGTGGATCCTCTCTTCTTCGCCGACTACGTCAACACTAATCTGCAGAATATTGAGAAGGCATCACCTCCACCTTCGCTCGCAATCTTGCCATCCTCGACATCCCAAACAGGCCATCTCCATCTTCACTACCAACAGGTCTTGGACTTGGGCCAGGTAGATCTCTTCGCCGACGCTCCTTACGCCTTGAAGACGCCTTCGAACACTCCTCGAAATGTCCGGCGCTTGGCGGCGCTGGGAAACAGACAGCTTGCCCTCGCCCGTTCTTGCTGCTCTGTTCTTGTCAAGACCTTGGACAAAGGCCACATCTGTGAGTATATCATTCGTCACGCATTAAAGAACATTTACTCACGTAGGTAGGCATCATTCTAGTTGACCCTCCCATCACCACTGTCAAGGGTCAAACACCCTATCCGGCGAAACCCCTCAATGGCGGTTTCGAAGACTTTCAGCCTCCCCAATCATTCTCATCCTTTAGGAAGAACCAACTCAACGAACCTTGGAAGGATTCGATGCTCGACAGCTTACTACACTATTTTCTGGCCCAACAACCCCCAGGGCTTCGCCCAGCGGCTCCCAGCGTCTTGTGCTTGGGTTATTATCCCACCCGCATCGTCCTCGCCGAATGGAACCTCTACGTCCACCTGACAAGTCGTTACTCGAAATATTACGAATTCTCTGTTCGAGATATAAACAGCCGAGTCCACGACAACGACCTCGTCGACCTCCAGCGCTGGAGACGCCGCTGCAAGCAAAGCCGCCACAAGCTGACGATTCTCGCCGAGTTTGTCGACTATTGGAAACGGCACGAAGACGACCATCCATGGCATCTTGTGCTTATGGACATCGACCACTTGAAAGAGCAGCTCCAGCATTACAGCGAGTTCCTGGAGCAGATGGTCACGGTGGCGACGTCGATGGTTCAGCTCCTCGACTCGCGACGCTCCATTCTCGAGGCCGTCAACGTCCGCCGCTTGACGTACATTGCGCTGGTTTTTGTGCCGTTGGGCTGGGTCGCAAGCCTGTTTAGCATGTCTGACGCCTACTCGCCAGGCCATGAACACTTTTGGGTCTACTTTGCTACGGCCTTGCCTCTGCTGGCCCTGGTGGTGCTTCTATCAGTGTTTCCCTATGAAGCTACGGGAGAGATTGCGAAGAAGGTGTGGAGAGAAGGCGAAGGGGAGCATGTGAAGCCACGCTTAAAGTTTGAAACGGTGATGGTTTAGAGATAGGAAGAAGGAGAATATAGTCTACTTACTGATATGAGGATTTTAGAGAATGATTGGTAATTAATGAAGTTTTTCATTGTAACTAACATATAACGTGAGTGTACTTAAATATAAAGGCTTCCTAGGGACAAAGATCAACGAGGGCAGGTTTCGAACCAGGCAAAGTCAGTAGGTAGGTCGGGCAGTTGGCTCAGCCCGGACGAAGGCTTTGAAGGCACGGAAAGTCAGCCTGAAGAGGGCTTCAAAGGGAGGAAGTCCGAGGACGAACAAGATCAGCCCGGACGAGATGTTTAAAGGTAGGGGACGGTTAGTAATAGCAGCTAGCTAAGCCTAGGCTTCCAAGGAAGAAGAAGATAAAGACTAACAAGCTTCCGAGGGTAGGTTAGAACAGACTGGACGGGAGCTTTAAGCTAGAGACTATTAGTATCTCTACTGCTAGTATCTTTAAACCCTAAAGTTATATCTCTGCTATTAGCAATTTAGCCTTAAGGACTATGTATTACTATATTAGAACGCCTAAGTAAAGGTAATTACGTAAGGATAGAAACTAACCCTACCTAAACTTTAGGAATATTCTCAGGGAATAACTTAACACTCCCTTAACTTTATGCTAACTCCTATTCTAACCCCTAACCCCTAACTCTAAGATATAATTGCAAATATAGACCTAATTTGCCTGCAAAATTATCCGCATATAATTGAAAAACTTCCGTACATAACTGAGTGTTAGTGTTAAGTTCACTTAGTGAGGTCCCTCTGCGCTTTAGCTTCCTCAGCTCTGATTTCAGCGTGATGTGTGCGATTTAGCAACTGTGCCACTCCGCGTGTTTAGTGATTATCACCGCCCAAACGATTGCCCCCTTGGTATTCTCTGGCCGCTTAAACGAATGCAGCAGCAACACGAGGCGAGGACCACCAGATAACGGCCATAATAGGCACCGCTTGACTGAACCAGGTGGGGAGGACTGGTCGCATATCACTCTCGACTTTCAGGAGAGTCCGATGTTTCTCAAGGAGCGCCATATACCGCTCCTCCATGGTAGGCTCGCTTGTGGGTGGTGCGTTGATATGAAGGGCAAACAAGGCCAGAACCGCCAGGAACCCAATCAACATTATGGTATCCATCTTCCTGGCTGTTGTTGTGGTCGTGTGGTTATTTGCTTGTGTGATTGTGAGTTATGTGAATGTAGCTAACCTTCTAGAAACTGTCCATGGGGGAGGTTGTATTCTATTGCATGATCTGTCCTCCAGTTCCTTCCATACTCAGCGTTAAAGATGCAAGGACCTACCCAGGGATTTCCCACGCTCAGCGTTAAAGATGGAAGAAACCACTTAGGGAGGCTTACCCTATACTAAACGGTAAGAATAAGAGGAACTACCTAGTACTGTACGCAGAGAAGCCTCTCCCACACTGGGCACGAATAGATAAACACTCATTATAGGATATATTCCTGCTCTAAGGCAGATATTTCATTTAAAGAGGAGCTATAGTTCTGGAGCATAGTTATCCACTAGAGGATTTTTCCATTATCTATCTTAGGAAGACTAAGTGAAAAAAGAAAACCACAGTCTAATTAACTAGTTTGCGCTATAATAAAAAAAGCCTTTAATATAGGCTTCTAAATGAAATCAAATAGACAGGGTAGAAATTAGCTTAAAGAATAAGAGACTAAAGTTGCAAAGGTGCCCACTCAGGATAATAAATAGGGATAGAATACGCTCAGGCCCTATTATAGAAGCCCAGTCGAGGAGTGGCATACTTTTATTATAGGAGCTTAGATATAGTGTCTACCAAATGGCCCGCACAATAATTGGTGGAGAACCTGGATACCTGCTTCCTGATGGGCTTGCACTTAATATTCATGCCCGAATCAATAGCAGTCTGGCATTGCACAAACTCCATCTGCCTCACACATTCACATGTGTACTCAATCATAAGCCAGGTACACATAATGGCTCGAAGTCCTTTAGTTCCAGAGTTAGCATAAAAAGACATTTACTAGCAACACCTTAGTAGGTAGTACAAACCTCAACTAAATAGTAATTATACTCGACAATGTTCTCTCGCAGCCAGTTGTGCTTGAGCGCTCAATGCTGTAACGGAGCTAGCCTAGTCAGCCGTTCAGTGTTTCGTTGAAATAGACCAGAGTCGCTGTACTCTATTTTAAGATCTCTCTTGCTTTAGAAACGGCCATGAAGACCGACCACTCTCAAAACGTAGGATATTCGTTTGTACCCATACTATCCGTACATATTGGATACTACTCCACTCTCGACGCTTAAGAAACTGATCACATTCGGTACCTATGGTATAGCGGAGGAAAATTTCCCGTCTCCGAAAAGCCTAAACTTATCAACTTGCAACGTGGCCCACCGAAAAAGAATATTAAGCTTGCAGTCTTCGCCTTCAGATAAAGCACACCCTCTAAAGCATCATGATGGCCATGGCTACTCCTCGTATCATTTCTATGGAATTCTCCACAGCAGGAAGAGATGACTGTTACTTCCGTATCTTGACTGGACACAGCGTCAAATATATCACCATTCAAGCCGGCGCCCTCGATGCCCATTCACTCATGGATATGCCGCTGAGCTTCCAGGATATTCTGCCTACATTACCATACGGCGAGAACCACTGGAATGCTGCATATGTCTCTCGCAACGCGGCAACTGGCAACCTTGAGGCAGCCCTGGAGAAGAAAGACCTCCCTGGCGTGGAGACAGTTTGGCATCAAAAGAAGATCAACTTTCTGGACCTCCAGAGAACTCAGCAGCTGACTTTGCTCGCCCAAGAGTGTACAACAAAGTCGGACAATTTGGCGAGCCACAGCCAGTCAGAGAAATGTGGACAAAGTACAACCATCGCCAAGATTGCTCGGTTCCCATGGGAAATCCAGTACATCGAGGCTAAAACCCGCATCTACAAGCTTCTACAATCTTCAGCCATCGCCCCACGGTTTTTAGGGCACATACACGAGGAGGGTCGAGTAATCGGGTTTCTTCTAGAGAAGGTAGAAGGCCGACGAGCTGGCATGGCTGATTTGGACATCTGTCAGAGAGCCCTAGGGCGTCTTCATAGTCTCGGGGTTTTGCATGGAGATGCCAATCGTCACAACTTCATCATCGGCTCCAGTCACGAGGCTGTGCTGATCGATTTCGAGAAGGCTGTGGTAAACACGGATGTCAAGTCGTTGGAGAATGAGATGGCGAGTCTCGGAGAACAACTGTCTGAGGAAACCGGCCGCGGTGGAGGCTTCGACACGGTAGAATAGTAATATAATCTGCCGCTTTTGGATCGAATCAGCTCATCACCGCCATTCAATGCTTCTTTGAAGACACCTTGACAACGGTTTCGGATCTTCTCTTATTCCTGCGGGAGGCGCACCGTGGGGCTGTTTTATCCAGGGTAGATTCGGCTCAGCGCTCATCTAGCATTAGAAGTAACACCAGCTACCGCTTCATTCTCACCCGGTCACTCACCCATCAATGATATTTGAGATAATCGTGGGTAAATAGCCCCAGGCCAGAAAGCCACGCTGGCTTTCACCGCTCACCCCTGTCAGTGAGATACACCGATTAAATTGAACTATGTTTTCCAGATCGAACTCATAGTGTCTTCGCACTCATACTTGTTCCCCTCTCTTAAAGTGCTGCTGACGCTGGTCGGCTTGGTTTGTTGACGTCAGGTTGACGACTAGTAGTCTGGATCCAGAGAGGCCGCTCGTGCGTTCGTTCGTGTTAATTGCTCTCTTCGCCGGGAGGGTCCGCGTCGGGTTTCCTCTTCCCTTGTCTACAAGGCGTCTTTACAGAAGACTGTTCTATAGCAGGGGCTGCTCTCCGCGGGTGAGTTAGTATGTCTTGCTATTTCCAAAGGCGGAAAAGTGGTGTCGTGGATACATGTTTACCGCTGGATTATCTAGGGCAGGCAAACACTTCGGTTATGATGCGAGAGACGCTGGGGATACCTAGCGTCGGTTGACACCTCTGGCACCCCCAGCCCTGTTTTTCCAAGGCTGGATTCATGCAGACATTCACGTTTGCTTTCGGGGAGTAGTAGTGGCCTTGATATTATTCCCGGAGCTTCCTGGGAAGATGAACTGCGACAAGAGTCATATCGTTGAAAGAGACCAATGCGGCCCGGTGCCTCTAAGCAACCACCTACCACAAAAGAGGCTCCCACTTGGCGTTTCTCTCTCAATTCAAGGACTAAATAATGCGATCCTTCTTCTCATTATCCTCACACCTCTTCTGTGAGCTTTCGGCTGCTCGTTTCCTTGAATCCTCTCCGTCACTTGTATTCTACAATTTTTAAAGACAGGACTCCTTCGGAATCATCCCCAGACCATCAGATTCCATAACTGCATCAATCCAACGCCACAGCCGCCCATCTGCCACAAATCGCGGATTCATTTTGGCTGCGAAGGCCACCTTACGCGCCAATGCTAGTCTCTCGGCGCCCACAGCGTCGAAGTACTTCTTCTCCCGGCGAAGGATCTCGCTTTCAGGCTCGTCGTCAGCTGCTAGCTCGCCGGCCAGTGCGAGCGCATCGTGGGCTGTGGCACGCGTTTCCAATAGAGCCGGCAGACTATTGGTGTCGTCTCCGTCATCTCCAGGAGTTACAGGTCCCAGGGCAAGCGCACAGAGTGCCTCCAGGTGGTCATAGTCTTGCAAAGCATCCAGGTTCACCAGGCGCATGAAACGTGAGACCATCTGGCCGACCTTCCAGTCGGACTCGATTATGCACCTACCAGTCTTCCGATTTTCGGTTTCGAAGCGGGACCGGAAAGCACTTACCAGGGACAAATCCAACACCAAGTCCCTGGGATGTGGTAGGCCCGGAGTAGCGAGCAGCTGGGTTGGAGGAACAGTAGAGGAGAAGGCCCAGTCAATGACACACGTTATGTTCAAATCACCATCAACAAAAAGATTCTGGAGGCTGATGTCGTGATGGTGAAGGGGAAAGCCGGGGCCCGACTGACAGACAGGACGAACCATACGGGGGATGATGGAGTCCCGAAGGAGTTGGCTCGCGAGGCAATATTGCAATCGATTCATGCTCGAGTCCACTATTCCTCCAAGGGCCGCGAAGTCATTCCAGCGATCGGTGGCGGCGTAGTACTTGGCGAAATTGGCGTATTCTTGCGGGACAGGAACAGGCGCACGGAGGACATGGTATCCCATTGGAAGCTGCTCGGCATGTAGGTGAAGGGCGGTGGCGAGGGAGGAGTAATAGTCTGCTTCGTTGTGAAATGGACCGCGCGGCATGTCCTCAATCGTGTCCCGGTCCTGTAGAACGTGCCCGGGAGAGGGACATTCGTCGACGTAATAACCTTCTTCGCCTTCGAAGAGCGAGCCTATTGTCGGAAAGCGGAGACCAAATAACTGGCGAGCGTAGCATCCAAGCTGGCGCATAATTTTCTTCTTCTCCTCCTCTGTCAAAACTCGAGCCAGCGTCGCAGAACCGTTCAATCCAGAGGGTTCATGGGTATGTGTCCGCCAGTCGTACTTGGCAAGAGGATGACCCGTAGCTTTGCTCATTAGGATATATGGAATTCCAATGTCATTTTCGTAGGTGGAGCTAGCAACCGTTAACTCGGGAGATTGTCTTGGGGCTTCGGGAACATACCTGTAATGGAAAACCTCTGGTGCAGGAATAGAGGTGTGCTCTCTGATATATTTGAGGGTGGCGGCCTCGCTAGCCAAGAGACGCCCGGTGACGCCTTGGGCGTCAGCGTAGGATGAGCAGGGTGCTCGAAAGACCCATTCGACGCCATCATCGAACTCAAGAAATATCGCCCAGTTTAAGGCGCCTGCTTTGGGGATTTGAGAGTCGTTGCACGTACATGGTTGACTTCGGAGCCGTTCCGCTAACCGGAGAAGGTGCGTGAGATTGAAGTCGGCGTGGAAGAAGATGTTCCTCTTTCGGCGCGTAGCAGGCATCGCATATCAGACCCGACCTGGAATAGAGCCCTTTTCAGGTGCTTGGAGGTAGTCGATATGACGGGTAGAAGGAAAGGATTGCGAGTCGTGGATATGGACAAGCATGTAGCCTCCAGCACTGAAGTTGCTTCTTTCCGGTCTTGTTTGGAGGGGATAAATCATGGGATTGGGAGCGAGCAGGTGGTACACGAAGACGGCGGCTATGAGACACCGGGTCAGAGACCCAATTAGTCAATCACGTGTTACACAGATGCTCCTGGCCGCGTGGCGTTGACCGGTCAGTTTGTCTCATATGCAATGACCAGAGGGTCACACTAGTCCCCGTCGGCTTACCCCTTCCCTCGTCTAAAGGCGTCTTCACAGAAGACTGCTCTCTGTGTACGTAAATGCTTGTGATTAAGTCTCGGGGGCATGGGCTTATGTGTTATTTACTTTTCGATTCAAATAGATGGAGAGTTGCACTCTCAGTGGTGGTATGTCCTTGGCCTCCGATAATAGTTCTGGCAACTCCTGTCCTTGCACAATGGCAAGACATGGCTCGACGCCACCCGAAGGTATGTGTCGGGATCCATAGCATGGAACCAGGCGTGGGTGGGATTAATCCTGTCAAAACCCATCTTCTCGCAGACCAAAATATCACGCTGGTAGTCCGTAACCAAACAGATCGAGCCGGACACGCCATTTGGTCGATGTCGACTCATTGCCACCTTTCGGCCATTACTGCCACATCCGTGGCCGTGGAAGCGAGTATGAAGGCCGAGGCACTTGGTGTCGGACGGCCAAATGCTGCGATGATCCAAAAAGCCTCCAAGCTCCCATAAATCCGAAGCGCATGGTTCCTTGTCTCCCATCTCATAGTAAACGCAACAGCACTTGTTGGGGTCAAACCAACACATCTCAGGCAGAGGGTTCGAGGGGTACGAAGGGAACAGAGTATCGGCTAACCCTTTTCGATGCCTCTTGAAGACTGCTCTCAAGTCTGAGGCGCGTACCCGCCCATCGGGTGCGGGAGTAAAAGCGTCGAGGCCGCTGTGAGGTTTCCACTCCAAGTTTAGACCACCTGGTCTGGGTAAAGTCGACAACTTTGAAGGCGGCCTCGCGGCCAGGTCGGCGCTTCTTCCACTGTGCAGCGTGTATTGTGACTTGGGTCGTGGCACTCGATTTTGAAATCGTCAAGGCAGGCCTGCCAATTTCCGGGGTTGCGCTGCTGCCACTCGCGAATGTGCTCTTCGATGGAAGCCCAGGAAATGTGAATGTGCTCGCAAAGTTGTACAGCTCCTTCACGGCCTAGACACTGTCGGTAGTGCTTGAATATGCTTCGGTTTGCCAACGAAAATGAATGCTCGTTGTGGCCGATGCCGCAACCATGGCAGTAAAGGTTTGCGGGACTCCAAGACTCAAATTTGCATCTCATGCCTCTCCATTTCCCGTCGAGGTCTGAAGACTGGATATCCCGTCCAATGTAATCTTTGCAGTTGCCACACATGCCGTCCATGAGCAAACGCCGTCGAAGTTTTGCCCTTGCATCAAGGGGCACTCTCCAGATCTCTTCCCAACAATGCTCGGGTGGGGGAAAGAATTGAATCCAGGTGATGTATTTCCGGATTTCCGGTTCGTACATCAGACATTGAAACTTCCTCGAGACTCGCCAGAGACAGTAGAGAGTGAGGAGATCGTCGCCAATATGGTGAAGAATGAGAAGCAGGAGCTCGTCCGGGAGTCGACATATACTGTAGTTTCTGTTATAAAACTCCGCTGCTATAAGGGGATCCATGGTGCGCAGAAGTTTTTGCAGTTGGTCCCGTTGCAATTGGTCCTGTTTCAGTTGTTCTTGTTGCAGTTGTTCCTGTTCCCGTTGCTCTTGGGCCCGTTCATCGTGGTCTCGTTCTTCCAGAGGCTCTCGAAGCCAACGTGAGCAGAGCTTCTGGATCCATTTCACGAGAAAAGACATGTTGGTGAAAGGGACCTGAAGAAGGCTGCTACAAGCGTCAGGGAGATGCGCTTTAGTAGAGTACCTTACGTTTGCTCTACGTGGCTACATCGAGTACCAAGGTACTCACAAAGCGGCAGCGCCAGAGTTTATTTGGGACACGGTCAGAAATAGAAAGCCCTGATAGTGTGATTCGGCGATAGCCGCACGCTTTACGACCGGCATCTCCCCAAGTAGGAGAAACTTTGTGCTCAAGCCGACTGATGGCATCATGATTGCGAATGACGGCTGCAATAAGTAAAAGGCTCCTTTTCCAGCACCTCATCCACCTCCTTGTAAGCGTCGTAGCCGTAAAGCCATGGCTGCACCTCGGGGCAAGTCCAGCGGCTCGGGAACGGCGCCTTGACTTCTTTTCCCAGTTGAGAGAAAAATAGCTCGTCTCTGGCCTCTTGCTCTGGACCATTCATCATGTGAAACGATGCTCGCTTGTCCGGCAGTCAGTAGAGAATAGATGGATGACGAGGTGCTAGACTCACCTGCTTGAACGTTTCCTTGACTATAGCTTCCCCTCTGGCTTTACGAAGCTGCTCGTATAGCACCAGTGCTTGGGGTAGTTGAGACTTTGATTCGATGCGACCCAGCAGCAGACCCAAGACGGCACCGTCCTCGACGGCCGAGTTTGCTCCCTGAGCGAGGTACGGGAGCATTGGATGACAGGAATCCCCGACAAGCACAAAGTTCTTCTTGTCGTTTACCCAAGAAGGCAACTCGTTGCCTATCGACTGTTAGCCTAAAGAGCACCGGGAGTTGTGCTGGTCTTACGATGCATCAGCTTCCATTTGTCCACGCTCTCTACACAGTTCAAAAACCTGGTCAAGATGGGATCCCACGCCTTGAACAGCTCCCTAACCTCTTCGACTGATCCGGCTTGTCGACTCACACCGCTAGGAAGGTCATCGGGAACCAGCAAAACGATGTTGTACATCTCGCCGCCCCGAAGCGAATAGCCCACGGCATGTGCCCCAGGACCAATCCAAAAGTGCACCGCCGGGTTCTTGACCCAGTCTCGGAGCTCCGCGTCTTCGATCTGATCCAAAGTGAGGACAATTCGGTAGGCCAAGTCGCCCGTCGGTTTCGGGAGGTCCTCTGCTCCGAGAAACCAGTCGCGGCACCGAGACCAGATTCCGTCGGCCGCAATGATCAAATCGGCCTCGGCCTCCATGCCCGCCTTGGTGATCACGCGGGGGACGTCAAAGTCGACGGCCTCGACCCTCTGCCCGAGACGGAACTCGACGCCCAGCTCCCGCGCCCGCTCGTACATGCAGAGCTGGAGGTCCACGCGGTGAAGGTCGACAAACGGGGCGCCGTACCTTTCGCGCATGTGCTCGCCAAAGTCCTCCTCCATGGCCAAGACGGCGCCGGTGTAGCTGCGCACCGTGAGGAACGTCGGCTCCGCGGCTGTCTCCCAGAGCCGCGCGGGGAGGCCCCATTGCCGCAGGAGGCGGGACGAGTTTGGCGTTACTTGCAGGCCAGCGCCGACTTCCGAGAGCGCCTCGGTCGACTCGAAGACGGTGACGCCGTGGCCGGAAAGGGAGCACGAGATTGCGGCAGCGAGGCCGCTGAGGCCGGATCCGATGACGATGATGTCCAGCGGGACTGGAGACTTTGGGTGGCCTTGCATGGTGCTAGATGTTGACTGTGTCTTGCTTCTTTTGAATTCATCGGCTTCATGACGGTAGATTTAAAGGATTCGGTTGTATGGAAAGCGATACATGTTGTAATTCCGGAACATCCGGCCTGATTTATGGCACGCATTGTCCTCGGCACAGAATCTGATGCTCTGCATGCTATTACTATACTAGAGTCGCACCTTGGCTGTTGCGATCCTTCGGAAAAGCCGACGCTGGTGGGCTATCCTCCGGATATTCCACACAGCTCCCGACGTCCCGGAATTTGGAACCCCTCTCGTGACCTCGTCTAAGCCAACCGGCCGTCTAAAGCTCAAGTGCGTCGTCGAGGAAGACAGGGGGTCTCTTACCTTAGGGGTGGGATATTCCTCTTCTTTAATAGGTTCCAGGTTTACAATTACTAACCACTTTACCTAGCTTACAAGATCAATCATTTCTATGCGTTCTAAGCCGGTTCTACAAGCTAATTCAACTTCCTCGCCGCCCAGAAATACGCCACTTTTGAACTTTCATTACGCCTTTTGTCCACATCTCCAATAACCTGGATGTTCTACAACTCAATCATACCCAAGTATGTACCAGTTCATCAAGCTATCAACAGGCTGGCGCCTCGAAGCAGGTTCCTATGTCGTGGCGTCAGCCGGATGATCGATTCGCCGATCGGCAGCAACCATCAAACTAGCTCTTCCTCTCGACCAATCAGTCTCTGTTTGCAAATGCAAAGGGATGAATCGAGGAGAACTAGTGACAGACCGCCCGCCAGTGGCAGCCACCGCGATTGCCACGGGGAGATGGCTTGATAAGAGACGGAGCTAGAGTTTGTCTCACACGTCATGAACCCGCGCTCCCCCTCACCACCCATCTCTCAGACACACGCCTTGCTACCCAGCAAACAACTCTCACCATGGCCACTCAATCAGGCATCGTTATCAAGGGCGTAAACGAGCCCTACACCATCGTCCATGACCTCCCTCGCCAAACCCCAGGCCCCAAGCAGGCCCTCGTCAAGTCCCTAGCCGTGGCGATCAACCCAGTGTAAGTGACGTTCCCGACCACGAACACGTTCCTTCTCACCACGCACAGTGAGCCCATGCAGCAGCACACCGGCCTGCTGGTCAACGAGTGGCCGGCCGTCCTGGGAAGCGACTGCGTCGGCGTCGTCGTCGACGTCGGGCCCGACTGCACGAAGCTGCGGCGGGGAGACTACGTGTTTGGCTGCGCGCCCCTCGGGCAGAACAAGTTTACGCCGCTGCAGGACACGTTTCTCGTCGTCGAAGACGTCTTCTTCAAGAAGCCGGCGAATCTGTCCGTCGAGGACGCCGCCACCGTCGGCGTGGGACTACTGGTAGGCCTGTTCGTCTCTGTGCCGCGTTCGATCGGATGCTGAGTACCTGCAGACTTCGGCACTATCGTTGATCTCCGGGCTGGAGCTATCGCTGCCGGAAGCCGGGGCCGTCGAAGAAAAGGACGAATGGGTCGTCGTTCTGGGCGGCTCTGGTAGCGTCGGCCAGTTCGCCGTGCAGGTAAATCACGGCGGTTTCGAATCCATGTCCAGTGTCTAACCTTTGAAGATTGCCAAGGCTTGCGGGTACAAGGTCGCTGCTTCGTGTTCACCATCCAAGGACTCGGTACGTTGTCAATGTTTTCCAGTTTTTTAAATGCTTACAGTGTCAGGTCGCGCTCCGAAATGGCGCTACAAAGACATTCAACAGCCGAGGCTCTGTTGATGAGCAGTTGTCCAGCATCAAGGAAATCACTAGTGGAAATTTCGGCCGTATTTTCGATTCGAGCGCGCACTGCTACGAAGTCATGGTGCAGGCCCTACAGACTGTATCCAAGGCCGATGCAAAGTTTCTCGCTTCCGTCGACGACTGGTACGCTTCATCCCTCAGGCATGGAATCAATGGTTACTCACGTCGAGACAGGTCAGAGTTTAAAACACCGCCCTCTATCAAGGAGTACCGAGTAGAGCTCGGCTTTCTCTGTCGACTGGACGATCCGCTTGGGGTCGAGGTCACGAGGGACATTGCCAGCATGATTCCTACCTTGGAAGGCCTGCTCGAGGCTGGGACGCTGAAGCCCATTGCTTACGTTTCGGATGGCGTCGGTTGGGAGAAGGCGATCGAGGGGATCCAGAAGCTGGAGGATGGGAAGGAATCGAAGAAGATTGTCGTCAGGGTCCAAGAGGAGTGAGGTGGATTTGTTGACAGAGATGTGACGTTGGGGATATCATTGATATTGCACCTTCTTACAGAGGATAAGATATCATACGCCCAAGACGGAAGGTCTACGTCAGTCTGGGTTCGCTTTCAAATATAAGGTGAATTATTATTGGTTCTTGATATGCGTAACAAAGTCATGATAAGCTCATATTCCTTCCCTTTCCGCTCTCACCACATGGTGAGAAGCAATTAACTGCCAGGCAGATTCCTGCGTCCTAAATAAGGGGTATCGTTGTTAATGAATGAATCATTGCTCCTTGGAGCATACTCCTCCATACATAGTAATGAAAACATAGTAATGAAAACAGGAAAACAAATCAAAACGTCATAATCGTAGCCATCCAGGCAGTAAACATTAAGGAGTGTGTCAGGCTGTGGCCGTGGTTTAGTATGCGGCAGTCCGCTTAGGCATCTTTGACGTCTTCTTGGTGGTAGTCGTCTTCTTTGTCGTAGTCTTCTTCGCTGTGGTCGTCGACTTGGGCTTTGTTGTCGTCTTCTTCGCCGTGCTCATCGTCGTAGTCGTCTTCTTGGTCGTCGTCTTCTTATTCTTCTGCGCAGCGTCCACGGAAGTAGTCGTCGGCCCGGCCGTGGTAGTGGTCGTCGTCGCACCACTGACCTTGTACACGTTGAGCCGGTTGCTCGCGCCGCAGTTCTGGAACTTGTTGCCCTTGCACGTCAGGTTGCACTCCGTCTCGGCCGTCCGGACGCTGCCGTTGCCCGGCCCCGCGCTGCCGCAATAACAATCACCACCATTCTCGACGCCCATGTACGCGTACCCCTTGTCCCTGCAGAACGTCGAGCACACGTCGGGCGTCATGGCCGCGTCGCTCGTCATGGCCAGCGCCAGCGCCTTGTCCGTCTTGCCCTCGGTCCAGCAGCCCAGGTACGTCGTCACCCGGGCCTTGCTGTTGGTGGTGCCGACGCGCAGAGCCGGAGCGAGCGTCTGGTTCCAGAGCGACAGGCGGTTGCCCGAGCCGCAGATCTGCGACGAGTTGCCGGCGCAGGCCATGCGGCAGTCGCCGTCGCTGATCAGCGTCGCCTGCGGCTTGGGCGCGTAGCCGCAGTAGCACTCGGACGCGTACTCCATGCCGAACAGCGGGTAGCCGTTCTGCCGGCAAAAGGCGGCGCAGCTGTCGATGGACACGGTCGACCCGGCAAAGGAGGCGTTGGCGAGGGTGCGTCCGCCGTCGCCGCCGTCCGTGTAGCAGCCGACGTAGGTGGCAGTGCCTCCAACCGCGGTAATAGGGGTGTCCGACTTGACCTGCTTGACCTGCCACACGCTGAGCCGGTTGCCGGCGCCGCAGTAGCTCGACACGTCGCCCTTGCACTTCATGGAGCACTGGGATATTTCCGACGTGTTGGTGCCTCCCATGCTGTTGCCGCAGTAGCACTCCTGCGCGTACTCGGTGCCGGCAAAGGCGTAACCCCCTTTTTGGCAGTAGGCCACGCACTTCTCGTTGGTCATGCCGGTGCCGTCGACGGTGCTGTCCGACGAGAGGGCCCGGCCGTCGCCCCCTTCGGCCCAGCAGCCGTAGTAGGTGCCGGAGCCGTTGGCGATCTTGGTCGAGCCAACGACGAGGGCCACGGGCGGCGTGTACGACGTGTCGTTCCAGACGGTCAGGAGGTTGGGGGCGCCGCACCACTGCGTCGAGTTGCCGCCGCAGACCATCTTGGACGCCGACGCGCAGCTGGACGCGGCCATGTACGACGCGCCCTTTGCGAGCGCGTCGGAGCAGTAGCACTCGCGCGAGTTCTCCAGCCCGGCGAGGGGGTACCCCTGGGCCTTGCAGGCCGCCGTGCAGGCGCCAACGGTCATCGAGTTGGACGCCGACGCGTACTTGCTCAGCGTCCTCGAGGAGCTGAGCTCGGCCGCGCAGCCGACGTAGGCCCAGACGCCGAGCTTGTCGCCCACGGCCGGGTCGAACATGGCGTACGGGCCCGAGTCCGCGTTGGCGTTGATGGCGGGCTGCGTGTCGCACACCCCCTGAGGCGCCCGGGCCGGACCGCTCGTCACGGTGTTGCACCCGGGCAGCTTGTCGAGCATGCCCGTGACCGTCTCGTCGACAATGGCCGGCCGCTCGGGACAGTTTGTGCTAAAGTAGGGCGTCTGCGACTTGGCCAGCGGCGGGCAGCCCGTGACGGACCCGGCCGTGGTGTCGTTGTTGATGCACTGCTTAATAGCAGCCGTGAGCACGCCCGTGTCCCAGCCGTTCATGAAGTCGCCGTGGAAGCCAAAGCCCGTGGTGTCGCCGTTGGAAAAGACAAACTGGCCGCCCTGCGTCTTGTCGACGTCGTTGACGCCGTAGATGACCTCGAAGAAGAGCTGCGGCAACTTGCGCGGGTGCGTGGGCGGACACACGCCGTTGTCAATCTGCGACATGTAGGCCACGTGGCTCTGGTCGGGCTGGTAGTCGCCGCCGTTCCAGCACGACTGGAAGTGAATCTGCGCGCGCATGCCGTTGTCGCAGCTGGTGCGCCGCATGTAGTTGTCCTCGGGCATGGGGCCGGAGCTGTCGAGGCAGGCGAAGCTGACGCGGTCCGACACGAGCCGGTTCGCGTACCGGTCGGTGCCGTACGTCTTGGTCGTCGTGTCGTTGGCCCGGGCCGCCGCGTCGCCCGAGAGCATCTTGAAGCCCGGCGGGAACGGCTCAATGTTGGACCGGTTCTCGCCGCGGCCCAGGTAGTAGACGACGGTGCCGCCGTTGGGCACCGGCTCGAAGCTGCCGTTGGCGTGCCGGTAGTACAGCTGCGGCGTCCAGTAGGCCGACTTGTCGTCCTGGATCTCGCACGACGTGCACCGCGACGACTGCAGGTCCTGGAACGTGTTGGTCACGGCAAAGTTGCTCGCCCCGGACACCTTGTGCACGTGGCCGGCCACCTTGCCCGGGTTGACGATGGGATCGACCCGGCCCGTCTGGATGATGCTGCACGACATGCGCCAGTAGGCGTCGGCCGAGGCTGCGGCCAAGAGGAGAGACGACCGGTAGTTGACCATGGTGAGGGAGGCACGGAGGAATGCGACGGTTGGAGCTGAAGAAACTCTTCCTGCGAGCCACGTGCGAATCGAACTCTATCGTGTGATGGACAAGGCATGCTTCGACACTGGGATGATCGTCCTAATATACTCAGACTTGCAAACGGCGAGGTTCCAGCTCTCCCAACAACAACAACCCTCATACCCGATTCCCCGGGTCCATGTGGAGGTGCCGAGACAAGACGCGTCCAGATCGAAGCTACGGCCATCCCCCAATCTCGAAGCCACCGAGGACCTAGGCCGCCGGGACGGTCTCCCATCCATTCCAGTGCTACAACGAGTCATGTCCGACCCAAGCCGGATCGGAAGACGGCCATGGCTGGCGGAAAGGTTAAAGGGCCGTCGGGTGTATTATAGATCGGCTCGATCTGTCAAGATATCCTGCCAAGATGGCGCCCGTCGACGCCGTGTCCGACGCCTCCAGAACCTTGCAGCAACGCCGCCGGGTTTATGATTCGATAGTTCACGTGGACGGCTCCCTTGGCGAGGAAACGATATAGTCTCCATTCCAGTCAACATTTGACTTCTCCCAGTGCAACGACTTCAACGAGCAGCAAACTGCAATAGGCGATGCCCGTTTCCCTTCACGTGGCGAAAACCGGCTGCATTCCTCTCATCCGTCGTACGTTCGGCAATGCCAGCCGAGCACGAGTCGAAGCGAACCTGACGAGACGGTCGAACTGAGTCGAACTGACACAGTGACACTCCGTCATGTGGGCTCTCCGCCCGTCGTGTCTACTTCCACCAGCCATCAGGCCCGACGTCTATCGGTCTCTCCATCCTCGGAAACTGGTGGCATATGTCGACGTGGCAGGTTCCGAGTCTGGGCCGTCGAGTTTGTTGTTGTCTCGACGTGAGACTGGAACGCGGATGGGCGACGTTTGCTGGGAATGCCGTTGAAGGGCGTTATAGAACGGCCCAGTCATGCAAGCGTTGGGAAAGTTACTTCTGCCTCTTTCTTCGGCTGGTTTCTGAAATATCTCATTCCACTGTGGTTTTTCAGTTGTTAACCGTCGCCTTGTCTTGGCCCCAACCCCGAGGCCTCTCTGCTTCGCGTTCCCTCCTCAAACCCTCCCAGGTACTGTTTTTTTTTTTCTATTGAAAAGCGTGTATGAATGATCGGGACCTCAGTTCTCCTGTCTTGCTCTGGATATCAAGACCCAGCTCGCGGAAACTTAAAGACAGGATAATATGAAAATCTCAAGCCAGTCAGCTAAAAGAATCTAGGTTTTCGGTCTCGGCCTAAGAATTGAAATCCATCAGCTATGATGGACAGTTGGCAATTTCGAGTAGGTAGCTCCGCCTACCAGTTCACAGCCCGTCCATCCATGCCCCAATACATGCTAAAATTGCAGTGAACTCGATCCGAGGATCATAAAGTGGGGAGATGTAGCAGTTTCGTCAATCAATGCGGGGTAAATATAGGTCCTCCTTCGAGCCTAAAATTGCAGTGAATGCTAAAAGTGTATGTTCACCGGCCACTTGAATCTGAAGGAACACATCCACCCCATACAAGTTATGCATCGCTACTAACTCCATAGTCCATCTCCAGGCAGCCTATACCACGTTCATATATAGTCCAACGTATCGCAGCTACGCCAGCTCGATCTAATGCCTTGTCGGCATTCTATGCGCCATAATTCATATTGTCGCAAGGCATATAGGGGGGGTCTCTTGCATCGCAAGAGGCATTTGTCTTTTGCAACACATATACACGTAGGAGACAATGGGATATTTGCAATACCTTCTTCCTGTTAGGTATACCTAGTATAGACCATGGCAAGAGTAACACTCCCCCTGGTATTCTCCATATCAACGCCTTCCTCTCACAAATCACTCCCGGCACTCAAATACTAGGACCGCTCCCACAAGGCCCGTCGTGAACGTGCACATGACCAGACCTCTTGAAAATCTGCGCCCGATCCCCGGCCCACCTCCTCTTGGCCTTGTCCACCTTGGGCAGCGACTTGAAGCTCAGCGCGTACTTGGCGACCGAGTTGGCAATGGCCTTTGTGTTGAGCAGGAAGGCGTCGTGCGCCAGGTTGTCGATGGTGTCGCCGGCCTGGTGGTAGTTGACGTCGTAGGCCACGCCCGCCTCGCCGCCGAACAGCGTGGCTTCTTCTTCCGTCTTGATCTCTTCGGCCCCGGTGAAGAGGCCGCCCGAGGGGATGCCGTTTTCGATAAAGGCCGCGTAGTCGGACCGCCCGCTGAACTCGGACGGCACGTGGCCGACCTTTTTCTTGTCGAAAAAGTCCTCAAAGTCCTTTTCGAGCACGTCGGAGCCATCGGGACCGGTCAGGTTGAAGGCGTTTCCGTCTCCGTCGTAGATGCCGTAGATGTAGTTGGGACTGGCGATCTGAGACCGTGTCAGAGATAGAAACTTTGGATTATCACAGCGAATATGACTAACCATGTCAAAGTTGAGGTAGGCCCGAATCTTGGCCAGTTCCGTCTCGGAGCTGTTGATGGAATTCATATAGTAGTACGAGCCCAGCAGCCCAAACTCCTCGGCTCCCCAAAAGGCAAAACGAACGGCGTTCTTAATCTTGAACTTTGTGAGAGCCTTGGCGACGTTGAGAACACCAATGACTCCCGAGCCATCGTCGCTGCGGTTGCGTCAGTCGTGCAAACTCGATGCTATCCCTCACACTCACTTGATGCCAGGACCGGCCGCCACCGAATCCGAGTGTCCGCCCAGAACGAGCACGTTCTTGTGGTCTCCCCCCTTTGTCTCTGCAATCACGTTAAAGTTGACGCGGTTCTCCGTGACGGCATCAACCTCAAAGTCGACCGTGACGTCGCCCTTCTCCAGCGCAGCGAGAATCGCCTCGCCGTCGGCCAAGCTGATGCCCACAATGGGCGCGTAGTCGCCAAAGGCGGCGCCCAGCGTCCCGCTCAGGGACCCCTCGACGTTGTTGTAGACGATGGCGCCGACGGCACCGGCGGCCTTTGCGTTGGTCGACTTTGTGGCAAAGGTGCAGGAGCCGCGCGAGATCAAGACGACGTGGCCGTCGGCCCCGGACGGGTAGTCGCTCGCGTCGCAGCCGAGGTTCGACACGGCGACGAGGGTGCCGCTGGCCGAGCCGCTGGGCGTGTACGTCATGATGGACGAGTCCACCGCCTCGCCGTCGACGGAGATCGTCGACGTGCCCGACGAGTACACCTCGGTAAAGGGCTGCTTGACCACGTCGTAGTAGCCCGTCGCCTTGAGCGTCTTGTAGAGGTAGTCGACGGTGGCGTTGTGGCCGGCGCTGCCAAAGACGCGGTTCCCGTCGTGGGCGTCGGCAAAGTCCTGCAGCTTCTGGGCGCCGGCGACGAGGTCGTCGAGCTTGACGAGCTTCTGCAGCGCCGTCGACGTGACGTAGTGCTTGGGCTTGTGGCCGCCGGACAGGACGGGCAGGGCCAGGGCGAGCAGGGAGAGTAAGCGAGTGGAGGACTGCATTTTGGATGAGACTTGTGCTGGTTCCTGAAGTAACCAGATGAGTGCAGATGTAACCACTTGCACGAGGTGGTATCACGACTCCTTTATACATCACCAAAGGCCAAGACATAGTATCACCATGGCACAACAACTGCAGTCTCCCGTCTCTGCATAATCCAATCCGCCAATCGCAACGCACGCATCCCAATGGCGAACACTCTCAGGTTCCCAATGCGGCAGCTGAGAGGCCATCTGCTGCGCAGCGATTGATGGCGATGCACGACAGGAACTTCCCGTTGCAGTAAACGCGCCGGCCAAGTCTCCGTGGGCGAAGGGGAACTTTTACAAGGCTCAAATGCAACCCCAGGGTCCCTAGGTTGATAACGGCAGGTCCCCCAGAAGCGGATGGCTTGGCGAGCTGGGGCCCTGCGAATAGGCCTGGCCGTTGATAAGACGCGAGCCGGTCCGATCCTTTCGCCATCTTTTCCTTGGACAAAGGTTCCAAACGCTGCAAAGGTTCCAACTTTCCGGGCGCTATCAGGGCATCGCGGCGGTTGATCGGCCGTCATCACCAAGTCCGTCGCTTAATCTGAGCGTTAAGCATATCCGGAAGCATATCACGGAGGAGTCGGCACGACTGGATCCCCAGAGGGACGTTTGTTAACGACCCCTCTCCGAAGAGGGTTGACCCTTGCTATCCGGTGATGCATTGCACAACACTGTGGTGATTAATTAATTAGCGGTGTGAACACTGTCTGTATTTCTCAGAGCTGGTGTTGCTCCATTGCCTCACCAACGCATCCCACAATAGTCCACCCTATCAAGCGTTTGGAAGCGGATATAACTCATCCTTGGATCCATGAATATATTTCCGATGTATCTGCCTCCTCTCCCACGCGTCATGTTTTCCCGTGTCACTTTGTCTAAACACGGCATCGCACTGATCGCACGTGTGGGCGTCCTTTTCCATTTCACATCAGCTCAAGCAACACTCCCGTGATGAATGCCACTCACCCTTTGCCGATCACGTAGTTCTTGGGGAGGATAAAAACCCCCAAGGTCGTCCGTGTACACGACGTAGAGTCCCATTTTCCCATCTTCGTCAATCGCATCTCGCGCGTCCGAAGCTTTGTGAGATAGAATCTCGGCTCTCAGTTCCTCGAATCCCTGGGGGATTTCTTCCGGCAAGTCTTCGGCCAGTCGTATCTCCCGCTGAGCGTAAATGGTCACCCAAGCATAAGGGACGTATGCGAGCGTGGAAATGTGCCCTGGTCTCGAAGGAATCACGACGCGAAAATAGTTCCGGTCCGTCGTGCCGCCCGCTTGCTCAATCTTTCGATGCAGGAGCTTGGATATTTCATCTTTGTCGGGGTCACTGTGGACGTGGTAGACCTGCGGAGAGCCGGTTGTTTCATCAACGCCGTTGCTCCGGAGAAACTCGTCGAGTGTAGGGACGGACACTTTGAATCCGCGGAGGATCGTCGTTGAGCCCATGATGAAATGCGAGTGCGTGTCTCAAGAGTCGAGGGGATGAGGTTCAGGCTCGTGTTGGTTTTGTGTCGAGTGACTCGAGTCACGGGTAACGGTGGGGATTCTGCGTGCATCTTTAGGCACCAGCGTGCTAGAAAATGTCAGTATTTGTGTTGATTGGACATCTAGTGGCTCTATTAAAAAGGAGATTGTACAGTTCCTACTAAATCAAGCACATATCTTCGTATTCATAGCCGGACAAGTGGTAACAGATTTCCTAGGGACACCCCTGGAAAGCAGTAGATGCGTCGCACTGGGTAAGGAATTCTCGAAATATCTAGCTTGATTTCCCCCCTTGTCGAACGTCCCATTGTCTTAATGGATAGACTGGATAGTCTTGTGGTCGTTGGCTGAGAGTCTCCTGACAGAAGTTTCAACGAGGGGTTGGTTGCAGTTGAGAAGGACTCGGCTGCGCTTTTTCCTCTGGACATGAGTTCATGTATAATGTCGACACACGGGGCTTCGAATTGAGGTTTGATTTTAGCATTTACCTCGTCAGTGGAGGCGGGCGCGGAAGACCTCAGCGAACTGCAAGGGCAACGCCGTCCAGATCTGGAGACGAAACGGTAGATCTGCTACATTCTCAAGCGCTCCGCCTTGGTCTGAAGTGATTCCAGAGCTTTACCGTTGGCGAACAGCTCTCAAGTGCGTCAACATCGGCGAGGTGTTGCTCACTTATCCGGTAGGAGGCAACGTGACGGCGAGGGCTAGTTCAAGGGCCATCACGAACAGTGCCCGTGCCGATGTGACACTCACGCGGTCGACACTCACACTTGAGAGCGTCACGATTGCGTGGCCGGGTGAGATTAACGCGGTAGGGTTGACAACGCTGCAGATTGAGATTTTGCGGACATTGTGCGTGGCTGAACTTGACGTGTCGAGGGTAGGACCAGATGTGCGTTGGAGTCCACAGTGCGAAGGGTGTGAAGAGCGACTTCTCACTGTACAGCACGATGACTAAGCATTCGATCTCAGGCGCAGATCTACCGTCACTGCTTGCCCCTCCAGATTTCAACTCCAACAATCACCAGCTTCAACCCCGCCAACAATTCACCAAAATGGGCTCCGTCGTCCTCCCACACTTGCGATCAGGCTGGCATGTAGATCAGGCCATTCTTTCAGGTATCATCCACCCTTACAGCAGAGAAGCGTGCGCTAATGTCCGAGAAGAGGAGGAACGGCTGGTCGTGATCCGATTTGGGCGCTCTGATGCCGACTGCATGCGCCAAGATGAGATACTCTACAAAATCGCCGAGCTCGTGCGAAGTAAGTCCATCGCTAACTGACCGAGGTGCTTCGCTAACGATCCTTGCTAGACTTTGCCGTCATCTATCTCTGCGACATCGACGAGGTGCCCGACTTCAACACAATGTACGAGCTCTACGACCCCATGACCATCATGTTCTTCTTCCGCAACAAACACATGATGTGCGATTTCGGAACGGGAAACAATAACAAGCTGAACTGGGTGCTGGAGGACAAGCAAGAGCTCATCGATATCCTGGAGACGGTCTACAAGGGAGCCAAGAAGGGACGTGGTCTGGTCGTCAGCCCAAAGGATTACAGTACCCGGCACAGATACTAGACGGTCGCGAGTGCTTGCTTTATCGTATCGGCGTGCGGCTGGCTAGAGCCTCGTTTTATTAATGACACTTTATGACCTACGACTAAGGCCGGGAATTGATGGGAGCGTCGGTTTGGAATCGCAGCGCCACGAGGGCTTTACCACGGCACCGTTGTGCCCCTACCAAGGTTCAGTTACCCGGAGGAGATGCAGTGCGGTGCTCCAACGCAGGCAAAAGCAACACGGCTCGATGCACTCGAGCAAACTTGATTGTGACTGGTTTTGCTTTTGCCGGGTGGGGGGCGAAGCCGTATGCTAACCTAACTCTGCAGTAGTCTTCGGGCAGCTGCATCAGCTCCCCGCGTGCTTCAATCAACGCGCTCCCTTGAGAGCACACGCGTCAAGATCAGGGAGACATCTGCCTCTTCTTTTTTCTGCAGGCTTCCACAGCGATCTTGAAAACCATTCAATCATTGCCATGTTTGCTGCACAGCGCGAGTCCGCGGCTGAGGCTGCCACCCGCAGAGCTGACGAACAAGCTGCAACCACCTTGAAGGACGGCATCCTCCAGTCCCTCCTCAAAGTCCACCATGCCGGATCATTCGCCGCCTTCTCCGGGCTCGCCAAGGCTCCTCCGGCCGGCCTGTTCGTCGAAGGAGTTGGCGACTTGGTCATGCCCATGACTGAGACCCAGGCGAAGCTTTTGATTGCAAAGTCGCATCGGGCTCCCTACGGCAAAGGAAGCGAAACGCTCATCGACACGTCGGTGCGAGACACGTGGGAGTTGAATGCGTCGCAGTTCAGCTTCAAGAATCCCGAGTGGGAGTCGTACATGCAGAAGATGTGCAAGCTCGTCGCCGAGCGTCTCGGTATCAACGGAGCTATCAAGGCTGAGCTCTACAAGATGCTCATCTACGGACAGGGCGCCATGTTCAAGCCTCACACCGAGTAAGTGTATCAAACGCTTATAACTTGCTGAGATTAACCTGATTCCAGTACCGAGAAGATCCCCGGAATGTTTGGCACCCTCGTCATCGGCCTGCCGTCGCCTCACCAAGGCGGTGACGTCGTGGTCAAGCATTGTGGCAAGAAGCACGTCTACAAGACTTCGGAAATCTCGCAGTCGTTCATCTGCTGGTACTCGGACGTCTCGCACGAGGTTCTCCCCGTGACTTGGGGCTACCGCTGGGTCCTGACGTACAACCTCGCCATCGATGCATCCCAGCCTCGCCCGACGGCGGCCTTGCAAACGTCCGAGACTATTCAGCGGCTTCGGCAATCCCTGAACACATGGCTTTCCGGTGACGTCAGGTCGCGGAGTCTTCCCTACGTCCACCACGTTCTCGACCACGATTACACCGAGGCAAACATTTCCCTCCAGGCGCTGAAGACGCTGGACCTGGCGCGCGTGCAGATTCTCAAAGACGTCTGCGAGGAGCTGCCCGTCGAGATTTTTCTCTCCCTTCTGGAGAAGGAGGAGATGGGAAGCGTAGAGTTTGAGTACGACAGTTACCGTGGACGTCGTGGAGGTTGGCATGACTATGATGACGAGGACGAGGACGAGGAAGAGGGTGGCTTCCATGCTCTCGAGGAAGTGCTTGAGCAAAAGTTCATCATCAAGAACTTGATCGACTTGGACGGGACTTTGGTGACAAAGAATGTGCACTTTGAGGAAGAAGAGTTGCTCGACGATGGCGTCTTTGATGACATGGTGGGGGAAGAAGAGTATGAAGGGTACATGGGAAACTCGGTATGTTTGGTGTATTTCTTAGGCACGGCATGCTAACTCACCTTCAGGGTCCAACGGCAACACACTGGTATCGGCTTTCGGTAAGTCTTAATATCACCACCCACGGCCACCTGCTCACCCACACTTAGGCCGTCACCATCGTTCCTCACGACTCGTTGACCTCGTTCTTCTTGTGTGAAAACAGCTATTGCAGAACATCGCACTGCCATGACTCCGCCCATGTCGTCGCTCTTGCCCGGGCATGCCTGCGTCCATCAGCCAGGCAGTCTTCCATCGACTTGCTGGAGCGCCTCTGCGATGAATCGTGGAGAGAAGAGAATGGTAAGATTGTCGGTGTGACCTTGCAAGAGGTTCTCAAGGTTGCCGTGATGACTGGGCGACATGACTTCTTCGAAAAGGCTGCTGGCAAGCAAAGCGGCGACCTCCCCATCGACTTCTTCACGTGGGCGATGACCTGGACGAAGGCTGAGGACGGTTCGACAAATGAGAGGTTTGATTTGATCAAAAACGGGTATGTTTAACAGACAATCGACTCTAGTCTTGAGTACTAACAGACGCAGACTCAAGCAGGCCATTCTGCGATATCCCTACTTCGACACCCGGCTCAAAGCCATCAAGACGATTGTACCCATTACCACGAACAGACGCCCAGAACCAATGCTGGAATGGGCGCGAGAGGTGATTGCAGCTTGCCTGGCGTCGTTTTCTCCCGGTCTCTTCTTCGGCAGGGAGGACGGGCAGGCCCTGGTCGACATGGCCTCTTATTTCGTGGATGCCTGCTCGTTCTTGGCTACAAGGTATCTGCGCCGTCTTCCGTTACTTCGGGCATGGCTAACGCGGTGCAGTGTCGTTCCCATCGTGCGGGCGCGCACTTCCAAGAACGCGTCGTTCGCTCTCGGCTTCATGAATCGACTGTTCCATCATAGCGCGAACGGCAACCTCCAGCAGGAACCCGCCATGGTGTTGTATCGACCCCTGGCTCAGGCCTTCATCGCCTCGACCGACTTTATTCGCATGCAGAGCCCCGCCGGACTCGCTCAGGCGACCCAGACTGCGGCGGCGAAGAGACCGCGACAGTACGACAACTACGGCACCGTAGCGTCGGCAGAAGACGACCAGCGCAGCGCCGTCGCCCCGGTCTCCATGACCAGCTTCTTCGCCGGCGTCGTCAAGCTGAGCCCGGCGTCGGACGGGCTCGCGGCGGAGCTCACGGCCAAGCTGCGTGCGGCCGCCAGCCGCTTGTCCGCCGTCGAACGCGTCTGCCTGTGGAATCCGGTCCTGCGCTCCCTCGTGGGCACGCTCGAGGCCAACAGCGTTCCCCTGGACACCAAGTGCTACCAGAGCCTCTTCAAGACGATGCTCAAGGCCCTGCTGGAAAAGTACGTGCAGCGCGAGCCCTACCGCCAGCGGTCCCTCGTCCGCCCCCGCGTGCACTGCACCTGCCGCGACTGCGAGCCGCTCAACGAGTTCCTCGCCAGTCCCGTCAAGTCGGTCGGGCGCTTCGCCCTCGGCAAGGCGCGCCGCATGCACCTGCACCAGCAGCTCGACGCGTCGAGCAGCATGTGCACGCACACGACGGAGCGCGTCGGCAGCCCGCAGACGCTCGTCGTCACCAAGACGCACGCCAAGGAGGACCTCAAGATGCGCAGCTGGGAGAAGCGCCAGGCGCAGGCCGCCGAGCTGTTTGCGTCGTTTGACCAGGCCAAGCTGCGGCTGCTGCTGGGGGCCGACTACGCCGACGTGGTTGGCATGACGCAGATCCTCACCGGGCCGCCGCTGCAGGCGCGGGGGACGAGTGCGCCTGGAGATAAGCGGAAGCGGGAGAGCGCTGAGATTGAGGTTATTGACCTGACGAGCGACTAGTTCAACGTCTCCCAGGCACATGTTGGAATTTGAGCGAGTTGGCAATTGTAGCGACCGTTTTTGAGCGACATGGGATAGGATTGGTCTTAACGAGACTGTTACTCGTACAGACGATTAGGAGAGCATATGTCGCATACTAGTCAATGTTTGACAGGATAAGGGTCGTTTGAACCCGGATTGAAACAAGGCGAAATCAATTGAGCTAACAAGAGTTGGTCACTATTATACAAAGCACGCAGCTTCAAAAAAAACACCCTCCTTCGTCACCTTCGTCACTCATAAGCTCCATGCTCGCCCAATTCCCATACACAACCCCCTCCACCAACTTACTGGTTCATACCCGTACCAGTAAAGTACTGGCTGATGTCATTCTCCTCACCACACTTGGTGCACCGGTGCGTCATCTTGTTCAAGGCACCGCCAACTCCACCACCTAACGCGGAGCCCATGGGCATTCCCGTGGGAAGCGATCGCTCCTCGCTCTGCGAGACAGGATGCGACTGCTTCCACCGCGCTTCCTCAACAGGCGTGTACGGCTTCTCCTCCATCGGCTTGCCGCGTCCAAACGCCGCCACTGCAGCAGCCTTGGCGTCGCGGTGCTGCGGCATCTGCTCGTCCTGTCTCTGACCCATCGATTCGCCCTGTCTCTGGCCCATCTCACGCTGCTCGTACGGCTTGTCCGTCATCTGCTCTCTGCCAGTCTCCTCGGGCTTGCGATGCTCGTACGCATACGCACCCAAACCAGCCGCACCCAGCCCAGCAGCACCCATGCCCGCAGCCGCAAGATTACTGTGCTTCGGATCCTGCTCCTGCGGCATTCGGGATTCGCTCTGGCTCTGCATAGGCCTCGTCGACTCGCCAAACGATCGTTCAGGCTCCCTGCGAGACTCCGTAGCAGTCGTTCCAAGACCGGTCGCGCCGAGATCCGCCGTGGTGGACGGATGCGTGTGCGTGTCGCGCAACTTGTCCTGCGTGTCGTGCATGCCTCCCGGCTGGCTGAATCCCTCCATGTCCTCAGGGCGGCGCTGGTCACGAGTGGCCGCGCCAATGCCTGCAGCGCCTAGACCCGCGGCGCCGAGACCGGCTGCGGCCTTGGAGCCGGTATGCTTGTCTTGCATGTCGCGCGTCTCCCCAATTGTGCTTGGCTGGTTGACGTCCTCCTCGGGGCGACGACGAGTGGCGGCGCCCAAGCCAGCAGCACCTAGACCAGCGGCGCCGAGGCCGGCTGCAGTGTGCTTGTCCTGTGAGTCGCGGAGAGGCATGTCGCGAGAGAGCGTGTCGCGGGTCCTGTCGGATGCAAGTGGCGTAGACTCGGTCTCGTCATCAATCTTGACTCCGGAAGGTGTTCCAGAAGACAGCACGTTATACTCGCCTTTGTTGGCGTGCTTGGTCATGGGCACCTCTGACATAATGTTGCTGTCTCGTGTAGAAGTCTGCGAGCCCATGGTACCAGAAGACATGCCCATGGTATCCGATGTTTGTCCAGCGGACATCATATCCCTCGAAGCCCCCATGGCAGACTGCTCGCCGCGCTCATCTCTCCTCTTCTCCATACCCTTGGCAGCTAGAGCTCCCGCGCCCAAACCGGCCGCTCCTAGACCGGCGGCGGCGGGCAATGAAGAGTGCTGCTCGCCCTGCGTCATGGGCTGCTGCGACGGAGGAGCCGTGTAATCATGAGGCTGCATTCCAGAGGGTGTTCCAGATGAGAGCCGGTTGTACTGGCCCCCGCTCTGCGCCTGACTCTGATCGTACTGACCAGAGCCCGACATGGTACCGTACTGACCAGTACCGGAGGGCGTGGTACCATACTGTCCAGTCCCAGAAGACATCGTGCCATACTGGGTGTCGGCGCTTTGGGTTGGCGGCTGAACGTTCTGACCGGTGGTCGTCTTGTCTGTCGCCTTGACCTCCTCGTCGCGTCCTCGGGTAGCAGCATAGGCAGCAATCCCTCCTGCTCCGGCGAGAGCAAGAGCCGGCGCCATCTTGCCATGGCCCTGATCCTTCTTCTCCTCATATACTGGCTCCTTGAACTCGGGCCCCGAAGCCTTCTTTTCCTCGTGACTGTGATGGTGGAAAAGCCCGGCCATCTTCTTCTCCTTCTCGGGGTTGGGCACTTTGGCCATCTCCTCCTTAGTAACGTCCTTCTCCTTAGGCGCACTCTTGGTGTGGAACAAGGAAAAGCTCCTCCGACCCTCTCTCTTCTCTGCCGCGTGCTCTGGCTCGGCGGTCTCGTCTTTGGTGGCCGTGGGCGAGCTCTTGGATGATCGGCGGAACAGACCAAACATCTTGCTGTCCTTCTTATCGCCGTAGGCTTCGGGGTCGGCCGTATCGGCGGCTTGCTGGCGGTCCTTCTCACCAGCGTGCTTCTTCTCCAGCCCGTAAGCGCCAGCGGCGGCAACTCCGGCAGCGGCACCACCGGCCAGCCCCTCCTTGATGTGTGAATCTTTCTGATCTCCCATCGTCTGGGTGGTTTGGGGATCGTTGAGGGTTTCATAGCGGCTGGTGCCGCTTGTTTCGGTCGCGCCGAGAGGCATTGAGCGCTCTTGCGACGTGTTGGCGGCTTGATCGTCGAACTTGGATGTAGTCTCGGTCGGACGAGTGTCGGATGTGCCACTGGGCATTGTTCGTTGATGCAAAGCTTCATCCTCTTTGCTGCCGTGACCCGTTACCGTATTATACACGCCCTCGCCTTGGGGAAGATTGCCCCAGTAAGGGGTACCTTCACCCCCAGACCCAGCCGGAACGCTCTCTCGGAGTGTGCTCTGCTGCTGGGAGCCAAGGGCTGTGGCACCAGCGGCGCCAGTATCGGCTTCGTCGCCAAGCTCTCGCTTCTCCTCGATGGAGGTCCCTTGGTCGGGGGCAAATCGCGCGGCCTGGTGGGTGTAGGCAGACTCCTGCTCCATGGGATCCGTCATGTCCCCGGCACCCAATCCTTGGGCTCTCCTCTCTTCGTCAGTCCACCCGCGAGGATCATTGGGTTTGTGTAGCTTGCTGTGCTCGTGCTCGTGCTCGGAGCCAAGCGCACGGGGAGTGGCGGGATCGTCGGCAGGAAAGGATCCTGGGGTCTTGGAGGTGTCGACGTCGTCTTTGTGCGTGTCGCCGCGAAGGACCTCCTTGACACGAGTGCTCAGATCCATGATTGATATCTATGGATGGCAGTGAACTAAGATGTGATCAAGCGTTGGAAGAGTTGCTGTACAGTAGAAAGTCTGTTGTGGATGGTAAGGGCAATTGGGGACGACGCAGCTTCATATATTCATGTGCATGGTTCCAATGGCCAAGACCTGGTTTGCACAGCTTCGTGGCCTCGTCATCGTCGTTCCATGGCTCTTTGCTCTCTCCAGCTGCAGACGGAATGACATCGATGATCGAAGTGGCTGCGAGCTGACGCTAGCTCTGCAGATCTTCCCAGCTGCAACCCCCCATTTCGTCACTGCCGTGTGCGTCGGACGGAAGCTAGCAGGCGTTGGCTTGAGTCGTGTGCGTCAACAGATGTCATTGGCATCGCCGATTTGGTTGAATGCGAGCTGATCCAAGACTTGGAGCGTTTGGTCGTTTGGTTGTTGGTCACCCGACTGCACGAAGGCCATTGCATCATAAGCGGACGGTTGATGGTCTGGACCGGCCTGAAGAAATCTGTAGTTAACGGCCGCGCGGTGGTGATGTGGTCTGAGTTGGAACAAGCGGGAGAGCGCAAGGAAACAGTGATGGCATTAATGCGAATTCCCAGGACCTCACTTGCTTGGGAGATTCCATGCAATGGCAGGAGCTGCCCGGCACAGTGTATCGCAATCAGACTGCCCACTGTGTACAATCCCGAGATCCACCTCACGACGTCCAACTCTCTTTTCTGCTTGCCAAAGACGCCGATTCATCGTCTGTTTGTGTGCTTCCCGTTCGGTTCACTGGCATCCGAGGCCATATCTCAGCCTCGCAGCCTCCTCGTCTCGACGGTGCGCCTCCTTCCTTGCTTTCCCTATGCTCGTCCGCACCTGGATAACAATCATGGCAATGGCAACGCACGCCGTCACTACCCAGGGGCCCCATTGGCTATACTGATACGGTGATTCGGCCTGTGGGAGCCCATGTTTGTGAATACCACACTCGAGGGCAACAACAAGCACCAGATACGGAACCAGGGTGATCCCCGTACTCACAAAGACATATCGGTAGTCGGGCGTCCACAGGTGCGTCTTGTTGGGGTTCTTGACGGGACCGCAGGCCTTGAATCGCGGGGAGAAGCTAAAGGAGCCAGATCAGCAAAGTGTCGTCTCGGGCGCAGACGAGGAACCTACACGCGCTGCAAGACCCTCGGGAAAGGTTCAAGGAACGAGAGACACCTGGCTTGGGCGCGCGAGCCTTCCAAATCATGAAGTACCCGGCACAATATCCCCAGCATCATGAACCAGGCGAAGTTGACAATGAAAACGACAACGAAGCCGTTGAGGACCATCTGAAGCGACACTGGCGACGCGACGGCCGGTTTTCCGGAATCAGAGTCGGGCGGCAAGAGGAACTGCAGCTCCGACAGCTGCCGTATTGCATAGTCGAAATGCCCAGACCACATGCCAGCCGAGCCAGTCCTGTCCCGGTAGCAGACGCTCGTGAGGCGAAATGCCGTGTCCGACTCCAACAGCACGGCTCCCGGATATTGCCCCGCGCACAATATGAAGACGGCCAGGATGGCCAGGTGGTAGAACATCAAAATGACAAAAGGAGCGCCCTGCATGAGAACCACATGTCGCGTCCTCTCCGCCAGCCCCGGCGAGCGCAGCAGCAGCCAGAGCAAGCTCGCCACGATGCCCGAGAAGCCGTAGACGAGGGCGGGGAGGAAGTCCATGTCGATGAGGTACGTGTCCCACAGATGAACCATGGTGAAGAAGTGCGCCGTCGCCGACACGCCCGTCGTAGCCAGGTAAATCTGCGCGACGCCTCGGAGAATAGGGGCGGCGGCGGCGAGGGCGGCGAAGATCATGTTGGTGTAGATGAGGTACCGCTGCATGTCTGAGTACGGTCCTGAGATGCCAAAGGCGCAGACGGGCATGGGACAGTCGATTATGAGCGGCTTGGAGACGGGGAGCGAGGCCTCGAGGTTCGCGGTTGACTTCCAGACCCAGACGTCGAGGCCGGTTTCGACTAGGAGGGGTGGCACGGCGGTGATGTTGAGCGCATTCGTGAACCAGTACTCGTGGCAAACTGTGATGTTGTTGTTTTTCGAGTCCAAATGGGAGGTCGAGTTGAAGCAAGGTTGCCACCTGATGTTGGTGATGTTGAGGGCGGTGTTGATGAAGTTGGGGGAGGTACAAAAGGCTGCTGCGGTGGTGCTGACTTTCATCTTGCCTGATGTTACGGATGGGACTAGGGAGGAGATAGAAGGTATGGCTGAATTGTTCAAGTGTGGTGTAGTAAATACTTGGTGTTGTAGACTGGTGTTATAGACTGCCCGGTGTTATAGGCGGGACTTGCAGTGGTGTTGGAGACTTGGTGTATCAAGGAACCAGTTCAGTACAAAACGTGTATCGAAAGACAAGAAAAAGGAGAAAACCAAAAGGAAACAGTAGAACCGAAACTTTGTAAAACCCTCCAAAAAGGAGTCCCAACCCATCCGCTGGGCGAAGCATCCATTCAGCCTCAGCCCAGGTCGAGAAAACAGGCCGCACCAATTTCACCACCTTCACAAAGGCGAGGCGGCGGCTACGCGCCGGTTTTCGACGAATCAAGAGTTTCAGGGCACCGACACTACTGCATTGACTAAAGAGGGAAGCTGGGCCAGTCGTGCCGCTGCGAGGAATCAATCAAGAATTCGAGTAATTGGAGAATTGGCTGTTTTGGGAGAAGAGAGGACAGGAAAATCCACAACTCATGACCTGGTGGTGATGCATCATGATACCTCCCCAGTCCCCAGTCCCGTCCACGAAAAGTACGTACCTACTAGTATGTACCTCGGTCCAGATGATTCAACCCAAATAAAGACAATAAAACCGCCAATTCAGTTCTAAAACCTCTCTCGAATATATATTCGTCCAATCGAATTCATTCCCAATTAGCCCGCGCAGAACCACCCCCAGGCAACAATTCCGACCGTGGACGAAGTCCTCCTCACAACCTCGTCGCGGCGCGTCCAAACTCAACACCAAAACCTCCCACCCGCAACATCACCACCAATACCCCACCACCACCACCACCACCACCACAACCGCCCACCATGCCGCCCCCCGAAGCCTCCGACTACGAGCTCCTCACCGAGCACTTTGGCTATCCTCCCGTGGTACGTACAACTTCCCTTTTGTCAACCGTCCGCCTCCCACCACTGACCCCTCCCCTCAGGCCCTCCTCGACGACATCATCAACACGGTCAACGTCCTCGCCGACCGCGCCCTCGAATCCGTCGAGCGCCTCCTCCTCTCCATCCCGCCGCAATCCCTCGGCTTCCGCGCCCCCAAACCCTCCAAGACCGCGCCCGAAAATCCCGACGACAACAATGACGACGACGACGACGACACCCCAACCGCCGAGGACCTCGCCCGCCGCGAAATCGAAAACGGCACGCACCAGCTCGAAACCCTCCTCAACGCCTCCATCGACAAGAACTTTGACCTCTTCGAGCTCTACACCATGAACAACATCCTCACCATCCGCCCGGACCTGCTGCCCTACGTCCGCCTCGCCCACTACCACGGCCTCGACTTCGACGCGCCGTCGCTCCCCGACGCGCCCTCGCACCTATCCGTCGTCGCCCTCCGCCGCCGCCTGCACGCCAGCCAGCGCCTCAACCTCGCCCTCGACGCCGAGCGCCGCCGCAACGACGCCCTGCTGTCGAGCCTGCGCGCCGCCCTCGGCGTGGCCCCGGACGGCGATGCCATCAAGACCGAGGACGTGGCTGGAGGGGCGGGCCCCGTCGCCGATGCTTCTCGGAGCCCCTTTGGCTTCCTGCGCGGCGCCCGCGCCGCCGGCCTCGAGCACGTCGGCTCCGACACGCCCATCGCCACGACGGCCGAGTTCACCCTCTCGCAGCTGCAAGCCCTGCGCGCCCTCTCGACGTCGCTGCGCACCCTCCTCCCGGACCTGGCGCCCACAGGACCCTCCGCCGACCCCTCCGCCGACTCCAACAACCCCGAGGCCGGCCCGCGGTCGTGGCGCCGCGAGCGCGTCGAGTACGTCGAGGGCGCGTCGCGCAAGTACCTCGAGAGCGCGCGGGGCCTGGAGCTGGGCTCGCAGGGCGAGGTGCGCGACGGGGAGTGGCAGGGCCGCGGGCGCAGAGTGGCGCGCGCCGAGGTCGAGGCCCTCGAGGCTGCCGCCGCCTTGCTGGACACCGGGAGGGGAGCCGAGGAGCGGCAGCAGGCGACGGACGGGGACGGGGGCGAGCCCATGGACGAGTCATAGGGGGAGGGGGTCGCAATGAATATATTATGGGTTTTGGTTACGGATTGGGAAATGGGCATTGCTTGGGCGTGCGGCGCAGGGTGGGCGAGGAGGTCTGGTTTCTACAAACATGCATCATGATGTTTTCTCTCTCTACAAGTACAGTGTATGCTATGGCGTGGATGCGAAACAAAATGCAATGAGGAATTCTTCACCCCTTACTATACAGACGCAGCCTTGAGAATCCCCCTTTTTGACCAACCAACCCGTCATTCTCTCAACCATCTTACACGTCCGGGTCCTGAAGTTGATGCGGCACATCGACGCCCCTCAACAACCCGCTCTCCCTCGCCAGATGCCAAAAGTGGTGCTTCCAGTACCGCTCGTTGGACTGCTCCTGCCGCCTCAGCTGGTTCTCCATGACGACCCTCACCACCCGCTTGGCCGTCTCCCCGTCCTCGGCCGCCAGCAGCGTCCTCAGCAGGTCCGTCAGGCACGGCAGCGACGTGACGGGCCGCCCGGCGTCGGTGAGCCGGTCGAAGAGGGCCACGGCCTCGCGCCGGTCGCCCGCCACGGCGTAGGCGCTCATGACGCGCTCCCACAGCGTCTGGTCGCCCTGGGCGATGCTGTTGAGGTTGTGCTCGCGCAGGAGCTCGCGCACCTTGCTGATGTCGGGCGTGCGCTGGTTCAGGGCGCGCTCGATGAGTATCGTCACCATGTGCGCCGTGATCTGGAAGCCGCCGCGGCGCATGTGCTCCAGCACCGCCGCAATGGCCGCCTCGGACCCGTTGGACAGGCTGGCCACGGCGTAGAGCATCTTGCCGTACGTCTCCAGGCCGGGCTTGATGCCCGAGGCCTTGAACTCGTCAAAGACGGCTTCGATGGCCTCCATCTGCTCCTCCGGCTTGACGTCCGGTCCCATGCGGCCGAGGACGCCCTCCAGCAGAATGGTAAAGGTGGCGGAATCGGGCTCGATTCCCGACTGCTTCATCGACTGCAGCAGCGTCTTGGCATCCCCAGACTCGTCCCCCCGAAGAGTCTCTCGGAGGAGGATGTTGTACGTCCGCACGTCGGGCGAGAAGCCTTCTCGACCGGCCCACCCCAAAATCGCATTGGCTCTTTGAGCGTCGCCGTGACGAAGCAGGCCCTTCAAGACGGCGTTGACCACGGCAATGGTGGGCTCCACGGAGTGCTCTTGCTTGCCGCTCTGCACGGCCTTCTTCCAGGTCGCAACCATCTGCTGCAGCTCCTTGACGGCCTGCTCCGGCTGTCCACCGTCGATGAGGGACGAGATGCGCTCCGTCCAGATGACAACGTCGAGCTTCATCCCGGACTGCAGGAGCTGCGACCACAGGGCTTCAATCTTGTCCATCTCTTTGGCCATTTTCCACCCGTGCATCATGGACGTGTACGTCTTGACCGTCGGCTCGATCTCGAGCCCCTGCATAATGTCAATCGTCTCCTGCAGCTTGGTGCTCCTACGGACTCCGCACCACACAAAGACCCAGAAGTCGAGGAAGTGCGGGTCGTCTCGTATGTCTTCGGCGAGCCTCGGGTGGTTCTGCATGGCCGTCTTGAGGTTCTGCCAGATGGAAAGGATGGCGCCGGTGTTTCGCGCCCGGTAGGCCAGCCGCAACTGGCTGTGGAAGGTAGACAGGGCGATCGCCCCGGCCGTCTCCGGGTCCATCTTCCTGTCCAGGCCGCCTTGCCAGTAGTCGCTCTCGTACAAGAGCATCTTGGTGATCTCGGGCAGCTGGTTGATGACGTAGCCTCGTAGCCTCTGTTGCTTGCCCCAAACCCCAGAATTGCGCTTCAGGAAGATGGCGTCGACGGCTTCCGGGGTGAGCCCGCCCGGTACTCTCATGAGAACGAGCTGGACCAGATGAAGCAGGGGCGCGGCTTCGGTTTGAACCATGTGGTTGGAAAACCTCTTGTCCGCCAGAAACGCTACCGTGGCCAGGAGCCCGGGCAGGATGGCCTCGGCGTGGGTGGGAGGGAACAGCACAAAGAGGGACGTCAGAGCCCTCTTAATGGTGGCCGGGCTGGGGCTCGCTCCCTCCCTCGCCGCCAGGCCCCGGATCTTGTCCAAGTCGTTGGCCACGTCCTTGTCAGTGGGCAGAGCAAAGCGCAGCTCCTTGTGCACCTCGCCCCTCCGGCGCATCTGCGAGATGTGCTGCCACAGGCCAATCAGGTCCGTCATGAGCACCCTGCGGCGCGAGCTGGGGTGGGATTTGTCAATCAGGGTGTAGCACAGGTTGATGACAATGTCGTGGCGGGTGTTGAGGTCCTGCCTGCCAATGACGCTGAACATTTGAGCAATCTCGAGGGCAATGGCGCGGGGGCCGTCGGAGCCTTGAACCCAGGAGATGTGGGAGCGCACCTTGGCGAGGACGTCGGTGGCGGCCTCGTAGACCGTCTTTGGTATTTGGGGCATCTTTTCAATGTGCGGCCAGATGTCTTGCCGAAAGGTTTCGTAGTCTTTGACGAGATCGGTCCCCCCTCGGACCAGGTGGTTGATTTTGGCGATGAGCTCCAGCTCCGTCACGACGGGCTGAGCCGTCAATTCGCCGCCGGGAGAGCTGGGCTCGACAGCGTTGACGACATCGGCGAAAAGAGCCAAGGCGGAATCCTGTTCGTTCCTCGAATTCCTGGCAGGCGTCGACCTCCTCGGGCGAGGGTGCTCATGCCCGGACTCATGGTGAGGTGGTGAGGGCGTTGGTGGTGCGTCGGCTGTAGTCGCGAACCTCGCAAGTGCGCCCAGCCGCGGGGCAGCCACGACGGAGCGCAACTGAGACGAGCATCTTGAACAGACGGTTCGAGATGAGAACATTGCGATTGGCCGCCGGCTTCTCGTTGGGAAGCGAGGTCGAAGGGAGGGCAGGAACCGAGTCGAGAAGCGTCCAATTCGGCACCAGTTATTTTTCGATCCGAGGTGGGGTTCCACTTCTCGGTGTGCGGCCAATGAGGGCTCTGATATATACCGCATCTTCGGTGAGCTTCGGTAACGTCGACATGCATATGTCTCAGGGCTGTTGAAGACGCATTTGCCTTGATACAACTTCATGATGAGATCATTACTGACCAAAACCGATATTCTCTTCCGAATCTCGTTCAATCACGTCATCGCGCAGTAACCTGCAATATACTATCCCAGGACCCCCGCTTCCAAGCGTGTACTCGGTACAGCTGCGCACGATATCTCGCACCAAGACAGCAATCCATCAAATCGCCTCAAAGTCTCCGTCAATCTCCTTAACCTTCTCCACGCTCTTCTTGTACCCCTCCTCTGCCTCCAACCTCGCCACATACGCCGCCACCTCTGGAAACTCGTTCCTCCACCCGCCTTCCTTCCACTCCCCAAAGGCGTCCAGCTTGTCCTGGGCCGCAATCAGCGGGAAGCTCACGAGAATGTCCGCCGCCGACAGGACGTCCCCGCACAGGTACCCGCCCGACGACTCGGACAGGTGCGTCTCCAGCAGCGACAGGTTCCGGCGCGCGTTGGGGAAGATGAAGCTGGCAAAGATGCGGTTGGCCACCAGCGACGTGACGGGCCGCACGAAGAAGGGCACCGCGGGCGACCGGAGGCCGCCGATGAACAGCGACAGCACCAGCAGGGACATGAGGCTCCCCTCGACGTAGTGCAGGTAGTACTGGTACCGCATCCACGCCTCCGTCTCGCCCCCAAACTCGCCCTCCCTGCCCGCCTTCCACCTGCCGGGCATCAGCCTCTTGCCCTCGGGACTGTGCTCTACCAGGTACTGCGTGATGAAGCCGCTCTCGGCGAGGACGAGCGGCGGAGCGGCGTCGGATGCCTGCACCGTCACCACGGGCGACTTGCCCAGGGGATGCACCTTTTCAAGCTCCGGGGGCGCAAAGTTGGTCGACTTGTCCCGGTGGTACATTTCCAGCTCGTACGGGAGCTTGAGCTCTTCCAGGAGCCAGAGGATGCGCTGGGACCGCGAACGATCGAGCCTGTGAGACACGTGAGCTGTAGCACTTGACGAGAGGAGCATGGCATGACGCACCAGTGGAGGGTGATCCTTGGCAAATCAGGGGTAGACATGTTGAGGGTCGATGACCATGGGCCAAGCAAGTGCTAAGCATGGACGAGTTGGAATGGCAATGGCCAACTCTTCCATGTCCCGCATCAGTCGACTCTATATAGCCCAGTCGTCGGCCCAAGTAACTATCCGAGATCGATGACATCGGCTGCTTCAGCTACCGACACCGCGACCCACTGTCCTCGGACTTGTTTCCCAAAAGCGACCACATGGCCGCCCTTCAATTGAGCCAGTTCTCTCTGACCTCATTTTGATTCAGCTGTGTAATGCTTTGTAGTCTGCTGTCTATACCTGCATCGCCATCGACGCTTGCCAATCCCCTTCCTAGCCACCTCAAACCGCGGCTAAAACGAAACGCCGTACACTCTCCTTGAAAACATGATTCTGCCAAACCCCCATCCTCCTGCCGCCCTTCTATGCTCGCCCAAATATCCAGTCCTCGCTAAACGCGCGAATATGGTCTTGTTCGACCTTGCAATGGTAAACCGGATGCGTTCCGAATCCTCGCGTTGACTCGCAGAGCGCCACTCCCATCTCCCTAAGCTCGTCGCTTCCGAGTCTTTGGCACTGGCGCAACCGCTTCGATGACGGCTTCTCGCTTCTTGGTGGGCTTTCTGGACCGAGGCGGAGGCGGGGGATCGCTGTGAAGATGGCCCAGCTCCTCCAGAGCCGTGGTATTCTCCCACTGAAGACAACGGTAGGTCGGGGGCTCGGGCGTCTTATCCCGGATTCGCGAGCTCGTGCGCTTCGACTCCTCCTTCTTCTCCGCTTCTTCCGTGTTTGCAAGATACGCCTTCCGCTTCTCCATGTGCCTAGCAATCTTGTCCCTATAGTTGAGGAGCTCCTTGCGAAGCTTGATCTCGTTGAGCCCACGCGGGTCCAACCACTTGATGAGCTCGTCGACGTGTTCGGGCTCGCAGATGTATCCCCACTGGTACGCGTTGTACACACTCGTATTTCCTTCCTCCATCGCCTTTCGCTCGGGAATCGTCATGTCAAACTTGTCCCTGTACTCGTCCTGAAGCTCGGCCGGCACGTCGATGTAGCCTTCTCGCTCAAGCTCGTCGGGGCCTTGCACCCAAATGCACCCGTTGGCGTACTCGGCCGAAGCCGTCGAGCTGTTCGGAAGTCCGCCGTAAGGCATGCCATTGCGCTCAAACCAATAATACCGATTCCAGAATCGATCTTTGCCTAGGACTCGGGTTCGGGGACAGTCGGCCTCCCGCAAGTCGTTGTCGAGAACCGCTATTTCCTCCTCGCACTTCTTGATCTCGCCTTCTTTCTTCTGAATGTCCTTCAAGAGCTTGATGAACTGCTTCGACTGGCCCGGAGGTTTAGGCGTCTTATCCTTTTCCTTCTTGGCCTGCTCATCTCTCTTACGCTGCTTGGCGGCCAGCTGGGTCTTCCGTCGCTTGATCCGCGGTGCGTTCTCCTCCTCCGTCTCCTCGCCGTCCTCCTCTCTCGACAGAGTGGACTCGTCAACGTCCGTCATCTTCACGTCTTCCTCCGCCTTGAGCGGTGGGGAAGGTGGAAGGTTATCTGGGAGTAAAATCTTTCGCTTCTCGTTCAACTGTCGAAGTTCCTCGAGGCTGGCAAACCGTTAGCGGACCTGTGCATTGAATCCAATTGGCACTTACCCTTGTTTTCGCTGTCTCTGCCAGTCAATCTTTTCCTTGCGATATCCCGTCATGGTGTCGCTGCAGTCCTCCATGTACCCGCGAACTGCCTTTGTCTCGATTGTGAGCATACAGATGATCTGCAATGCCTTGACACGGGAATTGACGTTGAGTTCGGAATACGTCTGTCGCACAGTCTCCTGTGTTGGGTCCACGTCGGATGGGACGAGCTGATGCAAAAGCTCCTCGCACACGGCTTGTTGGCGTTCGTCTTTTGAAAGTTGGTGAAGCAAGCCGACCATGATACGTTCCCAGCCTCCGTTGGCAAATTCGCGTCTTCGAAGATGCTCGATCCAATCGAATTCCTTGAGCAGCTCCTCCGCGCGATGATGAGCTTCGGCCTCGGCAGCTTCGCTCTCCTTCTCAGCGGCTGCAAGCTCGGCAGCCAGTCGCTCAGCCTCAAGTCTGGCAAGGCTGCTTCTAGTGGCACGTCCCACGGGTTTGGGCTCTGGTTCCGGTGTCGGTTCGGCTGTCTCTCCTTCACCCCCTTCGCCATCCTCGTCGCTGCCTTCTTCTTCGATTTCCGGGAGTGTAATGCGCACCCGACCACCATCGGCCTCGGAATCGACGAGAATCTTGAGGACGGAGCAGTGAATCTCGTCGAAAAGCTGAACGGAAACATGCTCGGAAGCGACACTCATCGCTTGGACATAGTCATCAAAAGTAAACGAGTCCAACTTGAAAACCTCACAATACACGTTTAGCGTATCCCACGTCTCCAAGAGAGGGCCCACGGATTCCATGTCAACGTCATGATAGACGGCGTCGCCGTTCTCGACTTGCACTGGGGGGTTCCGGCATAAGAATTTCAGCGGCGGGCGTCTGCGATCTGCGCGAGGCTCCAGTCGGAGATCCTCAATCGGATATTTGGGTGGTGGAGGCGGCGGCGGCGGAGTAGGTTCGCGCGGTGGTGCAGGCTGGTCGGCACGGGGGAATGAGAAGGGATTGCTGCCATGGACGGGGATGCTGGGAGGCCACTTGAGGCCCTTTGAGCCTGGTCCGGTCGACACCGGCTTCGTCTTGCCCTTGGGCGCGGGCTTCAATTCGGGAAGCCTGACGGGTCCTGGGTGAAGACCGGGCGACGAGCCGTGGCCGTTGGATTCGTGAGGGATGCTTGCGCGTTTCTGGGCCTGAAGCTGCTTGCGCTCCTGGACTTTGGTGTTGTATTGGAGGTGCGTGGGGACTCGAGTGTCGATGTTGTATTGCGCCGCGTAGTCGGTTTTGACCAGCCATGGAGCGCCGTTCCATGCAGCGCGAGTGACTGTCTTTTTAATAAACGATCGTAGCATGGCCTTGGTGAAGACGCCGCGGTCGCGCCATATGTGCTCATCCGTGAAGACGGTCTCGTCCTGCGATCCCTTGACATTAACAAGGTATCGAGTCGTGGGTCGAGACTGAGTGCCGTCGGGAAGCGCCCTGGGTCCAAAGGTGGTCTTGTCGCGAACCAGGCCATGAGACCGTTCTCCACCCATCAGTGTAACCGTCACCTCCTCGCCCGGGTAGTAGTCGTGCTTGAATTCGTCAAAGATCTGATCGACGAGGTTATCGAGTCGCGAGACGATTTGGAACTGGACTTTGTGCAGGATAGGGCCCTTGAGGGCCTCGGGAAAAGAGGCTTCGACTTCCTTGCCTCCTGCAAGCTGTGTGCTCCTGTGAGCAGGCGGTTGCGCATTGTCGCGGAGAGCACCTACCTCGCTCTTGAAGGCCTCGAAGAACGTCAAGCCGGAATGGCCCGTGATCTGATCGTTGAATCGACGCTGTATCGGTTTGGTGAGTGGAAAAGTCACGATGCGGATCGGCGGCAACTTTGGCGTACCTGCTTATAAAAGTCCATGCTGAATACGATGTAAGCGAAGAGCATCAGCAAGGGAAGAATTGAAAGTGCACTTACCGGCTCAGATAGGCCTCGTACGAGGTAAACACTTCCCCCGTCTGGGCAATGTGCCATACCTAGACATCACGAATGAGCACGGCGCGGACTCTCGGGAAGGGAGCTGGAGCCTGCGGGCATACCTCGGTGTTGTCATCTTCAATGTCCACCGGAGGCAGGAATTGGACTGGCTTCCTCTTAAACAGAACCTAGACGGGCTCAGCGGTTGTTCGGGCACGTCACGGTGCGATTTGGGGGGTTGTACCATGACTGAGAGGGTTGGCGCAAAGCAGTCGAGATTGGATGCGAAGGCAGGTCGAAAGGTTCTGCAAGGCTGAGACGCAGCCTTCTCCCCCACTAACTAGAAGCAATCTGTAGGCGGCAGCGAGATGAGAGCATCGAGGGAGGTGGAGGGTCGGTTGCAAACGTGTCGAGAAGCGGGTGGTTGTCGATGGATCGACCTGGCGGTTGCAGGTGGGCAAATTGGGTGAAAAGGACAAACGTGGGCGCGCGGGTGGGAATCGGGGGAAGAAGTAGGTAGGTAGTGGCTCGTCGCGGCTTGACCGGGGTCCGGGATGTAATTCGACGACTTACACGCGGCGACGGAGCCTCGGGAGGGCGAAGGCGAAAAAGGGTAGAGACCGGGAGTGGTGTCAGAGTCGGAATGTTTTTGGTGCAGAGTTGAGAGGCGGGAGATTGAGGGCGGTCGAGGCGTAGTTGGGGTGGGTGGTGGTGGAGGGAGGAGGAGGGAGGAGGAGGAGAGGAGGAGGAGGAAGGGAAGGGGAGGGAAAGAAGAGGAGGAAAAGCAACAAGAAGGAAGGAAGGAAGAAGCGGGCTGACGCGACGAAGGGACCCCCGAAAAGCAGCAACACCAGCCAGCAGCCAGCAGAGCAGGCGTGTGCAAGAGTGGTTCCCGTCGTGTTAATTGGTACCAAGGTGCTGTACCGTACCGGCCAGGTCGAGGACGAAGTAAAAAAATAAAATCGGGGCAGGGGACCTGTAAAGTACCTCGAGGAGGGCGTTTCGCCGCGCTCCATCACGTACCTCACGCGTACCTTTGTCAATGCTCCATGGGTTCCATCAGGTTGGGGCGGCGCCAGGTACCGCTAGTCATGGATCCGTTCGACGCAGCAGCATCGCGGAGCAGCAGCCCGGCCGGAAGACAAAGGGAAAGGCAGAGGAGAAGCCGGGAAGCCGGAGTGGCAGAGGGCCAGGAAACCCATTGATGCCTCCTCGCGAGCGCAGACGTCCCTCCTCGCCCGTCGACCAAGAACAATACCCAAGATGCCGGGTCCCCGACCGGGGCCTCCATGGCAGCTAACAACAGCCACACGCCCCCTAGTCACCCCTAACCTTTACAAGTCTACCCCCCCTCCTTCCGTCGGCTCGGCGCTTCCCTTGCTTCCCTCCTCCTCCTCCTCCTCGCACAAGCAGACGCTCTCCTCCTCCACTCATTCAACCCCCCGACATTGCCCTCTCTCCGACCGCCAATGCCGCCCACTTTCTCCATTCACCCACGTTCTTGGGCTCATTCCGCTCGCCAGCGCTCGCTGCATCCAACGTCGTCTGAAGCTACTTTTTGTCGTAATTCTTCATCAAGATATTCCCCAGCGCGTCATATCTGAAATTCCGCCCCGTTGCCTGGTGGGCCGCTGTCCAAACCCGCCTCCTCCGGGACCGTGTTTTCGGACCTCTCGTCGTCCGCCAACAACGGCCGGGATGCGCGTCAGAGCATCTGAATCGGTTTGCCGTGATGCAGAAACCCGATGCACTCTCTTCATTTCGCCTAGCCTCCTTTTACCACTGTGATATGCACCAATATCAAGTACCGTTGAGCATGTAAATCTCGACTCGCGCCGCGTTTTCTCGGCACATGCGGCCTGCATCGCCGTGCATCCAATTTCTCGACACAAAGTGCTGATTTCGCTTCCGAATTACACGTTGTGCACGTTGTAACGGTCGAAACGAATTCGGGAAGCTGGCAACTTCTCAATCAACTCACTCGACAACTTTGCACGCCCACATCCTGGGTCGAGGTCGTTAGCTCAAAAATGGACCTCCAGAAATCAGCCTTGCGTCTCACGTGGAATTTCTCCACAATTAGCCAAGTTCGGATCGCTGACTCATCCGTCACCCTCAAATCATCGCCGAATCAGACCACGACTCAGGCTCCGGGGAAACAAGACAGATCACCTCAAATGACATTTCACAAAGAACTTGTCGCGCATATCCAGGGCAACTCACGAAATATTATATATGTATGCAAGGGTATCTACCATGGGAAATTCACCTCGGTTGGGACGGCATCGCCGAGCCAATCCGTCCATAAAGCCTCTATGAGGTAAAGTACACCACCATGTAGCCCAGCCAACTCCCAACGACTCCTATCGCAGAGTACGAGCTTGTAAACATCAATGGAATAAACTCGTACGCCTGGCCAAAGACGAGCTGGTGTATCACTGAGCAGTAGGCAATGAGAGGCACGCTCACCACAATGTACAGCGTGCTGAACCGGTCCAGCAAAAAGAATCTGGGTTTGTTCGAAGCGGGGGCCAAGCGGTCAAACGCCATCAAGAACACAATCAACCAGAAAATGGTGTACACCGTCTTGATTGGGAACTCGGCCGGCGTGAAGAGAAGCGGAAACAGGGAAACGTGGCCCGCGACAGCCAAAGGTCGGAAAGCTCCCAAGTGACGTCGGTCTCGAAGGGCGATCAGGCTAAAGGGTATGATAACCAGCAGAATGGCCTTTTCATGGACGTGCCATCCAAACAAAAAGGAGGCATACCCGCACAGCGTTACGGCGCCGATGAAGTTCTCCCATGAGCGGTGCATGAACAGCTTAACGAGGGGCAAGACCTGGAAGAAGAGAGTCAAAGCGAAGCAGATCCTTGGGCTGATGTCGGGTAAAACGGCGAACGCAGTATCGCCGACCAGTCCACGCGTAACACTCTGCAGCGCTCCCTCGTTGACGGACAGGCCAAGTCTCGGAGCAACTGCCAATCTTTGTCAGTCACAAGCGAATGATGATGTCTCAAGGGAACGTACGATGGATCAAAATGCGATCCGCAAACGAGTAAAGCGCCCAGACATTTGGCGCCCAATACGCATGGCAAAGACCTCGCGAAAATGGGAACAATCGGCTGAGCAACTGGGGAATCTGTTGCATGGCCGCAAAGGGGCCAAACGCGACTCCGAATATTCCCACAAGCCCCAAGCCCAGCTTGATGCAGTTCAGGAAGCGAATTCGGAATATCGATTTGGCAGAAAGGCAGTACTCCCGCAAAAGATAGACAAAGAATGCCGGCGCCAGATACAAGTAAATGTGCTTGAAACACAGCAGTGCCGCAAAGACGAGGCCGCTCAACAGCAGGGTCGACTTGCCGCGAGCCAGGACAAGCGACAAGACGAGGATGCCGTACATGAAGCCATTGTATTGGAAGTGGATGTGGTCGATAATCAAGAGGCCCGGCGACAAGACGACGGAGAGGGCGGCAACTTGGGCGGCACGCTTCGAATGGAGGGGCGTCGAGTCGATAAAGCACTGGAGAGCGTAGACGAGGACAAGCTCGGTGATGATGACGGAGGTGCGCTGGAAGTAGACGGTTTGCCAGCTGTCGTAGTCGAGGTTATACAGGCGGACCATGAGCGGATCGACGAGTCGGGCGACGTGGGCAAGCACCCATTCGAAGTAGGCGAAGAAGGGCGGGTAGTCGAGAGTCCATTCCGACGTCTTTTCGAAGTACCAGTCCTTGAGGGGCAGGCTCTGGGTAATGGCGAGCCAATTGCGATGGACTTCGAAGTCTGTAGATTTGCTATGCAGAAACGGAGGGTCAGCTTGGGCAACTCGGATAGTTTTCAGTCCTGGTTGCAGGCGTGTATCTTCCAAAGACTCGACGAGGTTGCTCATGGGAAGTGCTTGTTGGAATGCAAAGGCACTTACTATGCCGGGAACAGCAGGACCTTGAAGGCTGCGGCAACGAGGGCGCACTGCGCCAGCGTCGGGTATGATTCCGCCATTATGAATCGTGCCTGCTCAGCATCGCCTCAGATGGCAAGTCGGAGGAGAGATGGCTGTCGTGAGGGTAGAGTTGACATGCGCACGCCAGAGACCAGGCCAAGACAAAATCACCATCTCAGGAGGAGAACAGAGCAGCGAAAGCTACTGGCCAGGGGTGCCCGAAATAGACTAGCCCCAGTTTGGGCCAAAGCTTCCAGAATTTCAGACGATGGACGGCGACGGTGATGAGCGATGACATTGGGTGGCACCCGGGGACGTGGGTTTTGTTTCCTGGGGGAGGCTGGAGCTGCACCGTCCCACCAATCGGAATCCAGGAGGCCCTGCACAAGCCACATGCGAACATTCGCACTTCGTGTTTGAGGCTGAGGGCAAAGGGCTCGCATGTGGCTTCATTGTTGAACGCAAGCGCAAGACTCTCAACTCAATTCAAGATGAGATCATGTCTCCATTCGCTGCATGATTGCAGCTTTACTCCATTCTAATTAGCCATATTTGCTTGCATAAGACGTCAATGTCTTTTTTCCCTTCTTTTCTCTCCTCTTTTCATCTTTTCAGGGGCCAGCCACCACCATCGTCACGGACCCTGCTCACCTTCCAATGATTCTCGGTACCTTCCCAGGGTCACCGTACTAAATGCAAAGTGTCCTCAGCCTTGCCGTCGACGTCTTTTTCCCTCTCCTCTTCTCATCCTTCTCTCCCCCGACGACCCGAACGACACCCTAAAAAAGGCTTGGGCACCTTCTTTTTGTTCTTTCTTGTGCGAGTGGCTTTATTGATGCTTGCGGCCCGTTGATCGGTCTTCCCCCGTCTTCGCTTCTCTGTCGGATAGCTGAAGAGCTCCGACCTCGCCATGCGTCTGGACTGGACACTCTCCGCGCTGCTGGCAGCAAGCCTCTCGCAGGCCCAGTATTTGATCAGCGAGCTCAGTTTCGGCCATGCTGGAAGGTTGGTGTCTTTCTTCCCGCAGCAATGCGCCTGCGTCATCTTCGTTGTCGCGCGACGTGCCCCCCTCAGAGTGGCTCTTTTTTTGCCTCCCGTTGGCGTCGCGTGCTAACCCTTCTCCCTCAACAGAATAAGCGATCCCTCAAACCGAGGTCAAATTCCAAACTTCGCTCTCCAGGGCAATCCCGCTCTGCCCGAGGTCCTCTCCAACCGCGTCATCCTCACGCCCCTCGCCCCGGGCAACCAGCGCGGCGCCATCTGGGCCCAGCAGCCATTGTCACGCACTCAGTGGATCGCCGACTTCGACTTCCGCGCCAACGGTCCCGAACGCGGCGGGGGAAACCTCAATATCTGGCTCGTCCGCGGAGGCCCTGGCGTAGTTGCCTCCAGCAGCGTCTACACCGTTGGCAAGTTTGACGGCTTCGTTCTCACCATCGACAAGACGGGCAGCTCGGGCGGCATCATTCGCGGATTCTTGAACGATGGATCGACCGATTATAGCGCCAAGCAGCGTGTGGAGGAGCTGGCCTTTGGCCACTGCAATTATGCCTACCGAAACCTCGGCCGACCTTCTCAGATAAAGTTGCGCCAGACGGGCAGATCATTCCGCGTCGACATCGATGGCAACCTCTGTTTTGAGACGGATAAGATTAGCATTCCCCAAGGATATCAGTTTGGTGTTACGGCCGCCACCCCAGACGTGCCCGACTCGTTTGAACTATTCAAGATGGTTGTCATGTCGGACAACACTGACAGTGGCACTCAGACCAACCAGAACAACAACCAGCAACAGCAGCAGCAGCAGCAGCAGCAGCAGCAGGGGTCTAATCGGGTCAACCAAAACGCCAGAGATGTATACAGCGATGGCGAGCTCTCTGACGAAGACGCAGACATCTTCCAGACCTCCAAGGCGCAGTTCCAGGACCTGCACAACCGCCTCCAAAACACCAACCACCAGCTCTCCGCCGTCCACCGCACCGTCTCGCGCCACCAGCAACAGGACGAGAAGCGTCACGACGAGCTCACCCAGCTCATCGGCCAGCTCCGCTCCGACCTGCGCAAGGTCGACGAGATTGGCGAGCTCACCTCGCGCATCACCGAGCTCAACCGCGAGATCTCGGAGCTCCGTCGCGAGGTCTCCCGCAAGCTCCAGACCAACGAGCGCTCCGTCCGCAACCTCCTGGACACCCACCACTCCTCCCTCACCGACGCCGTCCTCACCAGCACACCCGGTCACAAGTTCCTCATCTTCTGCTTCCTCGGCACCCAGGGCTTGCTCGTCGCCGCCTTTGTCGCGTACAAGAAGCGCCGTGCCACGATGCCCAAGAAGTACTTGTGAGAAATTCGGTTCAAAAGTTTGAGCGGAGAGGAAGAGGAGGGAAAGTCAGCCCGAGTCTTTTGGGGGAGAGGGCTGAGGCTTCTGGCGTCGATATTGGAGTGAGGTCTGTTTGTTGTCGACCTATGCACACGCGCACGCCATATTCGTGTATATTCATATGCGTGCGTGGTATACTAAGTATGAGTGGAAAGACGTATATTATTTTGGTCATTTTTTATATTGGGTAGGTAGCAATGAGTATGAATAACTTCTCACGTTTACAAGACGGCGTTGCGTGAGCAGAGTCGAAGTTGTCAATTCATTCTAGTATGCGACCCCTAAAAGCCAACAACATGGAAACTCGCTCACATCAGTCCCAAATTCCCGTAAAAGGTGTCCATCTATATCCATGACGGTCCAAACCAACTGAGAAAACAACAAGAAAAACAATCAGAAAACAGAACCGCACAGGTGGCCTCGTTATCTAAATCTTCTCAAAGCTGCCATTAATGACATCCAACAACTCCTCGCCCTTGGGCGCCTCGCTCGTCAGATTCTCGTACCCGTTCTCGGTAACGAGGATGTCGTCTTCGATGCGCACGCCGCCGACGCCGTAGTACGTCTCCAGGACGTCGGCGTCGATGAACTTTGCGTGCGCGACGTTGCCGAGGAAGTAGCCCTCGATGAAGGGGCGGCAAAAGTAGCTGGTGACTACGCGTCAGTAGATGCTCCCAAAGTCAGTCCTGGGACGGGGGAAACAAGTGACTCACATTCCCGGCTCGACCGTGACAATCATGTTGGGCTGGAGAGGCTGTCGTCCGTGGTACGGCGGCGGCGCAGAAGCCATCCGCCGCATGGCCTGCAACGTCGACGGCGAAACCATCTCTCTCTTCCCGCCCTCGATCTGCACGCCGCTCTCTCGTGCAAGCAGCAACCTGTCGGTGCCGCTCACGTCGTGCACTTCGAGGCCAACGTGATGGCCCAAGCCGTGCGGGAAGAAGGCGGCAACAGTGCCGGCCTTTTGAATCTCGTCGAAACGTCCCTTGAGGATACCCAGCTTGAGCAGGCCCCGGGTGGCCACGTCCGAGGCGAGCAGGTGCAGGCTGTAGTAGACGCAGCCGGGCTTGATGCGCTTGATGCACTCGTCCTGCATGCGCTGTACGACGGCGTGAATCGCCGCGGCTTCGGGGGTGAAGGATCCCGAGATGGGCAGCGTTCGAGTAATGTCGCTGGCGTAGCACGAATACTCGCAGCCTGCATCCACTATGATGAGCTGCTTGTCGTTCAGGGGCTGGTCGTTGGCCTCGTAATGGAGAGTCGAGGCGTTGACGCCGGCGCCGGCGATGACTGGATATGCCTGGGCGTGCGAGCCACGAGACGTGCACTCGGCGAGAAAGACGGCTTCAATGTCCTGCTCGTTCTTCATGGACAGTATGCGCTCGGCAACGGCGCGATGGGCGGCGGAAGAAATGCTCGCAGCGCGGCGAATGAGGGTGACTTCGTAGTCCGTCTTGACAACACGCGCCTGGTCCATGGCGGGGCGCAGCTTGGAGTAGTTGATGTGCGTCTGGCCGCGAGGGCGATCGGCAAGCTTGGGGACCTGGTCTGGGTGGAGGATGTACAGCGTGGTAGCCGGACGAAGCTGGCCGTGGAGGAACTTTGACAGCTGAGCCGTGTAGCGCACCTCATCCACGTCGTACAGGCGCATGGCCTCGGCAGCATTGGGGGTGGCGCCATACCAAAGGACCTGACGGGGCTCAACGTACGGAATCCAGAGGGTTAGGCGGTCATTGGAGATTTCGTAGGTAACGGCGCAGTCGGCAAAGTTGGCGCCGGTCAGGTAATAGAAGCTGATAGGCACGTTAGAAATGGAAAGTCGGAGAGGGGGCGAAGCATACTATCTGCGTTGCTTAAAGGGGGGCGACTGGTCAGAGTCCTCGTACAGACGAGTGGGCTCTCCTGGGAGGTAGATGAGGCCATCGCTAACCCCCAGTTCTGCGGCGACCTTGCGGGCGTGGAGTTTGGCTGGTCGGGTCAGAGAAGAGGTTATCAATAATCCATATGGCAAACTCACCGGGATACTTGTTGCTGCTGCTAGTAGCGGTGCTGCTTCCAAGACGATTGCCACTCTTGAGTTCGATAGAGCTATGATGCAGCGTCGGTGGTTAGTCCGCATGCCTCCCGTCCCGGCGCGTCCCCGGGTGCAAGAGGGACACTTACAGGGCATCGAACTCATCGTCCAGAACAAGGTCATACTCGAGGAGACTCCCAGATCGTCTCCGAGCCGATGGCGGCTTTGATGAGGGAGCCGTCACGGGCGGTGGTCGAATGGCCGCCGGAATGGAAACGGGCGGTGCTGAAGCCGGTACTGGAGCTGGCGCTGCGGCTGGAGGCGGAGGCGGAGGTGCTCGAGCTGATTCTCGCCTCGACTCGCCGCATATCGACGAAGGCCAGATCGGCCTGGGCAATTGAGACGACATGGATTCTGTCCCTGGTGTTTCGTCTCCTCTCAACAGCTACAATCAAGGCCGGGTTGAAGTCGCGATGGATGTCGTCAATCTGAGAGCGGATGACTTGAGTGGCTGGTTGGGGTTGGTTGGGGAGCCTCGGGAGTCCAGACCGGGTGGTTGCATGAAGGCCAGCTGCTTATCAGCGCGATAACGATAAGTGTCTCAACTCAACCTCAATCCACATTCCAAAGTGTACAGGACGGATACAGCAGCCTGATATCATTAAAGTTTCTTTTCACATGTCGCAGATTGAGGCGCTTTCTCTTAATCATGCATCTTATGCATACCTACATGCTCATATCATAAACTGTTTGGTGTTTTTGACCTTGATCACACGTTGCGCTGCGATCCCATCATTGGAATCCACATCAAGGTTAGACTTCGAAACACAACGTTCACAAACCGTTGCTGTATGCATGGATGAAAAAGGGGTCATGAAGGTCGTCTCAACATGACCACGGCACTCACGGCCCATGCCGACGTCACCACGACCAAAACGGACCGGCTCTCGGATCCCAACTCGAACACTGTGGAGGTACCGCCGGTCCCGAATGGGCCGTCCGTATCCGGCGCAACCCAGTGCGTAACTGACTCGTCAGTGTCTGGCTGAGATACTCCTTCTTTTTTCTCATTTCACCATTGTTAGCTACAAGCGATCCTAGCTTGCCGCTTGCGTAGTGACCTCATCCTTCTCAATCACCATCAACACCATCGTGGCAACCAAAGTTGTATCGTCATTATATCTACACGCCAGATATCGTCCGTACAATCCAACACGCATTTGTCTGTCCCCGTTACTTCCTCTGCCAACAACGCCATGTCGTCATCATATCCAAGGGCGATCCCGCCCAGGTCCGTCCGTATATACACTTTCCAAGATAAAGCAGCCCGCTCCGTCTATTTGCCAATGTTCCCTCTAAGCATGCCGCCCGTTTTGTCTTGACCTGCAGTGGCGTTCCCGTGTTCCTTCTCGTCCCTTCTCTTCCCGGGTCTTCTCCTCCGTCTGCTCCAACAGAAATATCCAGCACCAGCACGCCTCCCGTGTCGTAAAATGGGTATCAAATATCGCGACCGTTACATACCTTGAAATCCTCCCCGTCCTGAACCAAAGAAACCACCCCAGTCCGCTTGCATTCCTTGCTCCGTAAACATCTGCTGAATCTGCCTCTCCTGCGCTCGCGCCGAGTGGGCTCGTCTGCTCGCCATCAAATGCGCCTGGTGCTGTGCTCTCGAGTGCGCTTGTGCCTGCGCCTGCGCGTGAGACTGCGGCACCCTCATCGGTTGGGAGTGCGTCGAAGCCGATGACACCATTGAGTGATTCGACGAATGAAGACTCATCAAGCTGGGATCGTACATTTGACTTGCCATGTTCATCATTGGCGGCGCCTGTTGGTGCATCATGTACGGTGGGGGCTGCTGACCGAACAGTGAGCTTTCCACCTCGTCGAATGTACCCGTCAAGAAGAGCTGCATGTCCGGGCTTGCATCCGATACGCTGTTGGGCGCTTCCGATTTGACAGGGAATCCCAGCTCCATCATGGGTTGATTGGGGTACGCGAATGGATCCTCCGAGGGGAACATGAGCGATTCGAGCTTATTCACAGGGTTGTGCATGCCAAGTGGCTGTCCTGTGTATGGGTTGCGCTGCGAGCTCGTCGCCGTGCTCATCGAGTCGGGCGTGTCTCGGGTCGGCAGGTCTATTGACATGAAGTCACTAAAGGCCGACGAGAAACCGCCATCCTGGAAGCTAGACTCAGTGTTGGCCGGCATTTGCTCCATCGTGCTTGGGGTAAAGCTCGTTGCGTAGCTGGTCGTGGTGATTTGACTGCTGCGCGCGAAGTCGGAAGTCTGTCGTGATGAGATGCTCGCGGGAATCGTCGTCTGCTGCGACGACACCGATGAGGGCCGCCCCATGGGTGCAGATCTCTTTCTGGTGGGCATTGCTCGCATCTGCAATGGGTCCAGCTGCTCGGGAAGCTGATCAAACAAGGCCTTATCAACGTTAGCAGCGAATAACCGCAAGAAAAGCCGAGTGGCGTACCGTGAGGGCGCTGGAGACTCTCTCTGCGGCCACGCTCTTGTCCGCGAGAGCAGCAATCATCTGCCTTCCCGCACGGGCATCGGCCAACACCTCGCCAGATCCTGGCTTCTCGGGGTTTTCTATCGCATAGAAGACCAGTGAGAGGACGGCGAAGAACTCAGTGTAAAGCATGAACCAGTAGGGGCCGCTCAGCACTCGCTGTTTCCTAATCTCGAGTCCAATGTGGACAATGTTTCGGGATACACTGATTGCCGCTGCTGCACAGGCATATGAAAGCTCATCGATCTTGTTTCCATGGCTGAGACGAGGGGATACATAGTGCAGGAAGGGCCGGTACAGCACCAGTTGGACATGAGCATAGGCAAATCTCAGCAGGTGGCGAACACTGAGATACAAGTCAGCAATCTCAATCAACCATTGTCTTGCAAGGAACATACCGAACGACCTCGATTGGGCCGTCGGCGCTCGGGCGCCAGTTTTCAGGAAGTTTCTCAAACCAAGTGTGCAAGTCGGCCTCAATCTCCTTGATCCGCCCATAACTGATCAGGTAGGTGGACGTCGGCTTGTTGTCTTTCATGACGCTCTGGCCCAATCCCTTCATGGGGTACACGTATTTGGTAATCTTGGCCAAGATCTCCATCAATTGAGAGTGGGCATTGAAGGCCTGGAAGAAAGACGATGTGCCGAGCGGTGGCTGGAGAATGCCGTTGGGCGTGATAAATTCATCGTCGATCTCAATGGGGAAGGGCTGGTCAATGTCGTCGACATTAAGCATGAGCGGAAAGCCAAGCAGGGTTGAGACGTAGATATCCATCTGTCGAATCACATAGAAGACGCGTTTTCGGATTTCTTCTTCAACAGTGTTGAGTCTTTCGTGCTGAAGATGTCGATGAAGGCCGATTTTCAAAGCCGAGCGAAGTGCGATGCCGACAAACGAGTAACAGCCACTGAGATTTGAGGTGGACTGGAGGAAGAGGATGATGAAGAGGAGGGCCTGTAATGAGGTGAGATCGCGGCACTCGGTGATGTCTTGGAGCAGAGATCGTGCGTTGTTGTAGTATTTGATGCTGCCAATGGCGTTAGCATTACCCCCCAGAAGAGTTACAGGTTCACATTACCCTTCGTCGGTGGCCTCTCTGAAGGCGGCGGCCCCTGAATCATCGTCGAGGTTGTTGTACATGCAGCCCAGAGCCATGACCGCATAAAGAAGTCCAAGAAAATGAGTTTCTTCTTGAGAAAGGTTGTCCAGCGGTCTCTCGTAAATTTTTTCAAACTTCTCATAAAAAGTCGGCATATGAACGATCCGCACCAGACAGGTTGCGCAGCTGAGTGAGTAATAGCAGAGCTTGCGGGCCACTTCCTTTGGAGGCAGCTCAGGAATGCTGGGTGTGAAGGCAAAGGGACATTGGGCGGCAGGCGAGGGGGTGTCGAGGTTCGCGAGACCGCCAGGAGTTCGATCGGGTCGTTGGAGGAAGGGGGTCTTTGTGGAAGGTCCCATCATGCCTCGAAAATGCTCCTTCATCCGCCTCAAGAAGACGGCACCGGAGGAGACACCGTGGAAATCCCAACCACCCCGATCATCAATGTCAAGTTGTCCGATCGAATCGATCATTGAGGTGAGATGAGCATCGTTAATATCCGGCTGCTGAGGCTGCTGAGGCTGCGATGGTTGTTGTCGAATTTTCGAGGATTGAGCACGGGCATTTTCACGATTCCGGAATTCCTGTTGGATGGCCGGGTCGAGGTTGGGGTCGGCGAGATCGACGTCGGGCATGAACTTGTGAAGAAGAGACTCGGCGCGTTGTAGACGGTTTTCGAGCGCTTCGATGTACTGCGGTGCGGGGTTTCTTCTTCGATTTGAAGGCTTGTCGTATGTGCATTCTATGGCAGGTGGTCAGCTCGGGAGCCGCGGTACATGATTGGGAGGTGCAAAGACTCGGCCAAGTCGCGAGGGAGGCATAGTTCGAGAGGCATACCGTAGCTGTAGACGGAGCAGTGAGTACATGGCTGTTTGCCATCGCACTTGATCTTCTTGCGACGACATTCATCACAAGCGCGTGTTACTCGTCGTCGCTTCTGGATGGGTTGTGAGAGCGCATCCGTCGAGATGTTGTTATCGTCGTCGGCGTCATTGTCCGACTTGACGCTGCCGGCGGATGGAGTCGGGGCATCGTTGGCCTGCCAGTCGTTCGTGGACGACTGGCCAGGATCGTCGTCGGCGACATCAGGAGACATTTCGGGCTGTACGGGGTCAGAAAACGAGACGGTGATGAAATTGGAGATGGAAGCAGGTGGGCGCTCAGCGCCGATGTGGAGGAGCGAGGAGAAGAGGTGGGAGGGAGTGCGCGCCATAATCGCCAGGAGCCAAGAAGCCAAGAGGCAGCGCGGCGGGCTATTGGTGTAGGGATTCCGGTGTCGAAAGTCTTGGGACCAGTGCTGGAGCGCAGCAGAAGGCGGGGCTCACCTTTCGTCAGGCTTGAAGCCGTTGTCAAAACTTGACGCGGAAGCGGAATCCAAATAAAGCAAAAGTGAGAATTGAATCGACGGGTAGCGACAGCGATGGGCGCGACGAGGGAAGCGACCGGGTCGTGGTTGAGGGGGGATCTGGCCGAACGAGTGCAGGGGCGCGGGAGCGAAGCCAGCGGCAAGCCCAGGTCCCAATTGCCCTCAGAGTCGCGGGCCTAATTCTAGGCCATCCGCGGGGAGGAAGGTCGACGCGGCTCCCGCAGCGAGGGACGGCGATGGGAGCGATGGGAGCGCGCGATGAGAAGCGATTCTGGCGTGGACGGACGTTGTGGTGGAAGAGAGGTATGGGAGTCAAAGGTTGCAGATTTGCGAGAAGCGGGACGACGGGAGTCGAAGGGCGTTTCGCGACCAGAAGGAGCGGGAGGGAAAGAGGGAAAGAGGCGAGCGTGAGCCTGAGCGAGAGCGAGAGAAGCGCACTCGACCCTTGGAAACAGGAGAGTCCACAGGCCAATTCAGTAGACTTCAGCGTCCCAGGTCTCTTCAGAAGCACAGGGCGCAACGCAGCGGGTGGACGGGGCCGGTCGTTAGGTCGAGTCGTTGGCGCGGGAGTTGAGCCGTTACAGGCACGGTGGAGGTACTCGGCGATTTCGCTACGGGCGCCCAGTGCCAAAATGGTAACGTAGCAGGGGGATGAAGGGTCAAGGCGCAGGAAATTGTATGCCAACAGAGTGTAATGGATGATGCCAAGGGCAGTCCAAGAAAGGCCAAGAAATGTGCGAGCTCGAGAGAGGCCTGATGAAGCGAGAGGGTCGAAGTCAATTAGAAGGACGTAGGTATTATTACGAGAGGCGCTCTTGTCGGTGGAAGTCGATGATGGAGGGCTGAAAGAAGCGATGGATGATGGGAAGTCGTCGAGAGAACGGGGGAGGCAAGGGGAAAGTATTAAGGTTGTCGAACAAGCACACCTACTTACGTAGCTAGCTTTAAGAGAGACGCCGACGACGGTCCGGACACAAAACGGAGCAAGCAAGCAAGCAGCAGCAAGATGTTGACGACAGGGTTCCTGTTGGAGGTGTGGCCAAACTCGAGGGAAGTCGGCTCCACCACGCAGAAGCAGCCTGGGATCAGAGAACGAGGCGGCCGATAATGGCATGGGCGAGTTGCGATTGCAGCGCCGTAGTGGTGAAGGGGGCGCTTGGTCCAGCTTGGTGGAAAAGTCCGATATCCGAAGAAGCCCATAAAACGCCGAAAAGAAACGAGGATTGCAGGCGCGATGATGGCATGGCTTCAGGAAGGCCGATGATGGATGGATGGGTACATGGAGACATGCAAAAGGGCCTTGTTTTGTTCGCACGGAGCCGATGGCCGAGCGATTTTGTTGTTGTTGCGGATTGACTCAAACGGGCTGGGGCCGAAAGTTACGAATGGGAAGAAGGAAAAAAAAAAGTGGCATTCTCGCGGAGAGAGTGTGACGCCAGTTGGGCCAGGGGGAAGAAGAGAGCGGACGTCTGGCCTCGTTGCCTCCCTCTCTCAACGCATTCTTCCCGTCCCGTCGCAGTCTGAGGCATCCCACGGCTAACACGGAACATAGGGCCTGTTGATGGCGTCTGTCTGGCGTCTATCGAACGGATATCGGGAACTGGTGCAGGCAGGGCCAACGGTGAGAGATGGAGTATACCTCCACCATCCGGGCTGTGCAGCGGCAGCATTTCAAAAGTAGGGGAGAACAGACGCTCTGCGGTTATTAAAAGGGGGGATTTGGTCCACGAGGGGGGGGGCTCTTGGTTGTGGAAGCCCAGCCGAGACAACGACGACACAAAGGCTCTCGTACAGACGTACGCGTCGTCTAACCCCGTTCCAGTGGAAGGTTTCCAAAGTTGACAAGATGGACCTGAGATCTCGCCCATGAAGGGAGGTAAAGTTAAGGTAGATGAACAAGCAAATGCGCCACGGCTGCACCTTTGCCCCCCCAAAGGATACCCGCCTGGAGGTCACCACTTCCTAGCCGCGAAAAGCGAGGGCAGCGGGAGAGGGGGTTGCAATGCATGCAGAGAGCCGTCTGTGGACATGAGAGGCAGCATCGACGGCCAATGACGGCCACGGACGGACGGCTTTGGGACCAAAAATCCTCCACACTGTCCTGGGGGCCGCATGGGGGGATTCTGTAGCGCACCTGTAGGGCCGTCAATGTTTGAGGGTCGAGACTTTACCAGATCTCCATCCCTGAAGAGAGGAGACCAACAAAGGGACCAACGCACTTCCCGACCAAGCAGTCCTCGGTCGAGGCAACAAATCACACACGAGTGTCATGGGTGTGAGACTGTGGAGATGGGGGGCTTATTCCCGTGTTATCTGCGGCAAGTGTCTGGTCAGGTCATCATGATGAGAGGGGAGACGGCACGCTGGAGGATACATCCAGTCCTTTGAGATGTGTTTGCGGGCATTGCATCATCTCTCTTCCAAACGGCAGATGGTTCAACGATGCAGCCTCCATGAATCGAGCACGCATACTCCGTACCAGCCCAGCCTCTCAACTCGACAGTGCAGGTATTCGTAGGTATGATCGAGACCAAAGAACAGTCCCACAAACCCCAAGCCCTCCAAAACCCGAGTCCCCGGGCTCTCCGAGCAAATGGAAACGAGCAAGTAATCGCCCCCCAAGCGGCCACCAGCCGGACCGAACAACTTTGAAGGGAATAAGGTAGACGAACACCATTGGGCGAAAAAGTCCTCGGAGGAGACTGAGCAATGGCCCCCGTGCGGGTTGTGAGCGACGCTGATGCTCACCACCCACTGATGGATGATAGACGAAACGTACAGCAACAATGCGACTCGGCTTGGGGAGGACAGAGCACGGAGGCCCCGACAGCGTCGCCCACCCACATGGCTGCAGGATTACGCCATCGTACAGGTCTCGACAACAACAAGACGGCAAATGGCATGACACGAGACAATTGCTGCCGTAGCAAACAGCTTAGCACAGCGGGGTCTCCCCGAGGGGGCCACAGGCGATTGATTTCCCGTCCTCGCAGCAGGCCAAAGGAGGACGGGAACCTTAATTCACGGGAGCCACCTTTCTCTCTTCGTTGCTTGTCTCCTCTCCATTCGTGGGAAGAGGAGACTCGCCCCTGTTCGGGGTCGCTCGCCGAGAGCAGGAGGATCTTCGTCTTCGGCTCCGGACTCCAACGGACTTGGGCCAAGATGCACTGTGCTAGGTCCAAGGGGCTTCATGCACGGTGTCCTGAGTCGTTCTGTGTGCTCCGACCTGTATTATTGTAGTTCTCGTGCCTACGACGAAGTAAACCACCAGAGATGCACTCGCTCTTGGGAGCCATGGACTGTCTGGGAATAGGACCAAGGCTGCATGCCTGTGTGTGTTCCTCTTCCTGCGTCGACAGCCGGCAGGTCAATGCGAATTCGATTCGACTCCCATCCACGAAAGGACCCAACCCGGAGTACAAACACCGCACTCTTCCATTCCCCCCTTCCACTGCTAGCGCACCCAAGTCAACCGTAGCTAGACGCATCGTCAATCTTCAACATCTCTCACCAAATGACATCACTCGTCACTTCTAACGGTTGCCGCACTCCCGCCCTGCGGGCATCTAGAGCCGTGTTTCAGTCTTGGCGCCAAGATTCGTCGCCTGCTCCTGGGAACAGCGGTGGACGAACCCTCGGGTCCGATTTCCAGGAGAGGGGGACCGAGATTCACAAAAATAACGGTTCTCGAATATTACGCCTCGTGCCCTACCCGGCATCTGTCTGCGGCGTCATTGGTGGAAAAGGAACGGAATCTCGGGTTCGGCGTGCCTGGTCTGCTCGTGAGCATGTTCAACAGGCTTCCCCGTGTGTGGTTCGACACGCGTACTCGGTTTAGGATCCAGGGGGCAACCAGAGCCTGGGAATTTTTATTTTCATTTTTTCTGTCTGTGACTGTTTTTCGTGGAGCAGAGGGGTTTGGGGGATTTGACTCAAGTCTTGGCTTTTGTCTTGGCATCAAAGCTTTGTTTCAACGCCTTTTTCTCCCTCGACCTTATTCCATAATGCTATTCTATGAATCTGGGTTGTTCCTCTCTGTTTCTATATTATAGCTATATAGCCCGTCATTCACCTACAGTTGTCGAGGTTCTCGCCGTGTCTGATTTCCCACCTACGCATGTTCGTGATCTGTCTCTTCTCCAGGGCGTGCCTTTGCCGGTCAGCCGCCTTGGCCTTCAATAACACGATTGGCTATGTCGTATCTCACGGCCCACTAACAAAATCTCCCGTGCAAATGGTTTCATCGGGGACCGGCAATGTTGAAATCCCATGTTCCAGCGTCTTTCGCGTTCTCGCAAAGCCGAGCTTCCCAACAGCTCTCCGCGACAAGACGTCATTCTGGGCCGGGAATCATGCAAGGCTAGACGTCAGGGGATTCCGACATTGAGGTAAAATGCGGCTGGAGAGACTAAACCGTCTACACTGGGCCATCGTACTGTATGGTTCACCTTTACGCGAGGTGCCGGGATGTGAAAATAACGTCTCTTGCATCTTGATCGATATACCCGGGCTTCTAGAAGGTGGCGAGAATGAACGGCGTGAGCCATTCCGGGGTGAGATGACGACACTTGCATGCCATCGAGTGCCGATATCCATCTTAGAACCGGTGGGTGCGTCGACATTCGACGGCGGCAACGACAGACGGCGAGGGTATGTAGGACCCTGAATATCTTCGTCGAACTACCGTACCTGGGTAGGGGTGATGCATGCGACCCTGCGTCGAATCGCGCGGTTTTGTGGCAACAGTGTAAACGGGATGTCCTCTGGAAACTTACCTGTCCAATCCCATTACGGGTTTTAATCAGTTCGGGCCGGCCACTGGACCACACTCCCCGGGTTAATTATGCTCGGACGTTGAGCGAGGAAGCATCCAAAGGCGGCCGCCCCTAACGAGCACGTCGGTATACAAAAATAACGACTTGAGGGTCGTTTTTTCGGGCCAAGCTGCAGCCTCCTACGTAACCGTAAATCCTAACTTAGAATCGACACCAGGACCAGATTCCAAGGTTGTGGAAATAGAACGGGATTACCGTGCCAATCTGGTTACCCTAGAGCTATCCCTCACCGAGCCTGGCCGAACCTCACCTTCCTTGTCCCCCGCGGTGCCCCACCATTGCCTTCCCAGCCCCAGCAAGGCAGGCTCCACGTGCTCCCCGCCCAAACAGCTACGGAAGCTCTCCGTCGTGAACAACCGACGACAGGACGAAGGCATCACAACTTCCAACCAGACCTTCACCATGTCGTCGTCGGCCTCATTGCTCGCCTTCTTCACCCAGATGGCCAATATGGGCGGCATCATCGTCCAAGGTGCGCGAAACATCCTGATTCCTCTCGTGGCCGGCCTACTAATCACGAGTTGCCTCCAGACCCGGTGAAGCTCGACCTCGATCTCTATATCCAGAACTACACAGGTGCGCCCTTCTCGAGTATCCCTCGTTCTTTTCTAACGCCATATTTTGTCATGCTAGGTCGAACGAGATACGATCGCCTCCTCTTCATCGGAAAGACGTCGGTAACGCTTTGCGTCGATGCGCTCAAGGCTGCCATGGTGGAAGCAAAGGCTGGCCGAGACACCGCTCGATATCGAGAGGTCTGGGACTTTCTCCGCACGGTCGCTCCCGGTGATGCCGAGGTCGACAGAGACGGATCCTGGGTTGAACGCACCAATCGAGCGAACAAGGAGGAGCTGCATCGTCTTGAAGCCGAGCTCAAGGCTTATAGGAACAACTTGATAAAAGAGAGTATCCGGGTGAGAGAATGGTGTCCCAAGCACAGACACGTGGCCAAGCTAACCTTGCTGTCAATAGATGGGAAACGAAGACCTGGGCCGGTACTTTGAGGCGTGCGGAGATCTCATCAATGCCGCCGAACATTACAACCGAATGCGTCAAGACGTCACGACCACGAGGCACATTATTGACTGTGGTAAGCACCTTGTCGATATTTACCTCCAGCGCCGCGACTGGAACATGGTTCTCAATAACTTGGGTAAGGTCACCGGTTTGCAGAGTGCCGATGACAAGACCCCCAGCGCATACGCCAAGATCATTTCTGGCATCGGCCTCTTGGGCTTACGCCGCTACGAGGATGCAGCCAAGGTATTGCTCGAGACTGACGGCAGCACACCGCCTTCCTCATATTCCAACATTGCCAGCCCCAACGACATCGCCATCTACGGTGGCCTCCTTGCCCTGGCGACCATGGGGAGGGATGATCTCCAAACACGGGTACTAGACAACCAATCTTTCCGAACCTTCCTAGAATTTGAGCCGCATATTCGAAAGGCAATTACTCTCTTCGTCAACGGCCGTTATTCCAACTGCTTGTCGATTCTCGAATCCTATCGCAACGAATACTTGCTGGACATCTACCTCCAGAAGCATATCAGAGACATCTACTCGCTCATTCGCAGCAAGTGCATCGTGCAATACTTCAAGCCGTTCTCATGCGTCACGCTTGATAGTCTGAACGCGGCCTTTTCGTCCCCTGGGGGTTCGGTGGAAGATGAGCTTGTCTCCATGATCCAAAAGGGTGCCCTCAAGGCCAGGATTGACGGAAAGAACAAGGCAAGTTTCAAGGCTACGGAATAGTTTACGTCAAACACTAACTCGTCTCCACAGCTGCTCGTTGCGGTCCAGCCAGATGCCCGCATAGAGATGCAGAAGCGAGCGTTGGAGGTGGCGAGTGCCTATGATCGGGAGGCCAAGGAGAGACTTCGTCGCATTAGCATTATGACAGCTGGCCTCGAAGTCGTCGGCCAGAAGCAATCGCACCAACCGACAGTTAGGTCGATGAGGGAGGAGTGGTTGGATGACCTGAAGGCTTCTTCCAGTGCAATGAGGTCCTAGGTTGACCGTTCATAGACTCTCTGCTCTGCTACTCGGGGCAATGTCCGCATGGGGAAACGCTCTGCCTGCTTCATGTCAAACTACCATTGTGGCGAAGGACGAGGCCGAGGGAAGGAATCTCAAGGTACGGTACGGGGCAAAGGCATGATTATTCCACCCATTGGACGGTGCCAAATGAGAGACGAGAAATCGATACACTATGGTCCAGGCGTTTGGGGTCCCGGCTACACGGCACGTCCTCTGGACGTATCCGTTCCTCGCGAGATTAGATCTGGCGCAGAGGGACTGGTTTAACCGTGTTTTATAAACGAAAAGACACGAATCACGAAGCTGATTTTATTTCCGATCAACGGCCGATGGATAACTCGGCTGGGTTTCAATCATATCATTCCAATGTGCATGGGTATCATTCTATCAACGTCGTTGCACGCGGTTTGTCCCCCCCCCCCCTTGTCCCCGTAACGCATTCAACTGCCCTCGTCGGCATTTCTCGCCCGCTCACCCCATCAACTGCCGCAAATCGCTCGGGGGCCAGCGTACCTGCGCAAAAGTGAGGCACCGCTTGATGCTCTGCAGGTACTTGCGGGTGATCTCGTCGCCCATGACGTGGCCCTTTTCGCCGTCGTGCAGCTTCTCCCGCGCGCTTCGCTCGTGGATGCCCACCATGGTGACGCCGATGGGCCAGGCCGCCTTGCCGATGCTCAGGCGCAGGTAGCCGTTGTTGGCGTCGACGTAGCGGCGCTCCTGGAGGGCCTGGACGATTTCGACGACGGGCTTGAGGATGGAGTTGTCGATGTCGTCCTTTTCGAATTTTCGGAAGAGCTGTTTCCGCTTTGTTAGAGGCGCGTTGGTGGGACGGGTCGGGTCGTTACTTACTGGTTTCATGCTCTCAATGGTTTGGACCATGGCGGCGTACGCCTGCTTGCTCGTGGACGTCTGGCGCTCCTCGGCTGCCATTGCCTTCTCGTACTCTGTGAGGACCATGGTGAAGTAGCTCGCCAGTTGCCGGAATAACCACCTTCGGCCCTGCTTGTCCTCGGGTACTGAGCCGTCCACCTTCATGTCCTTCTCCTCCACGAGTTCCAGCGTCGTCGGTATCGGGCCCTTTGACAAGACCATTGTCAACCTCCTATGCCGCCGTAGTCTCGCCGCATGGCTCTCTCCGAAAAGCGCCGCCGGTTCGCCCAACGCTCTCAGTCTTTCCACCAGCTCGGCGTCGGGAATGTCCTCTCCGTCGCGGTCGCCCTTGTCCTCCTCCTCCTCCGCCTTCTTCTCGAGCTCCGGCAGGCCGAGCCGCTTGCGCCGGGCGCGCTCCTCCTCGGCCTCTTGTTCCTCGCGACGCTTGCGCGACTCCTCGGCGAGCTTGCGACGCTTTTCTTCTCGGACGGCCTTCTCGGCGGCCACCTCCTCCTCGCGCTTGCGCTTGGCGGCGGCCTTGGCTTCTCGATTTGCCTGTAGGGCCTTCTGCTCGGCAATGTATGCTTCTTTGCGCTGGGTTTCGACTTCGGAGCGTTTCAGGTACTTTTTGTTGTCGTCGCTGGCGTTCTTCTTGGACTTGGACAGCTCCTTGTTCATCAACGCGGCGAAACCCATGGTCGCGAATGGGGTCGTTTGGGGGCTGAAATCGGGGGTCTCGGGGTGGGCGGTAGATGGATCGATGTGCTTTTGGACAGGCGAGAGAACGAGGAGGATATTATTCTCAATGGTCGTGTGATGGAAGAAGTTGTCGCAAGGTGCCGGTCGTCGGACTCGTGAGGTTGCGTTTATCGATTACGGAGAAATTCCGGCTAAGTTTGCCAGGTCGACCTTGACAACTGCATCGTCATGTTAGGTAACCTACAAACAATAGGAACAACGTGCCACGAACTATGCCTTTTTGAAGAATCCATTCCAGAATAATAATCTACACGCCTACATAAAATCACTGATATGGCCTCGCCGCCTTCGAAACCGATCCGTGACGGTACAGCGCCATTTCACGTCAAGCTCTTCTATCGCACAGGAGCGTTCCCCGAGTACGAACAGCCCCTCATATCGCTGCTCTCCCCAGTGTACTAGCATACTAATGAGCCCTCCTCCCCGTCACAGTCCGGACGAATTTGCGTCGCAACCTTTACCATCGCACGCCCAGATATACACATGGGCCGACTGCACCCTCTACGAGCTTGCTCTCGAGCTCGCTGCCGCGAGACCCTCCCTCCTGCCTAATCCCGCCGCCGGTACGCGACTCGTCTTCCAGCTCGTTATCCCGGATCTACGCAACCTTACTTCTGCCGGCGACTCCCAGCCCCGGTTTGCGGTCAAGGATCTCGGCAGTATAGTGATCGGGGAAGGAGAGGCGGCATCGGCAGGGCCGGACGACGCCGATACGATCGGACACGAAGCCGAGAAGAGAGTCAGTCATGAGAACAAGACACTGAGTGATGCGCGATTCGTCGTCGGGGACTACGTATCATGCGCCATATTGCCGCCGTTGTCGGATGGTTCAGTCGCTCCGGCATCGACTGCACAGAGAGCTTCGCCTCCAAATTCACCAAGGGGGCCACGCGGCCTTTATCGCGGGGGGTATCAGGGTCGGGAGAACGGTTTCGGTCGTGGTGGTTTTCAGGGACGGGGTTCTTGGAGGGAGGGCCGAGGCGGTAATTTCCCAATGGGGGATTGGAGGAGAGGGGAGAAGTTGCCGGATGGTCCTTCAAACAAGCCGAGGGGTCGAGGGCGGTGGTGAACGAAGGACACCCAGGTTAGCTCGAGGTCCATGGAACTGTCACGTTTAATATACCCAATTATCACGTCGATCAAGGCCCATGGTTGTTGCATTCGTTCTCTTGACTGGGTTCCAGTAGGCTCTATCCCAGGCCGAACCCGATAAATGTACAAAGCTCCAGCATCCTATACTTTCGGTTGCGACTATTTCTCGTAAATCAGGTCGCCCTTTCGCTTTGCTCGGAAGTCCCAGAGTCCCTTTTGGCCGTTAGCTGGCTGCAATCGGAGAGCTTGCTCGCACAACTCACGTCAGTCTTGTAGGCAATGTAGCCCATGAGGGTAGGGATCAGGGCGACGTAGATGAAGGTGATCCTGGCAGTTCGGGGAGTCCATCGGAAGTACTTGTGTCGGTCCTTTTGCATAGCTGTATTCCATCGCGTTAGGATTCGGGGTTGTGATCGGGTCGAGGACGGAAGGGAAGTCACGCACCCTGGAACTTCAGGTAAGCCGGGTCGGGCTTGACGTCTACACGGCGGCGGTTAGTGGCAATCGGTCAATGAAAGGAATTCGAGGCGTACTAAGGTGCGCCATTTTGACTCGACGGCAGAGGATATCTTGCTGGAGCGGGTTGGATGCGAATTGGGCGGCGTCGTGGTCGAGCTGGAGCCCATTCACATTGAGCCGAAGTTGGCGGGAGTTGAGGTTTCGAGATTAGGTAACCGCTTTCAAATGGATCCCATTGGCCCGACAGCTTGAGCCTACCCTAGAGCCACGGCCGAGCCCGAAATCAAGGATTGAGGCTCAATTGAGACGTGAAATAATCATACCACTGAAAATAAATAGACTGCTACTTGTGCTTGTTTTGGTTGATTTCCATGCATCTCTTTGTCCGAGATATCAAGGTAGGCGGGCGAACAAGACATAAATGAGAAGCTTCACGTCCACACAGAGTCAATCAGAGACAGGTCAGCTCTGGCAAAACGAAGAAGACTCGCATGAGGTCTCGAAATTAGCATTAAAAGCAGCTACCTGAACAAGCAAGCCAAATACCCATTGCCAGAATAACTCGCACGCAACCCATAGAAAAACCCAATATCAACGACTCGTACTTCCCTTTCTCGAATTCTCAAGCCCTCCGTCATCGTCGTGTCTCCGACCTACGTACCTGGGTACCTTTAGGCATTCAACGCCACATCACGTGACCGACCCACATATCTCTAGCGCGTATCTGATCCTACCAGAAATTTGTCGTGATGGAGGCGACTAGAACCTAAGGAGCTTGCAACACCGCTCACCTTGGTCGTCGCCGTGCAAATATCTGCGCGACCGGCATCTATATCATCACCCGAATCACGCGAAAAAGAGAATAACCACAGCGCCGACTCTGTGAAAAGGGAGTCAAAAGTGGAAAGCGCGTCGGAACAGGCGCGACGGCTTGCAGCCTTCGACCCGCAGCTCCACGATTCATCACCCTCGATCGCATCGCGAAGCCATCATGTCGCAGCTCCCACCGCCGCCACCCCCCGGCTGGGGACCTCCTCCTCCTCCTCCACCCCCGCCTTCGTCTTCGTTACCGCCGCCTCCGTCAGCCCCGGCGCCTCCTCCCCCAGGCTATCGCCCCCCGACCGACCCTCAGATCGCAAAGTTCGCGCAGAAGAAGAAGGAATGGCTTCGGAATCAGCGCAACCGATTCGGCGAGAAGCGCAGAGGTGGCTTCGTGCAGACTCAGAAGGCCGACATGCCTCCTGAGCATCTGCGCAAAATCGTCAAGGACATTGGTGATGTCTCGCAGAAGAAGTACACCAACGACAAGCGAAGTTACCTCGGAGCCCTGAAGTTCATGCCCCACGCAGTTCTGAAGCTTCTCGAGAACATGCCAATGCCGTGGGAATCGGCGCGCGAAGTCAAGGTTCTATATCACGTCAACGGTTGTCTCACTCTGGTGAATGAAATTCCCCGCGTCATTGAACCCGTCTTCTTTGCGCAGTGGGCCATGATGTGGACATTCATGCGAAAAGAAAAGGCCGACCGAAGATTGTTCAAGCGCATGCGATTCCCCCCCTTCGACGACGAAGAGCCTCCGCTGTCCTGGTCCGAGAACATCGAAGACGTGGAACCCCTGGAGCCCATCCAGATGGAGCTTGACGAAGACGACGACGAGGCAGTGTACGAGTGGTTCTATGATCACCGTCCCCTGTTGGACACCTCCCATGTCAACGGATCCAGCTACAAGTCCTGGAACCTCACATTGCACCAGATGGCAACCCTCTTCCGTCTGAGTCGACCTCTCATCTCCGACGTCGTCGACAGCAATTACTTCTACCTGTTCGACCTGAAGAGTCTGCTGTCGGCGAAAGCGCTAAACGTTGCTCTACCTGGTGGCCCTCGATTCGAACCGTTGTACAAGGACATCGACCCCAATGACGAAGACTTTGGCGAATTCAATGCCATCGACCGCATCATCTTCAGAAACCCCATCCGAACCGAATTCCGGGTCGCGTACCCATACCTCTACAATTCTCTGCCTCGAAGCGTGCACCAGTCGTGGCATTCGCACCCGCAGGTCGTCTTCAACCGAGCCGATGATCCCGACCTCCCGACTTTCCACTTCGATCGCCGTATCAACCCGATCTCATCCCGAACAGTGGCCTCCAAGAACGTCGAGGTGTCACTCGAAGACGAGCTGTTTGGAGTCGGAAACAACGAAGAGCCCGAGGAAGATCTGTTTCAACTTCCCGCCGGCACTGAGCCCTTCCTCGCCGACGAATATCTCGAAAACGAGCACACTTCCTCTGCAGTTGAGCTGTGGTGGGCACCATTCCCCTTCAACCGCCGCTCTGGACGAATGGTTCGAGCCCAGGATGTGCCCTTGGTCAAACAATGGTATCTTGAGCATGCTCCCACCGACCGACCTCCAGTCAAGGTCCGAGTTTCATACCAGAAGCTTCTCAAAAACTACGTGCTCAACGAGCTCCACAAGAAGAAGCCCAAGGCTCAGAACAAGCAAAACCTACTCTCTTCCCTGAAGCAGACCAAGTTCTTCCAGCAAACCACTATTGACTGGGTTGAAGCCGGTCTGCAGGTCTGTCGCCAGGGTTTCAACATGTTGAATTTGCTCATTCACCGAAAGAACCTCACATATCTCCACCTCGACTACAATTTCAACCTGAAGCCTGTCAAGACGCTCACCACCAAGGAGCGAAAGAAGTCTCGATTCGGAAACGCTTTCCACCTCATGCGTGAGATTCTGAGGCTTACCAAGCTCATTGTCGATGCCCAGGTGCAGTACAGACTGGGCAACATCGATGCCTTCCAACTTGCGGATGGTATCTTGTACGCCTTCAACCACGTTGGTCAGCTGACGGGTATGTATCGTTACAAGTACAAGTTGATGCACCAGATTCGAACCTGCAAAGATCTGAAGCATCTGATTTACTACCGATTCAACTCTGGACCTGTCGGAAAGGGTCCCGGATGCGGTTTCTGGGCACCTGCCTGGAGAGTGTGGTTGTTCTTCATGCGAGGCATCATTCCTCTGCTGGAGAGATGGCTTGGTAACTTGCTGTCTCGACAGTTTGAAGGCCGTCACAGCAAGGGTGTCGCCAAGACTGTCACCAAGCAACGAGTCGAGTCTCACTTCGATCTGGAGCTTCGAGCATCTGTCATGGCTGACTTGATGGACATGATGCCAGAGGGAATCAAGCAGAACAAGGTCAACACCGTTCTTCAGCACCTTTCCGAGGCTTGGAGATGCTGGAAGAGCAACATCCCTTGGAAGGTTCCTGGTCTCCCGGCGCCCATCGAGAACATCATTCTTCGATATGTCAAATCCAAGGCTGACTGGTGGATCTCTGTTGCCCACTACAACCGTGAGCGTATCCGACGAGGAGCTACCGTTGACAAGACGGTGGCAAAGAAGAATGTTGGCCGCCTGACCCGACTTTGGTTGAAGGCCGAGCAGGAACGCCAACATAACCACATGAAGGACGGCCCCTACGTTTCGTCCGAAGAGGCTGTTGCCATCTATACCACCACTGTTCACTGGCTGGAGTCGCGAAAGTTTTCTCCCATCCCTTTCCCCAGTGTCTCCTACAAACACGACACAAAGATCCTCATCCTCGCCCTGGAGCGACTCCGAGAAGCCTATTCTGTCAAGGGTCGCCTCAACCAGAGCCAGCGCGAAGAGTTGGCCTTGATTGAGCAGGCATACGACAGTCCGGGAACCACTCTGGAGCGTATCAAACGGTTCCTTCTGACCCAGCGGGCCTTCAAGGAGGTCAACATCGATATGAACGACAACTACAGCACCATCAATCCCGTGTACGACATCGAGCCAATCGAGAAAATCAGTGATGCTTATCTGGACCAATACCTCTGGTACCAGGCTGATCAGCGACATCTCTTCCCCGCGTGGATCAAGCCATCGGATTCTGAGGTGCCTCCTCTCCTGGTCTACAAGTGGGCTCAGGGAATCAATAACCTGGGTGGCGTGTGGGAGACGGAGAATGGGGAATGCAATGTCCTGATTGAGACCGAGCTTTCCAAGGTCTACGAGAAGATGGAGCTGACGTTGCTCAACTCTCTTTTGCGCTTGATTATGGACCACAATTTGGCCGACTACATCACGGCCAAGAACAACGTTCAACTCACCTACAAGGACATGAACCATGTCAACAGTTATGGCATGATCCGAGGTCTCCAGTTCTCTGCGTTCGTGTTCCAGTACTACGGTCTGGTTCTGGACCTTTTGCTGCTCGGTCCCCAACGAGCCAGCGAGATTGCTGGACCTGCCCAGGGCCCCAACGACTTCCTGCAGTTCCGCGACCGCGAGACTGAGACCAGGCATCCTATCCGCCTGTACACTCGATACATTGACAAGATTTGGATCTTCTTCCGGTTCACTGCCGAAGAATCAAGAGACCTCATCCAGCGGTTCCTCACCGAGCAGCCCGACCCCAACTTTGAGAACGTCATCGGGTACAAGAGCAAGAAGTGTTGGCCAAGAGACTCACGCATGCGCCTGATGCGCCACGACGTTAACCTTGGCCGGGCTGTGTTCTGGGATATCAAGAACCGCCTTCCCCGATCCGTCACCACCATTGATTGGGATGACAGCTTTGTCAGTGTCTACAGCCGTGACAACCCGAACCTGCTCTTCTCCATGTGCGGCTTTGAGGTCCGTATTCTGCCCAAGATTCGGAACCAGAACGAGGAGTTCCCAGTCAAGGACAGCGTCTGGTCATTGGTCGACAACACCACCAAGGAGCGAACCGCGCACGCCTTCCTTCAGGTCACAGACCAGGACATCCACAAGTTCAATAACCGCATCCGACAGATCCTCATGTCCTCTGGATCCACCACCTTCACCAAGATCGCCAACAAGTGGAACACTGCCCTGATCGCGCTCTTCACCTACTACAGAGAGGCCGCTGTTTCCACCGTCGAGCTGCTGGACACCATTGTCAAGTGCGAGACGAAGATCCAGACTCGTGTCAAGATTGGCCTGAACTCGAAGATGCCCTCACGTTTCCCCCCAGCCGTTTTCTACACTCCCAAGGAGCTGGGTGGTCTCGGCATGATTTCCGGCTCTCACATCTTGATCCCAGCCAGTGACAAGCGCTGGTCGCAACAAACCGACACTGGCGTTACGCATTACCGAGCTGGTATGAGCCACGACGAAGAGACTCTGATTCCCAACATTTTCCGTTACATCATTCCTTGGGAAGCCGAGTTCATTGATTCTCAGCGTGTCTGGACAGAGTATTCCCAGAAGCGACTCGAAGCCAACCAGCAAAACCGTCGCCTCACTCTCGAAGATCTCGAGGACAGCTGGGACCGTGGTCTTCCCCGTATCAACACCCTGTTCCAGAAGGACCGAAGCACTCTGAGTTTTGACAAGGGTTTCCGTGCCCGTTCTGAGTTCAAGGTCTACCAACTCATGAAGAGCAACCCCTTCTGGTGGACCAGCCAGCGTCACGACGGCAAGCTTTGGAACCTCAACGCCTATCGAACCGATGTTATTCAAGCACTGGGTGGTGTCGAAACCATCCTGGAGCACACTCTCTTCAAGGCAACCGGCTTCCCCTCTTGGGAGGGTCTCTTCTGGGAGAAGGCTTGCCTTGCCAACGGGACGATGCTGCTTCGGTACGACCACTCCCAGGTCGCGGTGGAAGACGTCAAGGAAGGCGATCTACTCCTGGGTCCCGACGGAGGACCTCGACGTGCGTTCAACATAGTCAGTGGCAAAGATCGTCTCTATCGCATCAAGGTTGGCAGCGACGCCGAGGACCTTGTCGTGACGACAAACCACATCCTCGTCCTCTACAAAGAGAAGAGCGGGGCGAACACGGAAGCGGGCTATGACACTGTTGAGATGACGGCTGCCGAGTTTGCAGCGCTGGAGCCCAGTGAGCGGAGCAAACACAGGCTTTTCAGGTCCTCCGACTTGAAGCAATCTGACGAAACCGCCCGCATCTTTGCCGTCGAGGACATGGTGCTGGAATCCGAGGCTACAGCCTGGGCCGGTTTCCGAGTAGACGGGGACCAGCTCTATCTGCGACACGACCACCTCGTTCTTCACAACAGCGGTTTCGAAGAGTCCATGAAGTTCAAGAAGTTGACCAATGCCCAGCGATCCGGTTTGAACCAGATTCCCAACCGTCGCTTCACCCTGTGGTGGTCACCAACCATCAACCGAGCCAACGTCTATGTCGGTTTCCAGGTCCAGCTCGATCTGACTGGTATCTTCTTGCACGGAAAGATTCCCACTCTGAAGATCTCGCTCATCCAGATTTTCCGAGCCCATTTGTGGCAGAAGATCCACGAGTCTGTCGTCATGGATCTTTGTCAGGTGTTCGACCAGGAACTGGAATCCTTGGGCATCGAGACTGTCCAGAAGGAAACGATCCATCCTCGAAAGTCGTACAAGATGAACAGCTCCTGCGCCGATGTCCTGCTCTTTGCTAGCCACAAGTGGAACGTCACTCGACCATCTCTTCTCTACGACACCAAGGACGTCATTGAGCCCACCACTACCAACAAGTTCTGGGTCGATGTTCAGCTCCGATATGGAGATTACGACTCCCACGACATTGAGCGATACACACGCGCCAAGTACCTCGACTACACCACCGACAGCGCCAGCATCTATCCCTCTGCCACTGGTCTGATGATTGGTATCGATCTTGCCTACAATCTCTACTCTGCCTATGGAATGTACTTCCCTGGCTTGAAGATTCTTGTCCAGCAGGCCATGTCCAAGATCATGAAGGCCAACCCGGCGCTCTACGTCTTGCGTGAGCGTATCCGAAAGGGTCTCCAGCTCTACGCTTCCGAGAGCAACCAGGAGTTCCTGAACTCTCAAAACTACTCTGAGCTTTTTAGCAACCAGACTCAGCTGTTCATCGACGACACCAACGTCTACCGTGTCACTATTCACAAGACATTCGAGGGTAACTTGACCACCAAGCCCATCAACGGTGCCATCTTTATCTTCAACCCCCGAACTGGCCAGCTCTTCCTCAAGATTATCCACACAAGCGTCTGGGCAGGACAAAAGCGTCTCGGTCAGCTGGCGAAGTGGAAGACTGCGGAAGAAGTTGCTGCTCTGATCCGATCGTTGCCTGTGGAAGAGCAACCGAAGCAGCTCATCGTCACCCGCAAGGGTCTTTTGGATCCTCTCGAAGTGCACCTGCTCGACTTCCCCAACATCTCCATCCGAGCCTCGGAATTGCAGCTTCCCTTCCAGGCTGCCATGAAGGTCGAGAAACTGGGAGACATGATCTTGCGTGCCACTGAGCCGCAGATGGTGCTCTTCAATCTCTACGACGAGTGGCTCAAGAGCGTTTCTTCGTACACTGCCTTCTCTCGCCTGGTCTTGATCCTCCGTGCCCTGCACGTCAACCCAGACAAGACGAAGTTGATTCTCCGGCCCGACAAGACGGTTATTACCCATGAGCATCATATCTGGCCTTCGCTGTCGGACGAGGACTGGATCAAGGTGGAAACCCAGCTTCGTGACCTCATTCTGAACGACTACGGAAAGAAGAACAACGTCAACGTCTCCAGCTTGACGACCAGCGAAGTGCGAGACATCATCCTGGGTATGGAGATCTCTGCTCCTTCCATGCAGCGACAGCAGGCTGCCGAGATTGAGCGACAACAGCAAGAGCAGCAGCAGATGACTGCGGTGACCACCAAGACGCAGAATGTCCACGGCGAGGAAATCATCGTGGCGTCGACTTCCATGTACGAGCGCCAAACCTTCTCCTCCAAGACGGAGTGGCGAACTCGCGCCATTGCGACGTCGAACCTGCGGACCAGGGCCAAGAACATTTACGTCTCCTCTGTCGACAATGACTTGGCCGACGTGACCTATGTCATGCCCAACAACGTCCTCAAGCGTTTCATCACGATTGCGGATCTGAGGGTGCAGGTGGCTGGCTACCTGTACGGTTCGTCTGCCCCCGACAACGATCAGGTCAAGGAGATCAAGTGTATCGTCATGATCCCCCAGATTGGTGGCCTGCGCAATGTGCAGCTCCCTCAGCAGCTCCCGCAAAGCGACTTCCTAGAGGGCATGGAGCCTCTCGGCGTGATCCATACCGTCTCTGGTAACGAGCTCCCGTACATGTCCGCCACCGATGTGACGGAGCATTCGAAGCTTCTCGACGCGCACTCCGAGTGGGACAAGACGAACACCGTCACCGTTTCTGTTTCCTTTACCCCTGGCAGCGTTTCGTTGTCTGCATGGGGCCTGACGCCCGATGGTTACAAGTGGGGAGCCGAGAACAGGGACCTGCAAAGCGACCAACCTCAGGGGTTCTCGACAACCATGGGCGAGAAGCGCAAACTCTTGCTGAGCCCGAGGTTCAAGGGTTTCTTCCTGGTGCCGGACGATGGCCGATGGAACTACAGCTTCATGGGCAGCGCCTTTGCGGGCATGGAGAAGAAGCCTGTGCACGTCAAGCTCGACACGCCGCTCCCCTTCTACAGCGACCATCACCGCCCGATCCATTTCCACAGCTTCGCCGAGCTGGAGGACATCTGGGTGGACCGGTCAGACAACTTTGCTTAAACACCACCGGAAGTGGGCGGTAGGGGATTTGCATTGAGCATGAGAGTGAGGATGGCATCGGCCAGGGAAGAATCTGCGCCGTTGGGAGAAAAAGGGAAATAGGGAACAGCCTGGGCACGAGACTGAGGCGGACATGGGATGGTTGATGATCATGCGAAAAGCACAGACAGGAGGTGGAAGAGACGATGACGGATCAGACCAAAAAACCGACGCTCCGGCAATACGATCTGGATCACGGCCTCGGGATGTCACATTGTCGACGAGTTGCTAGGCTCTTCACAGGGATGTGCTGAGGCGTAGCTCGTCGGAGGTGTCAGAAGCCGAAGCGAGGCGTCGCAGACTGTGGATGGGAATTTATGCGGGGGAGGCGTTTTGTTCCTTTTGTCGTATTATAAAGCTGAAGGCAGAAACTGGAAGCAGGGGCAAACTGTTGTAATGGATTAGTTGTCGGGTATTGCAAGTTGACATTGATGTATTATAAAACCACCATCTACCCAAGGACTTGGTCTCTACGAAGTCACCGGCTGAGGTACCCCGATGCGAAAAAGAAGGAAAGGAAAAAAGGAAAAATAATATAGTCCGTCTGGCAGTTGCGGACCAATCTTAACAAGATTGGTGATGACGAGGACCGACCAAACCATTTGTGCGTGCGTGGTTCATGGACGAGAAAAAGTTGGGGTTCCATTAGCGGGAGAATTTGGCTTCTGGATTCGGCAGTGATCAATGGAGTAGCCGAAAAAGAAGCTTGGGAAGAAAAATGTGAGCGCGCCCGGAAAAAGAACGAACAGGGAGTGTGCATGGATTGAATCCCAGGCCGGGCTGGCCAAGGCTGCGCCGAACCAGCTCCTCCTCGAGAGAGGGGAAAGAGGACAAGGCTGGGATGATGCTGGACGGCGGCTTCACCGAGGGCGTGGGCGTGGAACCGCGCCGTGAGCTGGGTAGCGTGGGGGAACTGAAATTTGCTGTTTATGCGTTCATGCATACGCGCGCATATGCGCTGGAAAGAAGCGACGCAAGCGAGGCGCCGCCGCCCGCGATGAAGGGGAAAGAGACGGGCTCTGGAGGGCTCGGAGCCGGAGGGGGAGAGGAGGGGGGGCTTTTCGACTTAAAGTGTTGTTGGCCACTGTGTGATATGTCTATCCGCAGTATAGCTGATGGATGGTTGGGATGGGTTGCGATTGGGATGGGGACCCCGTAGATCTCTCGAATAAGAAGGTTTCTCGTAGTACCGGAGCTGAATGGAACGGGTAGGGGACGCGACGCCGTGGCAATGGACTGAGAGGGTGCCATTGATTCCGTCATGGTGTCCCCCGTTTCCTGGATCTTGGGAACCCTCGAGGTTCGTATAATAAACCGTTGTAGATTTTCTGCTGACGTCGATCCGCCCGCCCCCCCCTTCTTTGTTACTATTCGTATCAACCCTGCTCCTGCACGCTGCGAGGTACGAAAGAGCCCGCCGCGCAGATGGCTTATGCACTTTGGACGAACAAGGCCTCCCCGGGCTCCGGAGACGCAGAGGCAAGGGGGATTATGGATTGTTCCGCACACAATCGATAGTTTGCTGCGCTCTGGCCACGGCGGCACCTGCGTATCTGCGTGCAAGCACCTCGCGCGAGCCCGTCCCATGGTACGAGTGCCACTGTTTTCCCCCTCGTTGGCCGTGGCCGTGACCGTTGAAGAATTTGGGGGCCGTCGGGCTCTTTTGCTGGGAGTTGGGGACGGCCCAGCCGTTGAAATGGGCGCCGTTAGGGGCAAGCCGATCCCACGCCCATCCCGTCCTCCGGTCAACTCGGCACCTTGCCGATCCTGACTTGGGATGATGATGCGTAATGGCCCATGGATGAGATGGCGTTCATTAAACTAGGCGTTTCCCAGGTTGGCGGCTGGCAATGGCTGGCCGTTTAGCTTTTTTTGGCCATGGGGGAATGAGTCCGCGTAGGGCTGCACTGCATTGGTTCAGCGTGATCATGAAGCTGAAGAAAACCCTTTTGTTCTTCACCGGGGGGGAGGCGTTCTGGGCTCGACTAGCCCGAGGGGGGGACCGTGTGTGGCTTGCGGAGCGGGCAGTGATGCGATTTGATGCGGCTGCGCCAGAGAAGCTTCCGCGGGTCGAGCAGATGCAGGAAATCATGGCCGTCGTAATGCGGCCTGCCCAAGTCGGCCTTTTTTTCTGGCTTCTTCTGGTTCGTCCGAATCTAAGCGTCCGCGTCGAAGCGGGTGAGAGTGGGAACGAGCGCCCGAGGTACGTATTTCGTGGTTCGGCCGGCCATCCATGGCTTGCTCTGCGGGAAGAGCTGAGAGTTGAGGCTGAGGAAGGGAGACTCGCAGTTCGTGATGCAGTTGGTTGGTGTTTTGTCAAGTCTCCGTCTCCAAGATGCACCAAGATGGATCGTTTTGCTGTGTGTTGAGTTGTTCCGAATCCACTTCCCGTGTTCTATTCTCGTATTCTAACTCGTTCCTTCCTTTGCTTTCTCATTTTCCCTTTCCTCCTTTCCTCCTTCCCTCTCAGCCCTGAGCCCTCATTCCCTCAAATCGAAGTTTTTTCTTCTTCTTCTGCTCGTTCCTTCCCCATTGCTCATCTCCCGACCCCGGTATCCTGGGAAGGAACGACATCGATTCCCCCTCCTCCCCTCCTCTACTTCGTCACCTCCATCGTCGTCAGTCGTCACGTCGTCACGTCCTCACCTCCTATTCCCCCCCCCCTCCTCACACGTAATTCTTCCTCCCGGCAACTAGGCTCGAATACATCCACCAAATGGCAACTCTCCCTCCCTCTTCGACCCACCCAACGCCGCTCAACCTGCCCAAACCCTTCCCCAAGACCGACCGTCCGTTCACGCCCGTCCCCAATCGCAATGACATCAATTACCATGGCTTCATCCTCTCCACCCCAAGGCTGGGGTCGTGGCCGCTAGTCGGGTCTGCCCTGGACGCGCTAGAAGGGGGCTTCTAGAAAAGCCTCCCGACTCCTTTGCCGGGGCCCTGGAATCGGATCCCCCCCGATGCCATGATGCTGGCCGGGTCCCTGAGAAGCGCATTGAACATGTGCTGGAGCCTGGATGGATGACCTCTTCCCAATTTCTAGGTCAGCTTCAGACTCTGTGCGCCCGGTCCCCCCTTAGATGCCTCATGCAGACGTCCATCCCCTGGATCGACTCCTCCTGCTTTGCGTGTCGACTGCATCTGCGCCAACAGCTGACTGGTGGCGTCGTCCACTGTCCATCCGCGGGGGGAGAGGACCGAACGGCATTAAGCATTGACGTGTGCAATTTTGGAGTCCCCGAATGCGTCTAGGGCTGCTGCTCACCAGCCGCAACCGTGATCATCCTTCGGTGGCCCGTGTCCTACTGATTTCGACCGTCCATCGCGCTGGACGAGCGAGATGGAGAGACAGAGAGAGAAGTCCAAAGGCCGCCCGTCTGCGAGGCCCGGCTGATCTTTCAGCGTCTGCGACTCTGCGTCCTCTTGGGGGCTGCACGTCGTGTCGTGTGCATCTCCGCCGTGTGGGTGGCTGATTCACCTTCAGGGTCTTGGCTAGGGCAACGTTATCGACCTCATCTCGGAGCCTTTTCTTCCGTGGCTGTGGTTTGCGCAAACCACTGCCCCTCACACCCCCTTTACTCGGCTCCGGATGCTCGGTTTGCACACTCGTTTGTTCCCATCTCCGGCTGGTCCCTGTCCGGTGTTGAAGGTTGATTCCTCGGGTTCGAGGGATTACCTAGGCGTCGACGACGACCCTATTCGTTGCCCGCCGGGGATTATTACACCGCTCCAGCCACAGTTGGCTGAGCTGTCGTCGATCCGGATGCGAGGTGCCATTATGACGTGCGTGCCCCCTTTACCAATCTGGATCCATGTCGGATCCCCGGTTCTTGTCGTCCTCGTTGCTGGACATGGGATTTCCTTGTTTTTATTTCAACTGGAATTGTCGAGTGGCAGTTCCTGGACTTGGTCACGATCTAGCCAACTAGCTGGTGTCCGTGATTCCTGGTGTGCCATCTAATATTATAACAGACCCTGTTTGCATTATACCGAACCCCTGTCCCCCATTAACTTTGTGGACCATTCGTCCAGTCCCTGTCCTGCGAGAGCAAAACATTTTTTCCTCTCTTCTCCTTGCCACGAAATTAGCCCGGCATCTGGGCTTTAGGGGGGGCTTCCCACGGGACCAGGAAAAGCCGTTGGGGAGGGCCTTTGGCCGTTTGCTGTCGCGGTCATGCTGCTTTTCGCTGTCAACCGCCAGCTCAGTCGGACCTAACCAAGCCCAGCAACGCTTGGAGACGAGGCGCGTTTCATGTTGGCTGCCGGCTCCAATAGGCGGTGACTTGCTGCGTCGTCCACGTCTGCTTCTGGACAGAGAGAGTCTCTCTTTGGAGGGGGGGCAAGGATGCGGCCACAGCAAATTGCCGGCTTGACAGGACAGCCGTGCATTAATGAGCGAGCATCGCTGATGGAGGGGAGGGGAGGGGAGGGGAGGGAGGGAGGAGGAGGATGAGGAGAGGGGGGAAGGGCCCCCAAGGCATCCGGGGAGGGGGGTGTGCCCTGTTTCTATGAATATCCGGCACACCCAAGGAAAGGCCATGGTCCATGGACATGGCATAAGATGGTCTAATTGACTTGACCCCCCCCTCCCCTGGTCAAGGCTGGCATCCAGTCTCCGCAGTGCAGCATAAGACGGGGTACAGTGTGTCTCTCGCAGGGCAAGGCAAATCTTGATGGGCTTTGGTCTGCAAGCATGAAAGAGCGGCAGCAACAGATCCACCCGACTCTGGTACGGATACTCGATCATCAGACGATGTAATGCGTCCTAACCCCGGCAAGGCCCTACTGCGTTCCTAGCTCTCGAGTCTTTAAAGGACCCTTGGCCGGGAACTAAGAGATCTCGACTTGAGAGGGGAAGCCTTCCGACCATCTGCCCTACGACACCCGGAGGACTCGACTCTTACAAAGATAACACGCTGCCTGCTGCCTCGCTCCTTTCTTGCAGTTAATTTTTTTTCTTTGGTTTTTCTTCCTCTTGTATAATCACCGCCTGTCTCTGCCCGTCTCTGCCCGTCCGGCCTCGCAACCCTGGCTCGGCTCATACGCAGGTCAAACACACACTCGTTTGGACTCTTCCCCCTCCCTCCATAATCGACGACGATAATTCAAACTCCCCCGCCGCATAGCAGGCTCTCGACCCTCCACCACGTCCAGCCACACTACAGTCTCACCCAGTGACGGAAGCGGGAAAGCTCCTGGACTCGACGACACATGTGCCCGGTTCCTCTGCAGCTAATATCGCAGTCGACGTATAGCTCAGCGAGCAGCGGCGAGGTCGAGACGAGACGCCTGTTCCGGCGCACGCGACCCCGCAAGTTGCCGCGACGTCTTTCCCTCAGCAAAACCAGTCTCTTCCCTCGGCGACGCAGCCCGAAAGGGCTCCAGCTCATCAAATTCTCTCCATCCAGACTCCGGCGGCCGTCCAGGGCGGTTCGCTCTGGCGGACTCCATGTTTCGGAGGCACGCTGGCGGGCACATATCGTGTAGGGGACTACAATGTGGACTATTCTGGCCAGGATTCCCATCCGGGGGAGCAGAGCCAGCATCAGCAGGCTTATAGCTCGTCCGCACACCAGACTCCCCGTCACCAACAGCAGCAGCAGCAGCAGCAGCAGCAGCAGCAACAGCACCGCTCGTCGATCCAGCTCTCGGGAGCCCCGGCCGCCGGCATCCATGAGGCTCCGGATCCGCACATGCAACCGCATCCCGCCATGGCCCAGCATCACCAGCACGCCCAGCCTCAGATGGTCATGGACCCGTCGCAGATGACCCATCACCGCATGGCCGCGCCCGCGCACTTTGCCGCCCCGGGCCAGGTCGTCGGCGCGCCCATGTACCAGGCTCTGTCGACGCCGACGCAGCCAACGCACCCGCGACATGCCAAGCGCCCGCGGCCGAGCGACCTCGACCTCTCCGTTGCCGGCCTGTCCGACCTGGACCACGCCGACCTGCAGAGCATGCAGCAGACTCCCCTGGGCGCCGCCTATGCCCAAGCCGCCGCCGCCGCCGTCAACCAGGCGCAGCCGCCCACCCATCACCACCACCACCTCCCCGACTCGGGACCGCCTTCGAAGATGATGCGTCGCGACGACGGGGGCGGAGGTGCGCCGAGCGTGGTGGGACACGCCGGCATGCCCTCTCCGGCGCCTCGGCCGCGAGGGCCCAAGTTGAAGTTTACTTCCGAGGACGATCAGCTCTTGATTGAGCTGAAGGAGAACAAGAACCTGACGTGGAAGCAAATTGCCGATTTCTTCCCGGGACGCTCTTCGGGCACGTTGCAAGTGCGGTACTGCACGAAGCTAAAAGCAAAGACGACAAACTGGACCGAAGAGACTGTAAGTTGAAGACTTTTTGTTTTCCTATCATGGTTTACCACGGCTTCCCACCGGTTACTATGGCGTTTCTTCAGCCCCCCGAACTTGTCCTGCTCGCAGACTTTCTCCCCTTTATTAGACTAACACTGCACTTCAGGACCAGAAACTCCGCAACGCGCTTCAAGACTACGAAAACGAAAAATGGCGGATCGTGGCCAACAAGGTCGGGACGGGATTCACCCCTGCGGCATGCCGAGATCGAGCTGAGCAGCTGATGGGAGGAGGAGGAGATCTCGCCGGGCTGTCGCAGTCGATGTCTCCCGTGGCCGTCTCGGCAGCCGAGTCCGGGGATCTCGTTTACCAGCAGCAACTCCAGTGATGGGCAGAGGCCGACGACGGGAAGGCTGCTGCTTGCCTGCCTGCTTCTTGCAGCTGGCGCGCCCGTCGGGGAAAAAAATTCGCGTGGCTGGGGGGGGGGGGACTCGTCTTAACAAGACGTCCTATAGGCCGAGGCGACATGGGGATGGCATCTCGCACACCTGAAAACAACTTGCAGATGGTGCCGTCTCAGGTGGGAAGATTACAAATGCCCGAGATGAGGCGACCTCGACGTGGCGGTATCCATCTCAACTGAGAGTTGCTCCTCAAGGTCCAGGACGCTTACGACCCAAACAACTGACACCCGACCTCCCCATGCTCGATCAATTACGCTTGACGAGTTCATCAAACATGTTTCTTGGAAACGAACAATTCTTCTCTCTCCCCCTCCCTCTCTCCCCCTCTGGGCCAAGCCTCACAAGCAACGTTGCTAGTGCTCGAGCGCGGGGAGGGGGGACAACAGGAACACCTCACCCATTCACCGCAGACCTATAATATACGCCCCCTTTTTGGGGCCAAGAGAAAGGGAGGTGAGAGAGCGCAGAAAAAAAAAAAAAAAAAAAACCACATGCACGACACCCAGGGGGGTACGCAGACGATACGGAATCTAGAACGACGCACCCCCTTTGAAACGACTTTTTTACTTTTTGGTCCTTGATTCTTATTCGATCTCTCTATTCGCAGGCCGGCATCGTTTATCCTTCGTTTGCTCGACACTGGCCTCCTTACGCTCTTTTAACTTCGAAACGGTATTATCACTCACTTGTTTTTATTTTCATGATAGATCCTTTGCGGATTGCTCCCGCCTTTTCTCCTGTTTCTCTCTGACTCTCACACTCTCACACTCTCATACGCACTCTCTTCCTATTCCTTCTATTCCTTCTATTCCTCTTCAAAAATTGGCCTCTTCTTCTTTTTATTACTTTTTTTGCTTATTATTGGTTTGACTTACACACACGCTCCAAACGACTCCTTGTTTTCATTTGTGTTACGAAAAAGCTATAGACTTGGGAAAGCTGGCAGGAGAGACATGCATGTACTTAATGGAACCAAACATCCTGGCATCTCTTTTTTTTTTTTTTTCCTTCTTGTTTTCTCCTTTAAAGGCCAGGGTGGGAGACACAGATCGGGCAACCTTGTTCACGTTATTTCCTTTTTTTCTTTTCTTCTCTTTACTATTTCTTCTTCATTCTTCTCGGTTCTATTCAAACATTTCTTTTTTGCATTTTTGATGTAGGTAACTTTTAGGGCTTTTGCTATTTCGGTGGAAAGGGTTGGAAAAGTTTGGAATCGGAAGAGTTTAACAACCATGGATGAAGCCTGTCCCGCCAGAGGGAAAGCAATGATGTGGCGGATTTTGGGGGAAGGGAAGGGGGGGGGGGACTCGAGCGAGCCCAAAGGCGGTGGAGGGGGATGGAGGAGAAGCCAAGACGAAAGAACCACGCCCCAAAGGAGAAGGGGATGGAGAGAGAGAGGTTTTCGACAGACGGAAGCGGTGGGGCACAGGGAAGGGTCATGATGCGAGAAGAAGTGCCAGGCGTTTCTGGGGATACCATTGGGGGAATGGGCCTGGATCGAAGGAAGCGCTAGATTATGGGGAAACATGGAAAAGGCCTTCTCTCTCTCTCTCTGTCTGATAGCTTATTGGAAAGAATCATACCATCCATGTGCTCCCTCCAAGAAAAAGGTCCCGGTCCCCTTTGACATTCGCCGCCGCCTCGTAATATGAACAAGATTTCGACCAACGCCAGAACAAATCTCGGTTCGCAAAAGGTCTGGCCTCTGATTACGGTGGGGGAAACAAAAAGTGCCTCGTCGCGTCCCGGATTCTGAACGCGGCTTCGACACGCTTCGACGGGCACGCGATGGCGATATACTCTGGGATATAGGTGCCCATACATCGTGATGATATAGGGCAGCGGGGGCACTTTACCCCCCCCCTTGCCACGTAGCCTTGGGGAACGCAGTAAACTGAACCGACGAGCGGTGGGTGTGGTAGCCGGCCGGCCTTGTGCCCAAAAGCAAAGAAACCTCCCGCGCGAAGACGGGCCGTTGGATTGAGGAGTTCGAGCTTTTCAGAGAGACCTTTGCCGTTCGGTCCACAGGCGTTTCCCTTGGGGACCGTTCGGACGTGGTTTCAATCAAGGAAACGGAGCGCCACTTCGGCACCTTCAGAGGGTCGATCTTGTCTTGGTACGAAACAAACTCCGGAATCAGCGTGATTCGCCATGGAACGTCAACGGCGGTGCCTTGGCCCCCCTCCCCCCTTGCCACAGCGATTAACGGTTCCTACAAGGCGGCCATGTTTCACCAGACGGGTGTGAGGCGAGGTGGGAATAAGTCAGTCACCAGCCACAGCCTCTCTGACGGTCACACAGAACACCACGTCCATCACGTATGCCGTCGCGGCTCCGAAGGGGGACACGCGGAGGATACCGGTGTCTCATCGTCTGCGCCCTGTTGAGACGAAGGAACCCCCCGGTTCCAGCGCCCGGCATTCCTCCAATGGCCCGCGACACACAGGCTGCGACAGACGGCGCGCACGCACATGCACACGTAGCACTCGTCACTCGTCACACGGGCACCGCATGCGAGGTTGGGCGGCAAAAGGTGACGACGAGGGGTCCTGCCCGCGGGAGAGACCCGGAAGTAATGGAACGAAGACGATTCGCCGGTGAGTGGTGGTGTTTCATGGTGACGTGTTTGCGGTGAGGTGAGGGACTAAATGTCTGAGAACGGGCACCCGCTGGTGGCGGCTAAGCGCACGCGAGGTCGAAGCCGACGATGGCGGACGGCGGCGGTTGTCCCGTCTAGGCGAGGACGACGCTCAGATGGGGGGGGGGGGGAGGGACTTCTTTCCCACGGCCCTGTCCCTGCTGACGGGAAACCGGTTGACGATGCGTTACTGCTCTGCGGGCCGTTGTGTGTTTGACTCGCCCTGTCAGGCCTTTGTTGGCTCCGGCCCTGTCAGGAAACATGGGGGCGAAACGGGAGACGGGAAACATCCCAGCGTGGGAAACATAATCGCCAAAACATTTGGGAGAAATCTCCGAGCCGCATCCGTCCAGGAGCATGCTGTGGCCTCTCCAGGCCCGACGTGCTCGATCTGTATGGGCCGTGATCTGTGTTGCGACACCCCAGATGTCTTGCTGCAACCTCGACGGAGCCTGAAGGACCAAAGAGCTTCGTCACGGCTTTGTCACCCGCCCAGGACTTCTTCACAGGGCGCCATCGAGCTTGGGGCCTCGAGGTTGCATGGGCTCGGCTCCAGGACAGAGACGGACTCGCGATCCGGCCCAGCCACTGGGCCAACTTGTTGCTCCGATGCGACCCTGTTTCGTCTCCTTCGTGGTTCAGTGCGAGCAGGCCCGAAACAAACATGCCACTTGGTTGGGGGACGCCCAGTTGTGGTGGCTAGCGCCACCATAATTGCCGTCTTATGGACCTATATGTGGCAGTCTTATGGCGCTGGTCATCCTGGCACTTTTTAACAGAGAAACCAAAAACACGCCACTTCCGGCAAATATCCCTGAGCATGATGATATAGGTTAAATTCTGGGGAGTCGAGGGTTGCCCTGATTCAGAGGTAGCCCTGTATATATCTGCACGGAGAACCATTGCGACTCGTGAGAGTTCCGGAAGTCTCTCCCGGCCGTCAGCCCGGCCTCGGCCCAACTAACGAGATTATCTCGCCCGAGAGATGACCCATGCATGGGCTACCAGTAGAACTTCTGTTCAGAGTTCCGGAGAGCCGTGCTGTACATACTCGGGCTTCCTGATGTGGGTTCTGCGCCTTAGCTGTCGAAATGAGTCCCGAGTTGATCGACGTGCAGGGTTTTGCCTGCCTCGACCAAGTCAATGAGCTTGCCATGCCCAGTCATGTCCAAGCTAGGATCAAGGAAGGCCGCAGTCTCGACCAGCCAGCCGTTGAAGTCTCTGATCTCGGTTGATCGGCTGGCGCGGACGTCCTGCAGCATCGAGCTGGTATTTTCCCGGACCTTGTGACCCACGTGGTAGACCATCTCCTTGAGCCGTGGTTGCGAGAAGCGGTCGTGCAGGCTTTGGGGAGTCGTATCGAGAGGCATTTGGCCATTTCGAGTCGCAGCTGAATCCCCAATGATTTCCGCACTGCTTTCATGGGCGACAAGAAGTTGGAGGACTTGACTTGCTTCGTCCAAGAGCTGATCAATGATCTTGGCCAGCACGCTGTCGGGTTCCGTGAATATGTCTCCGTTCTTGCAACCAAGAATGGCAGTTAATGGGTTGATGATGGCATTGACAACCAGCTTCTCCAGCTGGAGTATCCAGAGCTCAGGGCGCGAAACTTGCCGCCCGTCTAGATGAGGTGCGTTGACAACTTGACTTATCAAGAAGTTGGGTACTTCAATCGAGGACTGGCCGGGAAGCACCGTCCCGATAGAAACATCTGCTTGCGATGCATGTAGGCTCTTGAACGGCCCCTGGGAGGTGACGCCGTGGGCTGTGACACAAGCAAGAAAATTGGGAGCAGCTCCCGACGCGAATCGATGGGAGACATAGGCTGGTCCATGTGGTGGCCAAAGTTTGGACATGCCGTTCTGGACGAATGCGATTGTACTTGTGTGGTCCAGATATCCTCTGAGTCGGTCAACCTGGGGGAGTGCCGCACTGGCTTTGGTGGTGATTACCAGGTTCTTGAGCTTTCTTCCATCCGATATCTCACGAACGGGACCAGTGTCTGGCGGAGAGTCTGTCCACCACTCGATGTCAAAGTCCTTGTTTGCCTCGAGGACGCCGGCACGAAGGATCTCGAGACCTTGACTGTTTTCCCATTGTTCCAAGAGCTCTCGCCGGTGAACCACGAGAGTAATCGGAGGACGATTGGGAGATTGAGCTAGACTGGTTGCAAAAAGTCGGCCGAGATTGCCGATCCCAAGGATGAAGATGCGGTGATTTGGGTCATCTGTGACGTCTGACCCAGGCCTATTTCGAAGACCGATGTTTGAAGGACTCCACGCATAAAGTTTCGGAGGCAAAGCATTGTCTTGAAGCACAGATTCGAGCCACGTAGGTCGTTGTGAGTACATTCTCGTCGCAGATGGAACCCACGAGTTCCGTGATGGTGGGGCTGAACGGTGTATCCAGGTGTGTGCTGTAAGTGATGGGACTAGCCTCATTACTGACAAGCAGTAAAAACGCGATGCGTTCCTCTTCTGAGACTTCGGAAGTTGCGCCGAGATAAGAGTCGTGAGATTGATTCTTGAGGTTAATATGGTGTGATGACGGGGCTAAGGGGTTGGATATTCAACTCTGGTAATGAGCTAATTCCATGCCTGTGCTTGACGGAAAGAAGTCAGAAAGTAAATAGAGAGGCTTAGCTGTAAGGGGATGCGCATGAATTGATGAGTACTATCACAGAGTTGTTGAGCTGAGGTTGGAGAGGTTGGAGAAGCGAGGTTGAGCTAAGCGTGCTGGATGAGGAGGTGTGGCTGAGGAATCCACCCTCTCGAAGCCGCACAGTGCAGTCGCGAACTGTGGCGTTGCCTGCCTAAAACCGCAATGCGCTCACCAATCAGAACACGTGCCTTTGGGCCTCAGTGCGCCTAAGGGCAATTGAAGATGCTCGCCGTTATGGCCATGAAGTTGAACCTACCAACGTCTCTTTTCACACCACGTCGCAAGTTTTCCATGAGAGAACCCCTTCTCTGGCAGAATCCTATCATCGACCAGATGAAAATATCGAGTCATTGAGCCCTGATTCGGATGTTCTGGGCGGAACAAAGGACCGTCAGCATCTGCGATTCACGCTCTATCGACGCTTTGTTTTCCATCAGCACATCGTCAGCATGTCAATGCCCGAGCAACGCCAGTGACGCCTTGACTTAGCAGCCACGCTCGTGAGAGCGAGCTTCTTTCAACTCTCGTCATTCTGATACCATCCATATCTCCACCACCTGCAAACCAGATCGTCATCATGGCGCCCGAAGATGATGTCTCGGAGAATCAAGCGGAAAGCCGTGCTGCCTTGCTCGGCAGAATGGTCGCTGCCGCTCAAGAAGGGTCCGCTCAAGAAGGGTCCGCTCAAGAAGGCAACGACCACGAGGTAGAAACGGAGGACTTGACCGAGGAGGATGCGCTCAGAAATCTGACTGGTACGGTCCGAGACCAAAATGATCTCGAAAGGGACATTACTCTCCAAGCAAATGCTGCCTTGATCGAGGCAGAAGACAAAAAGGACCAGAATCGAATAGACAAGCTACAGGCGACAAGGCACAGGCTACAACTCCAGCTTGACAAGGAGGAAAAGCGGCTCGAGAGAGTTGCTGGAAATCCCTACCAGGCTCGCAACGTCCAGAAACAGGTCGCCAAATTGCAGGGCGAGGTTGATCAAATCAGCGGTGATATTTCCGACTTTCAATCACGCATCGACAAACGTCATCAGGAGAATCCCCTTGACGATGGCAAGCAATCCAAATCCCAAAAGTTGCCGGGCGAGAGCAATCGAGAATATCTTATTCGAACAGGAAAAATCACCCCATTCGCCAAGATCGGAGGATCTCGACCTGCGGGCATCCAGGGCCAGCTTGCCGATACCATTCTCGATGCAGAGGAAGAAGCGGCCGTTAATGATGTCGGGGATGGTTTGGAGGGCCATGCTTCTCACCAGCAGCTTCGGCGGCCCGGGTTTGCCGACGAATTCGAACCGGAAGCCCGGAAGCAAGAGGAAACTGCGGTTGAGGCGGAATTCTCACTGCGACCAAGGAAAAAGAGGCGCGTTGCTGCGGAACGCTCCCCCTCTGCTGACTTTGAGCCTGAAGCATCACCCGATTCCGCGTCAGATCATGGCGTCTGGCAGCAGGGAACTGAGGATGATTTGATTCGAGAGGGCCGCCGCAAGAAGAAAGCCAAGGCCAAGGCTGTCGAGGAGGAGACGATTGATCTCAGCAAGATTGACGACGGAAATGAAGCGTATTATAAGAGGAGGTTGAATGATTGGGTATCACGAAGAAGCCGAGCAAGAAGGGCTCGTCGAGAGAACGCCTCTTCAACAGAAGCAGCCGAAAGCGACGACGAGGAAGACGAATGGCTCAAACCCGCACCAGACTTCCCGGATTATTCCTTTGGTGATGGCCTCAAACTACCCGGCGATATCCATCCCTCTCTCTTTGGGTACCAGAAAACCGGTGTTCAGTGGCTTGCCGAATTGCACAAGCAGAACGTCGGTGGCATCGTTGGCGATGAAATGGGTTTGGGGAAAACCGTGCAACTCATTGCTTTCGTTGCTGCCCTTCACTACAGCAAGAAACTCCGGCGGCCAGTCATTGTGGTGGCACCGGCGACACTTCTTCGGCAATGGGTGAGCGAGTTCCATCGTTGGTGGCCTCCTCTGCGTGTTTCTATTTTGCATGCGTCAGGCAGCGGCATGTTGAATCCCAAGTTCGAGGACGACTACGACCTGGATCATTATCGTCCGGTTCAGAGCAAATCCGAGAAAGCAGCCAGGAGAATAGTGAACGGCGCCGTCAAGAATGGGCATGTCTTGGTGACGACGTATACTGGCTTACAAACCTACGCCGAGGAACTGTTGCCAGTGCAATGGGACTACGCTGTTCTCGACGAAGGACACAAGATCCGCAATCCCAATGCCGAAATCACCATCACCTGCAAGGAGCTGAATACCCCGAACCGGGTCATCCTCTCGGGCACTCCTGTCCAAAACAATCTCACCGAGCTGTGGTCTCTATTCGACTTCATCTATCCCATGCGTCTAGGGACTCTGGTCAACTTTCGCGCGCAGTTCGAAATCCCCATTCGCCAAGGCGGCTACGCAAATGCCTCCAACTTGCAAGTCATGACGGCAGAAAAGTGCGCCGAAGCACTGAAGGAGACCATCAGCGAATATCTGCTCCAGCGCCTGAAGATTGACGTTGCTGCCGATCTTCCCGAGAAGACCGAGCAGGTTCTATTCTGCAAGCTGACAGAAGGACAACGTGGCGCCTACGAAACCTTTCTCAAGTCAAGCGAGGTCAGCGCCATTCTGGAACGACGACGGCAGTCTCTTTATGGCATCGACATCCTCCGCAAGATTTGCAACCATCCTGATTTGCTCGACAAGAGTCTGGGCCAAAAAGTTGGATACGGATTTGGCAACCCCAAACTTTCTGCCAAACTGCAGCTCACCAAGGATCTCCTGCAGAAAGTCATGATCCCCAATGGCCACAAGACGCTCCTCTTTTCCCAAGGAAAGCAGATGCTCAACATCATAGAGAAGTGTATGAGAGAGTGCGACATTTCTTATCTACGCATGGACGGCGAGACACCGGTTGACCAACGGCAGCCAATGATTGATCGGTTCAACGAGACGCCTGGCATCCACGTCTTTCTCATGACGACTCGCACCGGTGGCCTGGGAACCAACTTGACGGGAGCGGACCGGATCATCATCTTCGACCCCGACTGGAATCCGTCGACTGACTTGCAAGCAAGAGAACGAGCCTGGAGGCTGGGTCAGAAGAAGCCTGTCAAAATTTACAGATTGATGACGGAAGGCACAATTGAGGAGAAGATCTATCATCGTCAGATCTTCAAGCAGTTCATGACGAACAAGGTCTTGAAAGATCCGAAGCAGAGGAGTTCCTATGATCTGACCGATCTCTATGACCTATTCAGCTTCAACCCAGTTGGAGAAGCCGGAGTCCAAAGAAGTGACGTCTTCAAGGGAGCCGAAGTTGACATTGCAAGTGCACCGAGAAGCGCGGGAGCCCAGAATCTACAGCCCATCAATGCTGTTGGTGACGACGAAAAGAAGGAACTCGAGCAAATGAGTTTAGTGGCAGCCATGGAAGAGTTCAGAGAGGACAAGTCGGCCCATGAGGAGAAACGGATGCTGGAAGGAATCTTTGCCAAGTCCGTCAACAGCGCCTACGATCACGAGCAGATCGTAAACGGCCCCCAGAAAGCCAAGGCGGACATGAGTGTCCTTCGACACGAGGCAAACCAGGTTGCTCGTCAAGCAGCAGCCCATCTCCGACAAGCGGGAGTCGAAGCTCGACGAGTCCCCATTGGAACCGTCACATGGACCGGCGAAGTCGGACAAGCAGGGCGTCCGGGACCGAGCCGCCGCCGCGGCGGACCCAGTTCGTCAGGAATTATGAGTAACCTTGCTGATCGTCAAGGCTTGGATGGTGGGAGCGGGAGAAGCTCGCGATCTGGAACGCCCGGGTCGGACCGCAACTTGAAAGCAAAGGACTTCATCATCATGATCAAGGCCTTCATCAACCGGCACGGGGGTCGCGTACCCAGCAAGATGCTTGTCGACCATTTCAACCCATATTGCCCGGGCAAGAAACAGAGCGATGAGTTCAAGACGGCGCTGGACAGAGTCGCTGTCCTGTCCAAATCTGGCGGGACGGGACGGGGAATCTGGACGTTGAAACCGGGAATCAGATGAGGGACGTTGGCCAAAGTTAGACATGGAGAGTGACGAGCAATTCGAGTATCATGCATTTAGAAAGCGCCAAGGTAGACAAGACGAGAAAGGTCCATTTCTATCATCATCATTCAATTTTTGTTTTTGGTTCAATCGCAAACTACATCTGAGTGGCGTCACGAACAAGTTCTCACAAGTGAGAATTGATATGATCAGGATGATTCATAGGCCTTCTTCGGGCGAACTCATAACTGTCTACGGTTTCCTGTGCCAACATTGGGCCAGGCATAACCATAAAGACTGGAGACCAGGCGTGATCGCCGTTCTCCTCGTGATTCTCAACGCCATAGAGGTACCAGACGAAACTCCTGTCCAATGCAGGCCACCCACAGAGCGAGTAGCTTACAGACGACGACCACGGCGACCACCCTTGCGGCGGGTAGAGTCGGAGGGGGTGGGAGTGACATCCTCGATGCGACCAATCTTCATGCCGGCACGGGCGAGGGCACGGAGAGCAGACTGGGCACCGGGGCCGGGGGTCTTGGTACCGTTACCTGCATGGGAGGTCAGCGTCGCGTTTCCCGGCGAGGGCATCTCGAGTAAAACTTACCACCAGTGGCACGGATCTTGATGTGGAGGGCGTTGATGCCAATCTCCTTGCATCGGGTAGCGACGTCCTGGGCAGCCAACATGGCGGCGTAGGGGGAGGACTCGTCACGGTCGGCCTTGACCTTCATACCACCGGTAACACGGCAGATGGTCTCACGGCCACTGGAATCACCCAAGTTAGCCCCATGAACCACCAAATGTTGCCAGAGCTGAAATCTGTTGTCTTTATTCACGGGTTGACGAACCTGAGATCGGTGACGTGGACGAAGGTATCGTTGAAGGAGGCGAAGATGCGGGCAACGCCGAAGACGAGCTCGCCTGAAGACAGAAAATTGTTAGTCAAACGTGATCTTCAAGTTGCGGGCAGATTCGAGGAGGCGCGTACCATCGCGGACGGAGGGGCCCAGGGAGATGTTCTCCTGGGGAGCACGGGCAACCTTCTTGGGGGGCATTTTGAGAATTGGGCGACGTCTGGTATCAAAAGTCACTTGGCTGTTGAGAATGAGGTTCTCCAAACGGGATTTGCGCTCTGTCGCCAATTTGGTGGTGGTGGAGAGGTGGGGAACACAGAGCGGTGGGGTGCGGCAGAATATTTCGCACAATTGAGCCGTGGGTGAGGAAAAAAAGCCCTGCCCTAGAAATCTAATGTGGTTTTTTTTTCTCGCGAGTGGGTCTAGCGCCAATTCCCCCCAAAGTTCGAAAGGAAAAACACCTTGATTCCCTCTTCTCCTTTCTCACCACCAGCTTCACCGACCGACAACCACTAACCCGACCATCACAACAGCCGTCGCCGACAAAATGGGTGCCACGTATGTGCTTCCTCCCTGATGGGCAGATGCCCGGTCTTGAGTTCTTCTCTGCCGCAGATTGTCGTGGTCCTCTCGCTGGACGAGTCGCGATCTCCCCGTTTGGGAACGCGTGACCTGCCAGCTCGATCTTTCTTGGGCTTCTCCCTCCGTTGTCCAGGCTTGGAACATAGCCTGAGCTCGGAGAGACGTTGCCTGGGGTGTTGGGGATGAGGATGCATATCCTCTCCCTGAAATTTATCGTCTGGGTGCTCGGTTGGGACTGGGAATGTCTCGACCAAGTTCACCTTGTCAAATTTTCCTGAGCACGCATGTGCTTAGGGTGTTGTCGGATGAGCGTTCTGGGAGCAATTGCTGTGGAAATGTCCTCGGCTTCTCTCTTGTCTCACCGATCAAATCCATCTCTCGAGTCAGCCAAAGCGGAGAATGCTGCATTGCAACAATTCTCGCACCGGCGCTCTGTTCCATACCACTCTGTGGTATCTGGACTGCGAACTAATCTGATTGTAGTGTCCCTACCAACGACCAGATCCTGGTCCCTGAGACCCTTCTCAAGAAGCGCAAGTCTCAGGAGAAGGCCCGCGCCGAGCGCTCCGCCGCCGTCGAGAAGAAGAAGGCTGTAAGTAGCTGTCGATTTCCCCCCTTGGCATAATGATGCACAACCATATCATCAACTAGACAATCGTCGATGCTGTTGATTAATTAACCTTCTTTCGGGTCTGACACTGCCTGACCAAACCATTTCGTCTCGAACCGCACTTTGAAGACCACAACTGACAGTCTTCCAGGCCAACAAGGAGAAGCGTGGCGTCATCTTCAAGCGTGCTGAGAAGTACGTCAAGGAGTACCGCGATGCCGAGCGTGAGAAGATCCGTCTTCACCGCGTTGCCAAGACCGAGGACTCTGCCTACATCCCCGCTGAGGCCAACCTGATCTTCGTCGTCCGCATCAAGGGGTATGTGCACACCACTTCCGTGGCCCGAATGAGCATTGCTGACCTGTCTCCAGTATCAACAAGATGGCCCCCAAGCCCCGCAAGATCCTCCAGCTTCTCCGTCTCCTCCAGATCAACAACGGTGTCTTCATCAAGGTCACCAAGGCCACCACCGAGATGCTCAAGGTTGTCGAGCCCTGGATCGCCTACGGTTACCCCAACCTGAAGTCCATCAAGGAGCTCATCTACAAGCGTGGATACGGAAAGGTCAACAAGCAGCGTGTCGCTCTTACTGACAACGCCATCGTTGAGGAGAACCTCGGCAAGTACGGCATTGTCTGCGTTGAGGATCTCATCCACGAGATCTTCACCGTCGGCCCCAACTTCAAGCAGGCCTCCAACTTCCTCTGGCCCTTCAAGCTCAGCAACCCCACTGGTGGCTTCCGCCCCCGCAAGTTCAAGCACTTCATCGAGGGTGGTGACCTTGGCAACCGCGAGGAGGCCATCAACGGCCTCATCCGCCAGATGAACTAAAATGCCTTTCTGAAAATGGTTTAAGGGACTGGTCAATGGAACTAAAATATTTGCATGGTTGCTCGGCGTTCGATGTCATGACAGGGACTGTGGAAATTGATACCTTTATGAATGACACTCGAGTTTCCACTTGCATTGTGAGCGGAGTAATGTGTGATCTGTTCTGTTGTAGGAATGCATGCAGCAGTGGCAATCCATGCTCGAATTTTGACTGGAGGAGGGGTATTAATAATCTATCTATCTGTGGGCCAGGCCAAGCGAGTCGACATCATCGGCATCTTGCCGAAGCCAGGATTTATACATGTTACATTTTGATGTCGAAACTGGTGCCGCATCCGCAACTGCTGGTGGCAAGAGGGTTGTCCACAATCTTGAACTGTGAACCAATCAATTCCATTGTAAAGTCCACCTTGCTGCCTTTGAGAAGGTCGAGAGAGGGCTCGTCGAGGATAATCTTGGGCCCCTCTTCGGAGGCGGATGCCGGGTCGGCGTCGTCGGGGAGGAACTGGAAGATGGTGTCGTCTTCGTTGATGGCGGAGGCCCATTCGGAAGAGTCCTTGGGAGGAAGCGTAATGAGACTCATCAAGTATTGGAAGCCGTGGCAGCCTCCGCTCTCGACTTGGATGCGCAGGGCGAGGTTTGGGTTTTCGTCCTTTGTCATGATTTGGGATAGTCGCTTCTATGTGTTAAAAGGCACTGAGCGCTGGCGGGGACGTGGATAAGCGTACCTTGGCTGCTCGGGGAGTGATTTCCAGCATCATATCGTTTCCATCGTCATCCTTTGGATTATTCAAAATGGGCCGCGTCTGTTGGCGAGTGGCGGACGCCGAGAAGAACCTCCTCGGGGGGACCCGAAGAGCAAAGGACTGCGATTGTTTAAATTTGGAGGTTCGAGTATGAGCAGTTCGACTCGAGGTAGCAATTGAATTTGTGTATCGAGGAGTAAAGGGGACGGCGCATCGCGGCACCAGGAACTCGAGCGGCTTCGAAGATTGTGCGGTCGCGGAGTAATTGCGATGGGCGAGCTGGAGAAAGGATCGAGCTACCGAGGGGGCATTTTCGCAGCGTAACCGAGCCATGGCTCTATTGATGAAGAGAGAATAATAACGACAAAAGGCTGAAGTCAAGCTGATGGTTTTGGGACGTAGTCATGTACGAAGAGAAGAGCGATAGTTGGAGTGGCGGGCGGTGCGGCAGACTGATGCCCTTTTTTGCTGAGAAATACAAGAAGCCGAGCCGGTGACTGGTTTGCTGCGTCTCGAAATTCCTCCGAGCTGGACCTTTGCGAACCGGACCAGGGGCCGAGCAAGACCACCGGAGTCCGAGGTACCAGATCGGCCACGAAAGGCCAAAAGGGTACAAGTCAGAAAAGTGTGGGCAAAAATTGCAGGATTACGTAAGGCCTGCAAGGGTGCCTTCCCCCGATCCGCTTATCGATAAGAGATTTTGGCCCGTGACTCAGTGTGTCGCCGTATCGCTAAGCCCCAAGATGCCCACGCCCCCACCTCCCACCAAAAATCCTCAATTTTGCCATTGTCCAAACAACCCCGCGCACGCATTCGTCGAGTTTGACCTTCACCCAGGCCACGACAAGCATCAAACTCGCCCATCATGTCTCGATTCTTCCGCGGCGGCGACGACAGCTCCAGCGAGAGCTCCAGCGACGAGGAGGAGCTCTACTCCGAGGAGGAGGAGGAGGAGGCGAAGGCTCAGGACTCCCAGGAGGACTCGGACGAGGATTCCCAGGACGAGACTGATGAGGCCGCCGACAGCGATTCCGACAGCGACGAAGTCGGTGCCAACAAATTCTTGAAGGATGTATCGTCAGATAGCGAGGACAGCGACGAGGAGGTCCGAGCCAAGGTCAGGAGCGCAAAGGACAAGCGCCTTGACGAACTCGAGGCCAGCATCAAGCAGATTGAGAACGGCCAGAAGAATGGCGACTGGACTCTCATTTCGACGGGTATGCCTTTTGACCGATGGAATAGGAATATGTCTCATATTAACATGTTTCCCAGAGTTTGACAAGCTCAACCGCCAGGTCGCCAAGTTGACCGCCACCAAGCCCCCCAGACCTTACATCCGAATCCTTGCCGAGCTCGAGGACTTTATGAACGAGGCCCTCGCCAAACAAAAGGTCACCCCCAAGGCCAAGAAGATGAACGCCACCCAGGCCCGAGCCCTGAACGCCGTCAAGCAAAAGATCAAGAAGAACAACAAAGAGTTCCAGACCCAGCTCGATGCCTACCGGGCTGACAAGAGTGGCTTCATGGAATCGTCCGACGACGAGCCCGTGGTGGTGACCAAGCCCAAGAAGGTCGCCAGGTTCGAAGTCGAGACGGCTCCCGCCGTTGACGAGGGCGATGACGATGGTTTCGCCACCGTTGGCAAGGGCGGCAAGACTCTCCAGTACACCCCCGAGGGTATCTTCAAGCACCTGCGGAGCATCTTGGACACTCGCGGCAAGAAGAACACCGACCGCCAGGAGCAGATCAAGGTCATGGAAAAGCTCAACGAGATTGCCAACACCCCTTACCAGAAGATCCGCGTCCTCCTCACCATTGTCTCCGCCCGATTTGATCTCGGTGCCGGCACCGGTAATGTTATGCCCCTGGAGCACTGGAAGGCCGCAGAGAAGGAGCTGTCCACCCTTCTTCAAGTCCTCGAGCAGAGCAAGGAGTACGTCGTTGTGGAGAACGCCGAGGAGTGGGATGACGATGAGAAGCCCCCTACTCTGCAGCCTGACCAGAAGTATATCAAGGTTGCTGGCAGCGTCGTCTCGTACATTGAGCGACTGGACGACGAGCTCGTCCGTTCCCTGCAGAGCATCGACCCCCACACGTCGGAGTACATCGAGCGGTTGCAGGACGAGGGCGCTCTTTACAACATCATCTTCCGAGGCCTCCTGTACTACGAGACTCTCCGAAAGGATGAATCTCTCGACATCCCCCAAGACAGCGTGAACCGCATCGTCATGCGACGTCTGGAGCACGTCTATTTCAAGCCCGCTCAGGTCGTCAAGACGTTTGAGGAGAACTGCTGGAAGGCCGCTGGCGATTCCGTCGAGTCGGTCATCACCCCCCGAAGCCAGGCCCAGGATGCCGGCAACCTGGTCCTCGTTCTCTGCAAATACCTCTTCAGCAACAGCGACGGCATCATCCGTGCCCGAGCCATGCTGTGCCAGGTTTACTTCCTTGCCCTGCACGGCGAGTACTACAGGGCTCGCGACATGATGCTGATGTCGCATCTTCAGGAGAACATCCCCAACTTTGACGTGCTGAGCCAGATCCTGTACAACCGAACCCTGGTCCAGGTCGGTCTCTGCGCTTTCCGCAAGGGCCTGGTTTACGATGCCCAGAACACCCTGCAAGAGATCTGTGGCAGTGGCCGTCAGAAGGAGCTGCTTGCTCAGGGCGTCATGATGCAGCGATATGGCCAGGTGTCTCCCGAGCAGGAGCGCCTCGAGAAGCAGAGGCAACTCCCCTTCCACATGCACATCAACCTGGAGCTGCTCGAGTGCGTGTACTTGACCTGCAGCATGCTCCTGGAGATTCCTCTGTTGGCGCAGACTGGCTCGTCACCCGACGTGAAGAAGCGCATCATCAGCAAGACTTACCGCCGCATGCTCGAGTACCACGAGAGGCAAATCTTCACCGGTCCCCCCGAGAACACGCGAGACCATGTGATGCAGGCGTCCAAGGCTCTGGCTGCTGGCGAGTGGAAGAAGTCAATCAACTTCATCCACAGCATCAAGATCTGGGACCTCCTCCCCAACGCCGAGGAGATCAAGACCATGCTCTCCAAGCAGATCCAAGAGGAGGGTCTCCGCACATACCTCTTCACCTACGCCCCCTTCTACGACACGCTCGCCATCGAAACCATCAGCGCCATGTTCGAGCTTGACGCAACCAAGGTGGCGGCTGTTGTCAGCAAGATGATCAGCCACGAGGAGCTCGCGGCCTCTCTGGACCAAGTCACCTCGACGGTCATTTTCCGCAAGGGTGTTGAGCTCAGCCGCCTCCAGTCTCTTGCCCTTGCTCTCTCGGACAAGGCCAGCGCGCTCATCGAGACCAACGAGCGTACGTTGGAGCAGCGAACGCAGGGCACCTCGAACGCCTTTGAGCGACAAGGCGGCCGGGGCCGAGGTGGTGGCCGAGGGGGCCGAGGTGGCGGCCGAGGTGGCCCAAGGGCGGGCGGCAACCCGCAGCGACAGGCCGGCGGCACGCAATTCACGGGCGGAGCGCTGGGTGCGGCGGTCCGGGGCTGAGATGGGAACTGGAATGAAACCTGAGATGAAGGCGTCTTTAAAGTTGCTTGCATTTTGCATTGGGATGGTTGCTTTTAATGAAAAGGGCGAGGGAGGATACGTAACGTGTCACTAGGTTGAAACGGGATAAGGATACATAGAAACTCGTCAGTCTTTCCACGGACTCGTGCGATGTTTCGTGTGGTGAGAGTAAAAAGGGACGTCTCATTGCATGTGTTTTGGGCTCGGCTGCGGGAGGGGAAGCCCACCGTTTGGGCCGTTGGATTTCAATAAAAGATTCACAGAGAGAGACGATTGCCCGTTGCAAGCTGCCATGACATTGTACTACAGTCGACCGCTGGGTTGCATGTATGCCCAACACGAAGACAACGGCAGAAGCAAGGCGTCACTTCAAGTCGCCTCGTCTCGGCGTCGACGCCCATGGGTCCGGGCTTCTTACCGAGCGACGAGCCGATGTTCCTGGTCCAGTACCGAGTGCCCCGAGTGTATTATATACTTGGAGGGTAAACTCCGTAATTACTATGCTGATTGCTCTACTCGGCCTATGAATCTCACACCTGGCCTCTCGCCAAGGACGGACGGATCTCGGGGAATCCAGCTTGACCGAGCGCGCGGCTCGTCGCTCTCAAAACTGCTCTCCCGTTCTTATTCCCACCCTTGACAAGCGATGCGTCGACGATGACTAAGTTGCCGCGCGGCATCATTGTGCAAATTGGCCGCGCTCTGTATGGCTGCATGGCTGATCTGGGTTTAGCGGGTGGTGATGGGGGCATGGCTTCTGGGTTTTATTTGGGAAGATGTGAAAAAAATGGACTTGTGTTGATTATTTTCTTCATTCTCTCTTGCTTATATTCTGTCTTGGTCGAATTACATCCCGAGACTGTCGTCGTTTGGTTTTGGTTGGCGCGCGTTGGGCCATGAGCATCAGGACAAGGCACTTTCACTTGAGCAGGACCGTCTACGATAGTTTCGCCTTCACCCGACGACTGACAACGACGACGACAACGGCGAGACGTTTCTCCCAAGTGAGATCCGGCCTGCCAATCAGTGGCACGAGGAGCCCGCGAGTTTCCACTGCTTTGAGAACATATCAGACATCAAACACCATGTCGACGGGAGCCGCCGAGGCGTCTCAAGAGCCAGATAGGAATGTCGGCCAGTCTAAGCCGGAAGAGCTGCCGCCGCTGTCGGATCGTGACTTCAAGGCCTACAACCGCCTAGCCGAGAAGATGGACTACTTTGTGAGAACCGCGTCTACCTCTACATGGCATTGTCACATGAAACCTCAAAATGCATGTAGTAACGTATAAGATCAAACTAACACCCCCCAGCACAACCACTTCCGCCGGTCCTGGACCCTCCTCTGGACAGCCTGCACCACCAACCGCCGCCCGCAGAACATGACGCTCCGGCAGTTCATCTCCGAGGGACTGCAGTTCGCCGAGCACCTGACGGCGCACCACGGCATCGAGGAGACGTACGTGTTCCCGCACCTGGCCAAGAAGATGCCCGAGTTCCGCAACGGCGGCGACGGCGGCGGCGCCGAGCTGCTCCGCCAGCACCGCGACATCCACGCCGGCCTCGACGCCTTCGAGGCCTACCTGAGGGCCTGCCGCGCCGGCGAGGAGGACTTTGCCCTCGACGTGCTGAGGGCCAAGATGGAGACGTGGGGGGACGTGCTGTGGACGCATCTGGATCAGGAGGTCAAGACGCTGGGGGCCGAGAACATGAGGCGGTACTGGACCAAGGAGGAGATTGCGCGGCTGCCCATGTGAGTCGGCTGGGAGAATCATGTGTATGTTTCAAGTCGGTTTTCTTTGCTTGCTCTCGTCTACCTAGGTATATCTTAGTGCACCCTCCAAAACCACACGTCCAGCTCTATCCGCCGTGTATGTGGTATATGTGTATAAATGCTTTGTAGCACCATCTCATTATCGCGAAACGAACCGATCTCTCATAGCCCAAAACAAGGACTTGTCCGCCCTCTTCCATATTTTATGTGCGCCTTTGGTCGCAGTCTCCAAAGTGGCGTCGTCCTCTGGCTGATGATCCTCCTCAATATACAAACGGCCCTTATCATGTGGGCAAGTCGATGCCTATCCAAATCACAAGCCCCCCCGGTTTCGTGTCCCTTCTAAGCCGTTTCTCGCCATAGGTTCTTCATGAGCGCGGCCGAAGGATACGCTGCCAAAGCCGCCACCGCAATATCGGGGAGGAAGCCGTCGCCAAAGCCCCAGTGGATGGTCAAGGGCGCCCAAGCAAGCGTGTGAGCAAAATTGGTGAACCACTCGTCCTTGTACTCCTTCTCGGCAACCGCACTGTCGGAAACGGTTCGTCGCTTGCGCTCGACGAGCAGCCGCAAGAGCTCCATGAAGACGTAGGCACCCCAGGACCGAACACTAACGGTCGCGAATCGGCCGCTGGCTTTGGGAGACAGCTTGACAACGCCCTTGCTCGAGAACCACGCGGTGGCCTCGCCGATGTGGTAGGCGATCAGGGAGACGACTTGGAGAGCCTCAATAGTGGTGTTGAACTTGCCGGGGCCGGGAACCTTCTCGCCCGTCTCGGACACCTCTGCGGGCTTGCGCAGACGCTGGATCAGGTCCTTGGCCGCGAGCCACATGGCCATGATCCCCCACAAGCGGTTCATGGTGCGCCACTCGCCCAGCATGTCCACAAAGGCCTGGAGACGCTTCGCGAGGGAGAGGGCGACCGTGGCCAGCGGGGGAGCGGGTGCCGTGCCCAGCACCACGCTCGTCCTAGGCGGTAGCTGGAAGGCGAGCTCGACCAGCTGGCGGGCAGATTGGCGCAAGGCAGTGCGCCCGAGGATATCGAGACTCGCGCCGGCGAGGCGGGCGGCGTAGGCGGTGAAGAGGAGCACCGTGTCGGTGCCGCTGCGAGTGCGCAGGCATCGATGGAGGTGTTGGATGAAGGCATCGGCGCTGGAGGGCGCGGCGGCGATTGCGGATGTGAGCGTGGAGGGGGCGCGGTTCGGGGGGGCGGGATCGCTGCTGGGTTTCTTGGCCGTGGTGACGGATTCGGAGAGAGGGAGCTGGGCCTCAACCGCGAGGGAGGGAGCTTCGACGGCGGTTTCGGACATGTTCGCGAGCGGAGGATGGCAAAGAAAGCAACCTCGAGGGGCAGGGCCGAAGGCAGCGAAAAGATTCCAGAGAATGAAAGACGGAAAGGAAATAAAATAAAAAAAGAAAGGAAAGGAGAAAACAAGAAGGCGGGATCTATTTTTTTGGTGGTGGGAATGGCCTCATACAACCAAAAGCGGTGGTATTCCAAGCTAAATGATCGCAGTGGTGGCCGAGGGCGGCGCGCATCAATTTGGCAATGGAACGGCAGCAAAGGCAGGAACCGCCCCCGGGACTTGCAGTTTCACTGGCCGAAAAACCCGGCCTCCGTGCCTCGGCAGGGTCTTGGCTGTGATTCGTGGGGGTGGGAAGGTGGGATGGAAGACATGGGTCGGGTGCGTGAGCCGCACCTTCATAGAAGGAACTTGCCCAAGTTGGCTCCTGCTGCTGCAACTGGCTTGCGCCCAGCCGAAGCCTCGGTAAAAGGTGTTGTGCCTAAGACATCTGAACAGTATTTGGTTGGTTGTAACTCATCTCAAGGCGCAGTGCGAACATTTTCCCGCTTCTCCTCGCACTGCACTTTCCTTTTCCTCCAAATCGTTATCAGATCGTTAGCGTTTATCCGCCGACGTTCGGGGTGGGAGAATGCCAGAATGGGACACTCATTACGTAGACTATGGAGTGGGAGAGAGCAGAAAAGGGCGGAAAAAACCCGCAGACATGGAAGCTCAAACCTCCTTTTGTCCTGATCAGACGTGGGCAGAATTATCAGCAAATATGGTCGAGCATCGTCAGATTTGCGAGATGGTGTCTGGGGAAAACAAAGCAACCCCGGTTTCGTGTTCCGAGTGTCGTTGGCCTGTGATATCGGCTGTTGTGCCGTGTGCTCTTTCCCCAGGACCAACACCTCTCAACCTCTGCCTTCCCCACATTTCTGTCCCCAGCCTTTGAGCCTCGCTGCAAAGCCGACCGGCCGGAGTTTTCTTTTCGGATGAAGACATCTTAGTATCTACTTAGTCGTCTTCTTCCCTAAGTGATATAGGCATTGCGATTGCACCTTCTCTTTCTTCGACCCTCAGACATAAACGCCATGCTCCCCGACAATTGTGACCATTGGCTGTTGGCTCGTCAGCCACAAGCTCCTTCACCAACACAAGCGCCAGAGACGCAGACCGCCTAGGGCTGTGCGCAATCCTTCAGCTCTCCGATTCATGCACCATCTGCTTGCTCAAGCCACGATAGCCTCAACGAATCATCTTCGCCATGTCTGCTTCCGGTCCCAATGAGCCACCCGAGGGCTACCTCTGCGTCCCCGGCTTTGGGAAACCCGTGGATTTCGATGTCAAAGGATGCTTTCCTGTGCTCGTCGGCGACAAGGCTTGGGACTGGAAGGCCGATACACTCACAATTCGAGAGGTGTGCATGCTCAGATTCGTCGAGGACATCACCAACAAGCCGGAATGGTGGGAGAAGGTCAAGAGCCCTGAGATTGTCGCCAAGTGGAAGAAGGAAGCCCTGGAGATGCCTTGGACCGAATATCGCCCCCTTGCAGACTTTACTGAGGCCATGGCCGACGCTGTAAGCTCTCTCGCCCCTTGAAAAGCTCGATTCGCTCACCGTGTTGCCATAGTGTATTGAGGAGTTGCGCAGAAAAGCCGAACTCTACGAGACGGGACTGATACCGGTCATGGACTACTCGGTCTGCGTCCTCAAGTCGGACAAGCTCATCACAGACCATCTTCGAGAGGCTCTCAAGTCCGCCGTGGCGCCCTTGGAGAATGTGCCACCCGAATGTCAAGACTGGCACCCTGGAAGCAACGGCAAGGTTCTGGACCTCGTTCACCCGTCGTTGTGGCCTCTTGTGTACGGCCGCTCTCTCATCATTCCGGACAAGCGCATCACCCTGGATGACTATCTTGATCACTGCGGCCTGGGTGAAGTCATCCCCGAACCTACCAAGGGAAAAGGAAAAAGGAACATCTTTATACATTACGGACCTCCCTTCTCGGGACCGGTAGAGACTGCCTCGACTCGTTTTCAGTGGCTCCCTTGCGACGTCGACCTGACTGGAGAGCATCCTCGGATTGAGAGCTACATCAACAACCTTCACCCAGTCCATCACGCCGCGCTCTACCCCGTCATCGAGCAGATTATCGAAAAGTGCCTCCCGGCTTGGGACATTGTCTATCGATGGCCGACTGAGTTCCCTTCTCAGCGCATCGTGGTCAAGGCCGAAAATGTCCGTGTCGTGTGCGCCGCGAAGGAGATTTGCGATCCCACCGGCGAGTGGTACGGCGACGAATGCTACCCCTTCAACCGGCCTGTCAACTCCGACGAGCCGGAGAGGGAGGAGGACGAGCACTGCGAGGGCTGGTACGAGGGATCTGAGCGTCAGCGGCTGGACACACTATGGTTTCGGGAGACTCATCCATTGGCCATACCTGAACCCAGCGAAAGACCAGAAGATCACCTTTTGCTGAACGCGGGCCATGTCAAGAAATCGGGCTTCTTCGAGAAGGCGTCTCGGATTCAAGTCATTGTGAAACTGGCCAACATCCACCTGACGCCAGAGAGCCCTTCGTACGATGGCGGGGCCTGGCACGTCGAAGGCCAACTCAACGAACGCATCTGCGCGACGGCGCTGTACTACTACGATAACGACAATATCACCGAGTCGCGTCTCGACTTTCGCACCGCTGCCAATGCCGAATGGCTGTCGGGGGACTTTCGGTATCAAGGAACGACGGAGGACATGATGCAGCGCATCTTTGACATCCGCCCCGATGCCGACACCCTCCAGGACATTGGCAGCGTTCTGACGCGGACGGACCGCATGCTCTTCTTCCCCAACGTGTACCAGCACCACGTCAGTCCGTTTGAGCTGGTGGACAAGACGCGCCCCGGACACCGGAAAATCCTCGCCATGTTCCTCGTCGACCCGGCCGTGCCCGTGATTTCAACGGCCAACGTGCCGCCGCAGCGGTTGGACTGGTGGGCGGATCGGGCTTTGGGCGATACCTCGATTGGGAAGCTGCCTGTCGAGGTGAGGGACTTGGTGACGGACAAGATGGAGTTTCCCATTAGTGAGAAGGAGGCCAAGGAGATTCGGAGGGAGCTGATGGAGGAGAGGAGTGCGAAGCAAGAGACGACTACGGGGAATCTCAAGAGTATCGGATGGGGATGGAATTTCTGCGAGCACTAGACTTTGGTGGTTAGAGATGATTGGAAACGGTCATGGAGTTGGTCGCCCCCAAGTTCAGGATGGCCCTATTAGTTAACAGTCTAGTTTGAATTGCAGTTTGTGTGAATAGTCAGGCATTCGAAAAAAATGTTTGCTTGCGCTTGAAACTTGATTCTTGTCGACGCCTTAGTAAGAGGCTTGAGTCAGATGCCCCGCACTTGTGAGGGTTTCCCTGATTTCCCTGATTGGAACCGCACCAGTCATGTCTCAACTCTCAACGGCCGCAATTGACTCACTCACTCTCGTTTGGTGAAGATACAACGACTGTTCTCGTGTGCGTTTGTCTTTCAAGCCTATAAATTCTTCAGTTCCTCGTGCCCCAATTGTTTCATCAGCTGAGCTCTAGTTACTCTGCTCCTCTCACGCGACCAACCCGCCCAGATCCTCATCAGCACCCATGGCCTCCAGGTGGACCTTTACAACCGTTCCCGGCGTCTTCACCGAGCTCGTCGAGCTCGAGCCTCGATACCCCGGCGGAAAGGTCACCACGCAGCCTCACCTCGGGCTCATTGCCGGCCGGGAGTATCCGTCCGACGTGGCCGACTCGCCCGACCAGCGCGACTGGGTCCGGTTCGCGGCCTATGTGAGGTGGCTCAACGAGAGAGCACCGGACAACGTCGTGTACAAGATTCTCTACCTGACGAGACACGGCTTCGGGTACCATAACAAGAAGCATGCCGAGGTTGGCACTGAGGAGTGGGACGTGAGTGACGGTGCTGACCCATCTCGGGAGATGATGTTGACACGGCCAGGCTCGAGTATCGTTCCTCGACGGGGACGACAAGGAAACGTGGTTCGACGCGCACCTCACCGACGTCGGCATCCAGCAAGCCCACGACCTCGCCGCCTTCTGGCAGACGCTCGTCGCCGCCGACGGCGCGCCCCTCCCGCAAACCCTCTACACCAGCCCCCTCGCCCGCTGCCTGCAGACGAGCGACCTCGTCTTCAAGCCCCTCATGCGAGCCCACTCCGTGCCCTTCAGCCCGAGGGTAAAGGAGCTCCTCCGCGAGCGCATGACGCTGCACACGTGCGACTTCCGGCGGCCGGCGTCGTGGATCCGCGCCCACTGGCCGGCCTACGCGCTCGAGGACGGGTTTGTGGAAGAGGACACGTTTGGTAGGGACGGACACCTGGAGACGGACGCCGAGCACGTGGCCAGGAAGCAGAGGGCGCTGGAGCAGATCTGGGACGAGGGGGACGGGTGCGGCGAGGTGGTGTCGCTGACAGTGCACTCGTATGCCATCCGGGCGATTCAGGAGGCGTGCGGCGGGAGGCCGTGCAAGACGAGGGAGGGCACGTCGATTGGCGTCTTGGTGAGGGGGGAGAGGAAGGTGGATGGGCTGTAGGGGGTGAGACCTTCTGTGTGTTGAGGAGGTCTGGTCTGGTGGAAGGAGCTGGCTGTTGAGAGTGGTCTCCCTAGGTACCTCCTAGGTAAGATACCTCAACCCCAGCAAGTCGCCTTCCTTCTCCCCCGCCATCATCTTCATCCCTCACCACAAGCATGAATAGGTTCTTTGTGCACTTTTGGCTCGGCCCCGGCTTGCAAGCCGACCGACACTTCAACGACCTCGTCGTCCACGCCGCCACGGAGACGCCTCGCGACGTGCCCCTCGCCGACGCCCCAACCCCGCCGGCAAACACGACGCACGAGTGGCCCAAGTCGGCATTCCACGAGCTCGCGTGCCAGGCCGTCTCGCAGCTCTCGCAGCTCTCGCCCCACGCCGTCGACCACTGGCTGGTGCTGCTGCTCGTGTCGGTCGCGGTGGGCGCGTGGCTCGTCTCGGCATGGCTTGGGTGCGTGCAGGCGCGCCGGCGGAGGGCCGCCATCAACGGCATCCACAGGCGGGTTGCGGACCTGGATAAGCGTACCAGACGGCTCGAGAGGGCCGTTGGGGTCAGGGGGCGGCGTCTTGGGCGGGATGCGTATCGGGCGCGGCTGGCGTGAGGGCATTCTTGGGTCGTGTGCGTCTTTGAGTCTCGGTTCTTCTGAAGCGTTGCGGAGCGAATCATGTGTATTACTGGCATTGCCATGGAGAGGAGGAGCGTCTTGCGGTACATCAGCTCTCTATTCGACGGCTTGGCACCTTTTCCTATGAAGATGCCGCAATTACAATGGAAGTCCTTCGTGTCCATGATACCCTGTACCTTGCAGCAAGGCCGCACGGCTGGAGCAGGGATCCCCAGATCGACAGCGAGGCGTAACAGATATAGTATTCGTATACGCGGTAGCACGGAGGATGCGGGCGTGGAAGAGGCTGCATAGATAAAAGGTGTGGCGGAGCAAGAGGGATTTTGAGGTGCAAAGGTGACGAGATGGACCTCGTATCGACCTGTGTGTTGTCTGTCTTGGGGGAGGCTACAAGGAAGGTCGTAGTTGAGAATGCCAAGAGGCCAGAGTGCTTCCCTCTCGTCTTCCGACGGCCAACACGTCGCCAAGAGATCATCGAACGCCACAGTCCCGTCGGGCTGGTCAACGTTTAAGGGTTACGAAGGAGATTGGGGGAATCGTTCAGCCGTGTCTCTCCTTCGGGAACAAGCCGGCCATCATGTCTCCAACTCTTTCACAGCCTCACGGAGCTAAGCAAACCGATTCAATGGCAGCCCCGGGCCATTGCATCGGGTGAAACACCGGCTTCCTAAAGGGCTGCCGTCGAAGCCGCCTCTCGGGGGGGGAATATCGTTGACTGTCTTACCGCCACCGTCACCGTCACCTGCAACCTAACTAGTAATTAATTTAAGGAACAACTTCTTCAGCTCGCTCGGCCTCCCGGGATGTGGGCGGGCAATAAACGCCACAACTGGGGATATTGCTGCCCAGGTTTAGCGCCATTTAGATTACTTTTAAGAATCCGATGATTGGGCCAATGTTTCGCTGGAAGACTTACATTTGGGCCCTTGATCCCTGGCCAACTCTTTCTCTTGAACCTTTTCGCGTGAGGTTGTGTTGGTGGTGGAGGAGAGGTTGCCGAAGACCGAGATGCAAATGTTTCAACGGGGGGGTTTTTTGTTTCCTTTGGTTATGTTTTTGTTTTGCGGTGCATTGCATGAGCATGAGCATGTATGCGGGTACGGCCGGAAGAGGACGTTTCTTTGCGACCTTTTGCGCGCTTTGTCTTGGTTGTTGTTGGCTTGACACCTCATGCCATCCATCCATCCATTGAAGAGGATGACGATGGGATTCTTTTGCTGATGAACTGACATTGACGACGGCTGCACCTCTCGTCATGATGCCACTCCCACACAGTCATCCATCAGGCTATGTCAGCCGCCCTCTCTCGGCCTTGGCAAGTCGGGTGGTTGAACAGTCTTGGGCCTTCCATCTGCCGGCCTTGCCAAGGCGGGCATAACCCCAGGCACAAGCGGGAGATGGACCGGACAAGGCTGCCAGCCTAGCTTTTCGTTTCCACCGCATCCGCAGCGTGGATGCGACGGTAGCAGTCACGACTTGGTAGTCCAGCTTCATGTTCCGGTGAGGCGGGGATGAGAGGAGCAAGTGAGGTGCAATGGAAGTGAGAAAGGTCTTGTTGGCAGCAGACACACAGACTCATCATCGTATCTGCACCTCAACATGCTCACTCACCGTTGTTAGGCCCCCCCGGCCGCATGGACTGCGACCTCTTGGTGTCACAAACGGCAATGAATTGTTTTCTTCTCCATTGATCGCCAGGGGGCCTGTGAGCCGCCTAGTGCTATGAATAGTACGAACATGAGCACCTTTGCACGAAAGAGTCGTCGACATTGGCGCCGACTCTTCACCCGAATTGCCCCATTGGGAAATGACCTTCTAGCGTCGACACTTCTGCTTCGTCTTTAGCAAAGGGGCACCAGCATGAGCAACCATCGAACGGGCACCAGTCAAGACGTTGAAACAACTCGGCTGACGGCCAATCCGCCCAGTGCAAGTCCATGACGGGGCCCATGAGCCGCTGAGATGATGCCACTCCCTCCGGGCATCTGTCGCCTCTCCTCCCCAGCTCGGCACGACATGCACACCCGCGAAATGCCCCGACTTTAGCGTCAGGGACCAGCTCCATAATGGCCCTCTGGTAGGCCTCGTGGAACTGGCTCGCATCGTGGCGGACCAGGGAAGTGTCCGTGGACTAATAGTTGCAGTGAGCATCCTGGTCGACCTGGTCTTGGTATTGTACATATATCCCCAGTCTTCCCTCTGTTGTCATGTCCCTTTCTCGTCGAGTTTGGTACCATTGAAGCCATTCATTCCTCTTTCCTTCTCTCTTCTTCTTGTTGCTCCTGTTGTTCACTTCTTGCCATATCCTTCTATTCTTCCAGTCTCTCGCTCTCGACTCTATTCACCTGCTTCGGCTCAACTCACTCACAACACTCGCCCATTGGCCTCTTTTCTTCAACACACTCTCTCTCTCACACATCTCATACACCCAAACATGAAGTTCTCCCTCCTCCTCACGGCCCTCGCGGCCGCAACCCCCTCAGCCGCCCACCCCAAGATGGACCAGAAGCTCCAGGAGCTCGCCTCGCGCAGCTCCAGCTTCGACACGTTCGACGCCCACCAGCTCCTCGGCGACCTCCGCACGCTCAACTGGTGGCAGCTCACGTCGTCGGGCCGCGACATCAAGAGCATCCTCTCGGGCAAGGGCAACCCGCAGTCCCGCGACGTGTACTGGAACGTGCCCCGGCGCGACTCGCGGCGCTGCCGGCAGGACGCCTGCTGCGTGTGGAAGTACATCTCGGACGAGCTCGCACAGCTCTTCGCGGGCGACTCGGGCCGCTGCTCAAAGTGGGCGCGCTTCGCCATCCGCATGGGCTTCCACGACGCCGCCACCTGGACCCTCGCCAACGAGCAGGCCGGAGGCGGCGCCGACGGGTCCATCATCCTCGCCGGCGAGCTGTCCCGGGCTGAGAACGGCGGCATCTCCGACATGGGCGCGCAGTACCAGACCATCTACAAGAAGTACCACGACGACTTGGGCTTCGCCGCCGTCACCTACGCCGACCTGATCCAGATGGGCGCCAACATTGCCACCGTCGTGTGCCCCCTCGGCCCCCGCGTGCGCTCCTGGGTCGGCCGCCCGGACAGCAGCACTCCCTCGCCGAAGGGCCTCCTGCCCAGCCCCTTTTCCGACGCCGACACGCTGATCCGCCTCTTCATGGACAAGACCATCGGGCCCGACGGGCTCATCGCCCTGCTCGGCGCCCACACGACGTCGCAGCAGAACTTTGTCAACAAGACGCGCGCCGGCGACCCCCAGGACAGCACCCCCGGCGTCTGGGACGTGCTCTACTACCAGCAGACCCTCGGCCTCGCCGCCACCCCCGAGCGCGTCTTCATGTTCCCCAGCGACATCAACCTCTCCAAGCACCCGCGCACGGCGCCCGCCTTTCGGGCCTTTGCCGGCGCGGGCGGCCAGGGCCTCTGGAACGACGACTACGCCCGCGAGTACATCCGCATGAGCCTGCTCGGCGTCGACTCCATCAACCAGCTGACCGAGTGCACAAAGGTGCTCCCGCAGCCGTGGGGCAGCCGCAGCACGCAGTGGCAGGACCAGGGCCGCCTGAGCAAGTGGCTCGACAGCGACGACTACTCGGACAAGTCAAAGGACGTTTCCAAGGAGGTCGAGAACGGCGACGCCATCTCCACGCCGTCGGACCAGATCCCCGGCTACACCAACTCGCGCCCGCGCCGCCAGCGCAACAAGTGGGGAGGCTTCGTCTGGTAGTAATGTGATGAGCTGAGCCTCTCTTCCTCCTGTCTTGAATGCTTGGTTTCGCTTCTCTATTCGTCCTTGCCGCCATCTCTACATATACCCAAACACCGGTCCGGGAAAAGGGGGGGACGAGGACACTGCAACAATGACTTGGTCACGACATTATTCCGTTTTAGTATATTTCTGATACCTAATATCGAGCATTTGGACGAGTAATCCGTCTTGGAGGAGGGCCTTTGACGAGAAAGGGGGGGTTATAGCGTTACAAAGCGACATGCATCACCACAACGGCATAATTTACCACGTAATTCAAATAGCCCTCTTGGCGACTGATATTGCACTTTTAACACCCATGACACACAAGCACACACGTTAATAAAGCAAACAAGGAAAATGGCGTCGTTGTAGACCCTATCCGAGGCGCTCTGCCTCATCCCTATCAAAAGTACTTTGACTGATTAAACGCCCAAACCAATTCCCCAACGCCCAAGTCACTCAGTCAATCAAGGCCCTTTCCTTGGAATCCTTTCCATCCCATGCCCTCCGGCTGCCTCCCATTATCCTAGGGCTTTCCACACAAAAAAAGAAAACCTAATGGGGGAATCCCATGGTGCCCAAGCACAGGGCCGTCCCTGACACAAAAGATAAAAACTAAAAAAACAACAGAAAAGAGGATATGGACGAGAGAGCGCATCTCCACTCGAGGACAAAAATACAACGGAATCTTTTGGCGGCGTCGGGCCAGAACAAGATATAAAAACAGAAAATAGGTGCCAAGTGGCTCAACCGCCGAGGCGACGAAGCGAGGCCAAATAAAAGGACCCGGCCAAGGAATGGAACGCCAGGCAATGCGAGAACGGAGCGGCCGTCATGGTTGCGCCGAATGAGTAGTCGTGACGGGAAATCGCTTCCGCTCGAGTGGTCGTGATACTATCCACACAATGGGGAGGCGTCGAATGCGAGATGCCTGCATCATCATCAGAGTAAGCTTGCGTGAATCCGTCATCGTTGCAACGGGAGTCGAGGCCCGTTGCTTTTCCGTCAAGTCGTGTCAGAAGCATCGGGCTGCTTCAGGGCTTAGTAGGCATCTTCGTCAGTCCACTCGCTCCCCGAGATGATGCGGTTCCCCTCCTGATCAATCATGACGGGGCCGCCGTACGAGGCGGAGGGAGGAATGCCTCGGATGCGCTTGTCATGGCTGCTCGTCGGCGCAAAGCCTTGCTCGGGGGTGAAGCGCTTCCCACGTGCTGCTCGCAGCTTGGCGTAGTAGGCGTCCGAGGCGTCCGGTTCGGGCTCGCTGTTATCGTCGTACGTTTCCCAGTTCTCGGACCCCGAGATGTTTGTCGACGATGTGCCAGAGATTTGCCTCGGAGGGGGAGCTTGGCGGTAGCCCCCGTGGTTGGAACGGATGGTGCCGTAGCGGTCATCGTAGCTGTCGTCGCTGTAGCTGGTGTGCGTGTTGTGAGACATGCCCGAGTTGGAACGAGACGTCTGAGGCCGATCCTCGTACACGTCCTCTGGCTCCACGTGACGAACGATGCTTGATGCGAGGCCGACCGACTTGTAGGGGTTCGCGGGCGCCTCAAACTCGGGAACTCTCACGAGATCCCGCATCTTGGGCGGCGGAGCGCGCATCAGGGGAGGGCCTTGGCGGACGCTCTCGGCTCGCGACTCTGGCCGTTGGCGCTCGGGAGAGTTGTTGCCGTGCTTCAAGTTGGAGAGGGGAACGCGCGCGGGAATTCGAGATGGGCTGCGAGAAGGGCTTGCCAGGGGGTTGGAAGAAGCCGTTTGAGGCTGCGCGCGCTTGTTCGCGGCAGCACCGGCCGTGGGAGTCTTGTTCATGGAACGTGGGGGAACAGCCTTGGGGGCAGCCTTTCCAGGCACAGACTTGAGTCCTCGGAGAGAGGGCGTCTGTCCGGCGGGCGTCTTGGATCGAGGCGCGGGCACATTCTTTCTCGTGCCGTCAGCGGCATCAATCTCGTCCAGGTATCGCTCGCCGAAGACGAGGAACGGCCGGCCAAACTCATCCTCCCACTTGCTCAGCACCTTTCGCAACTCGCTCGTCACCTTGGGCAGCTCCTTGGCAATGCGCTTGCGCATCTTCTCCTCGCGAAGAAGCTTGCCAGGATCGCGCTTCTCTCCCTTCTGACCACGCGCCATCAACCGCGACGCATCCTGGCTGGAGGCGGCTAGTTCGTCGCGCTCCTTGATTAAGCTCTTGTGTCGGTCGACGAGGGTGAGCGTCGGACCTCGCTGTTCCCTGAGTGCCTCAAGCCGCGCCACCTCGCGCTCATGCGCCTCCAGCAGCGCATCGCTATACACGTCGGAGAAGGCGGGTGTGAACTCGAGCATTTCATCCTCGGAGAAGTACAGCGAGTCCCATAGGTCCTGAAGCTTGATGCGCGTGTCTTCGACAAAGAGGTGGAGGTTCTGGCGCTTCAACTCGTTCAATCGGCCCAGCTCGTCCTGGAACTCGTTGATTTGTCGAATTCCACAGCCGCGGTTGTGGTTGAGGAAGCTCTTAGTCTCGCTCTCGTCGACACCGAGCTTGGTCCAGAGTGCCTCGACGGCCACCTTGAGATCCTTCAGTCGCTTCTCCCTGTTCTTCTTCTCGTCCGACAACCTGTCGCGCTTGCTTCGGAGCCGAGAGATGTCCTCTTCGTGGAGCCCAAGCTGCTCGGGAGCGTCCCTGTAGTACTTGACAATGGCACCGTCCTGCTGCGCCTGGGGGATTCCCAGCTCCGCCCAAAGCCCGATGATCTGGTCGGCGAGGGCTTGAACTGTGGATATGCGACGAGTATACTCTTCATATACCCGCGTAAACTCGCCATCAAGCTTGTCGACGTACGACGGTGACAGGTCAAAGTTTGGAGGAATGGACTGGTTCGGACCGGTTGGGGGCAAGGGGATCTGGACAAAGGTGGCCTCGAGATGTGAAGAGTAGGATTCGAGGGCTTCGACAAGTTCTGCGCCGTGTTAGCGGGCGATTCCCAGGCCTGGGACAAGGACGTACTCCTGACTTGCTCAAAGCGCTCCTTGTGAAGCCGGCTGACTTGAGCGTGCCTCTCCTTCAGACCCTGCAGACATCGCGCCAAGGGGTACGTGATGACGAGTTGGTCCTCGTCTTGGTTCCTCCGGTGCTTGGGGTCGTCGAGCGACGTCTCCATCTGGCGGATGACGGTGATGATCTTCTTCGCCTCCTCCACCATCTCCTTCTTCTCCTGGGTGACCAGGCGGACCTGGGCAGTGAGGGCCTCCGAGAGGGCGGCAAAGAGCTTCACGGCGCAAAGCGTGCGTTAGCGAGATGAGGTTGCGAGCGTGCACGGGGGGACTTTGGCCTACCTCCTCCTCGCGGGCCTCGCGATCACGGTCGGGGACTCCTATCTCATCGAACAAGCCGTGCAGCTGGCCAATGCTATTGTTGACCTGCTGGGCCAAGTAGCTCGTATCCATGGCGGGCGGCCTGGTCGAAGAGGGCGTAAATGAATGTGGTGTGCAGAGGCGGATTGTGTGGTGGACAAGTAGCAATGTTGAGCCAAAACAACAAGTGAGCAGCTGTCTTGGGCGAGATGCGCTCTCGAGGGGTGGACGAGGGCGTGCGTGGGGTAAATGGTGGTCGTTATCGAAGCGCGGTAGGATTGGTGATTTGTTTACTTTCTCTCCCTCGAGGTCATCGAGTAGCGGCAAGAGCAGTCGGCAGGCAGAGCATCCTAGGTGAACATCCACCAGAGGATCGAGTGTGAGTTGGAATCGGGGTCAAGAGAGGGTGGGTGTGAGCAAAGAGGGAGCGACGGCTGGGGGGGCAGGAAGTAAAAGGGAAGAGGAGAGGGTGAGACAAGACTTGAAGACATTCACGGCACGGGAGGACTTGTACGAAGTACCTGCGGGTACAGGGTTCATTTTCGGGTGGGAACCCAGCGAAGCGCAACGGCAGAGTTGCCATGGCAACTGGCGGCCGGAGCTGCAGCCTCCTGCAGGCCACTTCCAGGTCTGGCGCAACTGCAGCTCGCGCAGCTACCTACTGAGCGCCCTCGTTTCAGCGCTGCTACCCCGCTCCTACAGGGAACGTCCACTGAGGAGGAATCGAATCACAATGTCTGGGATGCGAGGGCGTCGGGTGTCTCCCTGGTTGACTCCGTTTTCGTGTCTCGCAGAGTCCAGGTTCGATAATTACTGTCTTTCCATGTGTTTAATTGCTTCGTGGTCGAATAATTGCTCACCCATCTCATCAACCCAAAGCAGCTTCAATGCACAATCGCCTGTGCTTTCACAAGTCACGGTTCGGAGGTCCAAGAAACCGGCCGCGAACTGCTTCGCTTGCTTCTCTCCTCGTCGGCCCTTTTTCGTTTATCTTGCATTGTGCATGACAAGTGAGAAGTCCTCCCCGGGTGAGACGAACGGGCGCGTGTGACGGGTACAGCGCATCGCGGCCCAAGTAAACAATGGGAACCAAGTGGTTCCTTGTGTCGTCACTCGCTGCGAGTCACTTCTCTTCGCCTTGACTGGTTCCCTCGAGAATTGCCGGATCCGGTAATTGTCGCTCTTCTCCACCTCGAAACGTGCAACAGCAACTTTATTCACTTCTCAACAGATGGGAACTTACTCGTTCGTATGTGTGCTTTGATACATACAATGGCCTTCTTCTTCCTTGTTGGGAATGACTAAAAAACCCATCCATTGACCCGAAACTCTCGCTGCCTCCGCCCTCGTCATTCACCCATCATCAGCCAATCCAATGTTTGCATCACCAGCCTTTCCCGCGCCAGGTAGCGCCAAAAATATCTATGCAAACCTCATCTAGCTGAAGCGGCGGCTTACACGACCGAGCATAAAAAAGAAAAATGTAAACAACAACCGTCCCGTGCGACGCAGGGATTGGCTGGCCGTGTCGTTCTTGTGATGCGGGCGGCCTGGGCGAAACGAATATCGAGAGTGGGGTTGGAGGCGTCGCAAAACATGGGTGCGGCATGTAAACAAACCGCAATCGACCTCAGCTGCCCTCGCCAAGTTTTCGTTTTTCTTCTTCGTTGCCCTGCAGTTCGTTCAACGCCTCGTGAGACGGATTGTTTTTTCCTATCGCTCCTCACCTCTGCATCTTGAACACCCTCACGAGATTGCCTTGGTTATACACGTACGAAGAATGGTCTGCACTCAAGCACCTGCCCTCATTTCGGCAACGTCTCGTATGAGATGGAGTCTACGTACCTAGGTTTCCGACTTGTTTCTTTATTTAGACCATGCTTCGTCGCTACAATTCATCCTATCGCTGCGGGTATCCAGACACATCCTTCGTCCCCGGCTTATTCGCATCAAAGTCGAACCGGTCCGGGATCTTCAGTCCTTCCCTCTCATAGTCAAACTCTCTGAACCGCTGCACCGACATTCCGTCCCGCCACAACCAAAGATCCTTCGTATCCGTCTGCCACTTCTCCAGCGCTGCCCGCATGCTAAGCAACAGCTCTTTGTGTTCGGGTTTCTCCGCAAGATTGTGAATCTCGTCCGGATCCTCGTCCAGGTCGTAAAGCTCCTCCGGGGGTCGGCAAATGTAGCTCTTCAATGCACGTTTACCGATCATGGCCGGCGTGTCATTGGTCGCTGAGTTTCTCATCCCCTCAAATGACAACGAGGCGTAGAGATCCATGGCGAAAGGAAAGTCTAGCTTCCAGCACACGTTTCGATGGTACTTGTATCGAGCCGTTCTCATATATCTTGTCGGCCAGAAGTTTGTTACTTCATGGAAGGTGTGCGACCCAAAGACGTGATCCCATCCGCTCTGAATGGTTGTGGCATCGGCAATGGGTAAGACTGACCGCCCACGCCTCGGACCCTGACGCCCCTCCGGCGGTTGCAGGTTCGTGTGACCAGCCCAATCCAGAAATGTGGGCAAAATGTCAATGTACGAGACCATGTTGGCGTTGACAACTCCAGATGATTTCCCTGGAACTCGGAGGAGGAAGGGAAGCCTGACGCCGGCGTCATACAGGGTCGTCTTTGAGTTGACAAAGGGCGGGCCATTGTCGCTAAGGAACAGCACCAAGGTGTCGTTGGCCAGTCCAGTGCGCTCCAAGGCGTCGAGAACGAGACCGATTCCTTGGTCGAGTCGGTTGATGGATCGATAGTACTCGGCAAGCTCCTGTCGTACCTCTGGGAGGTCTTGGAGGAATTGAGGAATCTGAACATCCTCGGGCTCATAGGTTCGGTCCTGCAAGCGAGGGTCATAGTTGCCCTCCACATTACCGAAGCCGCCACGCGTTGCCAGAACACGGTGAGGGTCAATGTACCCAATCGTCAGAAAGAAAGACTTGTCCTCGGTCTTGGCCTCTTCGAAGAAGGCCTCTGCTCGGTCGGCGACCTTGGCCGTGTCTCTCGACTCATCCTCCTTGCGTGTCTGCCACGGATACCTAGAGGCCGGCCCGACATGGACCTTGCCCAGGATGCCCGTCTTGTACCCAATTGAATTGAATACCTCGGGCGCTGTCTCGACATCCTCGAATGTCTGGAATCCGTTGCGTTGGCCGACGAGTCCATAGCTTCCATTCTCATGGGTGTGCAGACCAGTGTAAATGGTGGTCCGGCTACCGCTACAGGAGGCGGTACTAGCGAAAGCCAAGTCAAACCGGGATCCGGAAGCGGCGAGCTTGTCTAGGTGAGGGGTCGACACTGCTTTGCTGCCATAACACCCAATCTGCTCGCGCCCAAGATCATCGGCGATGAGGAGGAGAATGTTCTTCGAAGGAGCCATGGTCGCGAATGTGGCATGAATGAAACAAACGAAAACAACGCTTCCGTGTCTCGGTTATAAGAGAGCTACCCCATCCGAGCCGACGACGATCCTCCGGATGTCGTTGTATTGCGTGATGCGAGACACCAATTGTGTGACGGGATTCGTTGGGCGACGGCCCGAAGCCGACGACCCGGAGAAGCTCGAAGCGGGGTTGCCGCAGTCAGCGCCCAATGTCCACGCGGCCACAGGTCGATCTCGGCAGAAAACTTGCGAAGAATTCCTAGACAAATCCCTTGATGGGATAGCGGGCATCACAGTCACATTGCGCCAGTCCATGATGGCATGCCGTTACCTTCTATACCTGCCTTGAGCCCAGAGTCGCTCATCTCCATGATGCCGTACATGTCCCAGGACAAGTAGTTTTGTAGATCGCTCAGATCTACCGCATGATTCGCCATGTGCGCAGTTATTGGGTTCCCCGGTGGCGAACGAAGTCCAACAGGCTGCTCGTGTTGCTGACCAGATCGTGCCGGGGTGTCGTCGATGCTGGGCAGTCTGTGGCTGGTCCCAGGAGCTCTGCTGCTGGTTGGGCTGAGGCTCTCTGAACCTCTTTCCCAGGTAGCAGGGTTGGGTTTGGTTTCGCGCCCTTCAATTTGGTTCGTGCGACCAAGCCTGAGATTGGCCATGGTCTCGTTCGGGCTGGTCAGCGCAGGGCTACCAAGGCCGTTGGGGGAACTTGGACAAATGGTTAGCAAGGTTAAACGACGTCAACACGCCTCGACTTACTTCGCGGTCCCATTTGCTTCATCTTCAGGAGGGGCATCGCTCATCTCCTCATCTTCTGAGAAGCTCTGTCGAATCTTGTGGAGCCATCTCTCCGTTGTCGTAGCCTACGCGTGTTAGTCGCCTTCACGGTACCACTTCAAGTGCCACTCACCAGAGAGTCTGCAAGCGGAAACAGGGCAGACATTGCTCTCAAAATCTTTCCGTTGCTCTCAACGGCATCGATTGCATCCTTGACGATTTCCTCTGCTTCTGGCCGATGCAGATCGAGCAAGCGGGCAATGTAGTAAAGCATCACGCGGCTGCTGTCGTATGCGAAGCACGGAAGCAAACTATCGGCCAGAAGTCGAATTCCATGCTTGATAGCTTCCTCTAGAATGCTGGCAATCTTTCGGGCGTGATGGAAGCAGTCCGCCTGGAGCGACTGGAGAAATTGTTGTTGATTTGGCGGAAAGTAGAATGGCTTTCTCAGCTTGAAAAGATCCGGCATGGAGATTCGGTACAAGTCGAGAAGGTTGTGGTGATATGTACAATGCAAGAGAACAAGTGAACCGAGCTGGTCCGATTCCAGTCGGGCGTAGATGGTGTCGGGGGAGTAGGAGATGAACTCTGGGAGATGTCTCCCCCATGACTGAAGATCGGCGTCAAGGGCTGCAAAGTCGGATTCGGGTAGCCAAGGAGGAGGACTCGTGTCTAGATGCTTGACGTATCTGTTTAGAGAGTTAGCCATTGATATGCATCGTGGGAGCTAGATTCAAACAACCTAACGACTCGTTTCCACAGCGTGACGATCCTGATGTAGTAGGCCATGATGCCCATGTTTGCAGCAGGTCTTCGGGGCACGATGGCAGGTTGAAGAAATTGCAAGACATGACCAACAGCCAAGGTTTCTGTCACACAAGGAATGCGAAGTCTGAAATTGCGCTCGTTGCATGGCAGCTGAATCTTGATATCAGCCTCCCGAAGGAGTGTCAACTGGTCCACTCCGCTGCCAGTCCAGGCATCAAGGATATAACAAGCCCACATGAGTCGTCGACGGCTCTCCTTCTCTACAGCCGGCGGTGTATCCGCCTTGGAGTCGGCACAGAGAATATCGGGAGAATGTTCCACATTGGCTTGGAGGGCATGTGCCATTCGCACAGCGAGGCCACTCAACATGAGGGCCTGAGTATACTCGCCCAGCCGGAAGTGGAAATCATAGAGTAAGACGCAGGTCTGAGAAGGTTAGTATTTGACCCGTGAGAGCCGAGATTTGGGCAGCCTACCATGAGCTTCTGGATCGAGATCTTCCCAAACGTGGTCAGTACCAGCATCTCGGCTTTGTTTGCCCAGGCATTTCCGGCGGCGCGGATCAGGCTCGCTTTGGCAGATTGATCTTCTGCATCTAACCCGAGGGCATAGAACCTAGACAAGGTCAGACTTACATGACCAGATCGAACAGGGATGCATACTTGGCTCCTTGGGCGCAAATAATATGCAATAGGGCCTTCTCGTCGTCGAGTTGAAATCCCTTCTCCATCTGCCGAGTAAAGGACGGCCTGTGAACAAAGGCGAAGCATCGGAGTGGGTGGATGTTGGCGAAATAATGGTCTACCACCACACGAATGTTGTGCGTCGGCGGAAGATCCGGGGAGACGAGCCTACGGACAAGATTAGAGCGAGGCCGACGATTGCGCAAGTTCATGGACCTACCAGGAATGAATCGAAAGTTCCGTGTCGTCTGCAAAATTAATTAACGAGTTCTCGACCGACTTGTTGGTGCTGCTCAGGTCGCGAGTCGATCGAGTCGTCGAGGACCTCGGGGGATCGGACAGTGCGTCGTCGGTCTCTCGGGACTGCATCAAACTCGGCGATCTCGAGTCCTCCAAGGCGACCGAAGGGCTGTGGGAAGGGTTCTTGTCATCGTCAGTCGAGGCCGTGGTGGGAGCCTTGCTGAGGTTGCGCGCCCAGCGAGGTGCCGAGCCTCCGTCATAGATGCAGTCGAGACTGCGAGTGCCGCATCGCGAGCATCTCGGGCGGTCGCCGTCGCACTTTGTCTTTGAGATTCGACAGTTGGTACAGGAGCGGTAGGTTCGGATCTTCCGAAGCGAAACGGGAACGGACCGATGACCGGATTTTGATCCCTCATCGTCGACGCATTCGAGCTGGAGGCGCTCGCAATTGCGACAGCCGTTCGGTCGGCCGTCGCATTTGACCTACACCGAGTTTAGCCATCAATACTTGGTCTGGACGGTCGGATAAGGCGCAATACGGCCAAGGGAAACTCACCTTTCTCGCGCGGCACACTCGACATCCCATGGCGACACGATTGAGCTTTCGGGAGGATGAAGAGAAGCAAAAGGCCTGCAGAAGGCGTTTTGCGATGTTGCGAATTGCCCATGGCGAGCAGCCGATTGCGTGCGAGGCGGGCCTAACTGGGAGGTGCGAGGGCCCGTACGCCTGCCCTGTAGCTTGCGTCGTCGGGTCTTCGGCGCTCAGCGTGCGCCACAGCTTTTGTCTGTGGTTAAGCGGGTGAAGTCGTGCACCAGCCACTTCAGCCACCGTGCCTGGGCGGGATTGGAGCGGGATGTGGGCTGACGTGCTCCACTTCTCACTCCTCGTCCAGATCACGACATCGATATCAAAGATGACGATCATGATGCATCCCCGCCGCCCTGCAGGCTGCTGCACGAATCCCACCCCTTCCCTAAATCCCACGCACGACAACGAAGGGCCGGAAGTCGCGTCCAACCATGGTATTCTGTTTCGAATACGTAACCACTTACGAACGCGTCGTTTGACTCGCCTGCACACTCGTCCTCGTTGAACCCCCACTGTCTCTATCGAAGTGCGCCCGTCTCTCTCTGAAAAAGACCGCCCAGGGAGCCGCCCATGTTACATTAAAAACCCTGCCCATCCCTTTCCCGGCTCGACCGGTCCTTGTCAGACTGTGCCCATAGCCACCTGCTCTTGCGCAATCGCACATTCGCGGTCTCTCCGCAGCCAACGCCAGATATCCTGCAGGAGATACTGCACGTCGATATGCTTGCAGTTCAGCTTCCGCTCCTCCGTATGCATCGAGCAGGTATGCAGCGATGGATCCTGACGACTAGTGTCAGTCAGAGTATCGATCGGAGTCTGGACTTTCTGGTGAAGCGACAAAAGCAACGCCATCAAGCTCGTCATCAAGCTACCAGTCCACCCAATGAGAACCATACTGATAGAATGACGGTCTTGCCTTTGCCAACCAATTTACCAACGACGGTGGACATTGTCGCGCAGAATTCACCGTTCGAGCAGCTTTAATTATTTCTATGCCAACATAGGTTCGAGAGGCGTGAGGAAGGCTGGATGATGAGCATACTAAACATGCACAGCATGAAGAGGGAGGGACAGAACAGGAGAATTCCCATCAACTGGCAATGGATACGTGGTTAAAGGTGAGAAATTAGAGATGCGCGCGTTAAACCAGCATCATTTGTAGGAATGTCGTTGAATGACTCTGAGCAGAGTCGGACTTGTTCCTCGAATCCTTGATGACCCATTCTGTCGCGGTGCCGATAGTCCGTGGCCAGCAAAAGGCATGCCAGGATGCGATATCCCGGGCGACGTTGACGTTGTGCGTGAGATATGAGAGCAAACATGTCACCTATGTACGGCATCAAATCCCATCCACACGAGAAACTAAATCCATTGTCCAGCTCACTTCGAATATGCCAATAGGTGATAATGGCAAAATACCAAAGACTGCTTCTGGCAGTGCCGTGTAAGCCTTTTGCATTTAGTATCTTGTGTCAGCGGCAATCTCTAAATCGACGTAGTACGAACGACAGGAGCGGAGAAACGAGGTTTCGATGTACCCATGCACCTGGTCCCTGAGACATAGTATGTTCGGCATGACCTTCTGAAATGCCAAGTCCCTCGTAACTTCATGAGATCCACCAAGGACGATCTCCATTAAGAATTTCTCAGCTATCTTCTTCAGCGCCCAGAAGAATCTCAGAACGGCTGGCATTACCGTTGTGGTTATCAACAAAAGCTTCCTACCGCCTATGACATCTCAGCCTCCTGCGACTCTAATGAGACAACTGGGTCTGCCTATTCCGCCTCGCATCTTCGAGTATGAGACTATTGCAAAGAACAATAGCGTCTATAATAAACTCAGTATCTTTGAGCAAGTACACCCCTTAAGGTAAGATTTAAACTAGGTAATTACCTATGTTTTCTTCAGTGTGTATATTGCGGGCCAGCTTCCAAAGAGGTTGTTGTTACAGCATCCTAAAGTGCAAGGACAGCAAGCTATCGCCGTCAACTGATCTACAGAGGTCTCAAGGCACATCCTGATATCTTTCAGATCATCCCTGAAAAGACGGTGCGGTCACCTTTGAACATCTGCTGCAGGATCGAGGGTGGCGATCTCGTAGAGGAGGCTTCCTTGGAAGAGGCTGCTGCCCTGGGGTTGACCGGGCGGGCTGAGAGGCCACTGTGCCGTGAGAGGAATTCGAGCAAGTAATTACAACTCCATCTCTCTCGATCTCCTGTGTTGGCTGTGCTTCGGGATACCTGGCGGTTCACATCGCAGACAGGTGGGTGTTTATTCTCCAATAGCTCGTACTCATTTGACACTATCAAGTATGGAAGACTGTGATATCTCTAGAACTCCAACACAACCATCTTGCTGTAAAACACCAATCTACCTGTACGAGACGCCGCCTAACCGTTCCTTGTTCCGTGTTCCTTCGATAGTATGCTCTGGCGTGGTAAGATAAACTCCAAGTTGAGCGATAGATTTTAGGGCCAATGGCCTACAGTTTTGACCTGACAACTTCGAGCCGATATTTCACATCCTTGAGCGCCTTGTTTGTGGGCTTCCAGTCGTCGAATTGCCGAAGCAACTCGTCCGCCTCGGCGCTGAGCTCCGTCTTAACAAAGTCCTCTTCCAACAGCCCGCGCATGATCCACGGCAAGACGAACGGATTTGCCGAGGCGAGGGGGCCCTGGCGCGGCTTGATTTCGCAGGGAGGCGGCGACTGCAGCGAAGCCGTCTCGAGGGCGTGAGAGATGGCGAGGTCGTAGATGGCGTCGTCAAAGTACAGACGGGAATGGCCGGCGCCCGAGTAGAGCGAGCCGGCGAGAGAGACTGAGAGCTCCCGGACGAGGCCGTGGTCGGAGATTCCAAGGTTGCGAAGTTTGAGGGCGAAGCCGACGAGGTGCGCGATAAAGTCTGGGGCGTGGACACGTCCGTCGATGAAGACGGCGCGGTAGATGTAAGGATGATTGGCGGGGGAGTAAACGGCCGACTTGATAGACTGTTAGTGAGCTGTAGAGAACGAGACACGAATGACTTACCTCCATGGGAACCAACTGGTCGTCAATACTCCCGACGAAAGTGATGCGAGCCCCGTAATCAAGAACCTTCTTAAGGGACGCCTCAAACCGCTTCGAGTTCTCGCTCTCAGAGTTTGCAAAATCCCACAGCTCAGCTGCTGAGCCCATCAACAGGCTTGATTTGATGTCGGGGAACGGTCCCATGGAGACGCCGGCCATGGCGCAGACGCCGATTTTGGCATTGGTGATGATTCCTAGATCAATCAGCTTCTCGAGCAGCATGATGCTGACCGGGACACCCTGAGAGTGGCATGCGATGACAATGAGATCGGCGCTGCGAATGTGTTCCATCCAATTCAGCATCAGCTTCCAGAGGTTTTCCACGCGGTCCTTGATCTTGCCTTCGCCCTCGAGGGCCACCTTTTCGATTTCGCAGTCGCCGCATCCGTGGTCCTCTGCCCATCTCCGGATGGCCTCGGCGCAGAGCGTTGCAAAGCGAAGCGAGGTTCCGGTAGGTTGGCCCATCATAGGCCGAAGGTAGCTGGCTGGGAAGAGACCATGGACGCCAATGGCAATGGCCTTTTGAATCTTTGGCGGATCTCTGACGCGGACGACGTGGTTGGCTAGTGGTTGTTGGGTGTGAAGGAGGAATTGCGTGATTTGCCTGAGAATGGACGGGTTCTCCTTCATTCGATACGTGCTCGAGAAGGCCGGGAGGAGCAGATTGTTTTGCAGCTTCGTTGCGATTTCAGACTCGGTGATGGACCGGTTGGACGAGTCTGCTTTTGCTGATAGGCCAATATCCTGGGTCTGAAGCACTGTGTTGGTCGGCGTAGATGCACCGGATGACGGTATGGATGAAGAGTCGAATTCCACGGAATTAGGACGAAGACGCTTTGTTCTCCCCCACGTCGACCTGCCACTTGTCTTGATATCCTTAGGTTTGGATGCACCTTTCGACGCCTTGGTTGGGCTTTGTGATACATCGCATTCCTCCATCAGCTTGGGATGTGCCTCGGAGCCTTCGCCCATGACTGCAATTTCTCCAGATTCCGGGGGGACCGGGCTTCCCTTGGCTTTCGGCGCATCTCTGGACCAAAATGCCCAAGTAGATCCCGCTTGAGGAGGAGGCTCATGCTTGTGTGGTGGTGGGGGTGGTGGTGGTGCAGGCGCGTCTGTCATGGTCACGTCCTCTGTCTCTCGACTCGGCGTTGGATCGGACGGGACATCGGGAGTTGAATCCGTCTTTACTGCCTGATTGGCAGAAGAATGCCAGAATCCAAGCCAGGACGCCGCAGGGGCGCTTCTGGATACTTGCGGCGATACATCTTTCATGACATCGTCCTGCTGCTCGGTTTGCGCCTGAGGAGTCGCTGGCCGGGGCGGTTCGGTCTCGTTAAGGACAGGTTTTGGAGGTCCCTTGACGGGTTTCTTTGCGGGCGACTGCGTCTCGGGTACCTTTTGGGCCATATCAGGACCACTTTCGGCCGATGAAGTCTTTGTTTCTGGGATCGGCGTCTTTGATAACCAGCCGAACCAGCCAGACGAGGGTGTTGGTCGAGCAGGAGTCGGGTCGGAGGGTATCACTACGTCTTGCTTGATATCTTCCTGTGGTGGCTCGGGCTCTTGAGACGGGGGAGGTTCGGAGTCGGGGATCTGCGTCGTCGTCTGTTGAGAATCTTGGTTCGAAATTGGCTCGCTCGCTTTCGCTTCGGGAATGTTGGGCAAGCCTCGGATGGTGCCGTTTGTGCTGTGTAGACTGGCCGAGTCGTCGGTCTTCTTCGCGTCGAATCTACTCAGGTCGGGAGCCTTATTCGACTTGACGGTGTCGCCTAGGATATGTTCTTTTGCGACGGATGTTGAGGCCGTGGCTTTGGGGGGCGCCGGCCAGGAGCCGTACCAGCTCTTGGCCTTTTTGATCTGCCGGAAGAATGTTAAGATGATATGACGCTGAGAAGCCATAGTTGGGAAAGACTCATACAGCGTGCTGTTTGTCCTGGCCAGACAGTGTACCGGGGTTGCTGCCGGTTGCGCGTCGTGGAGGAGACGGTTGCTGGTCGCCATAGGACCTAGTCGCCGAGGATGAGGAGCCAGTGGGTGCCTGTGATTGTGACGTAGGGTCCGTATTCGCGACGGGCGTTGGGATGGGCTGCTTTGCTTCCGCCGGGTTAGGGCGTGCCCTCTTTCGAGGCAGCATCACGAGTAGATGTGGAAGGGGAGAGATGCCATGGGCTGGACGGAAACGTGGCCCAAGATTGAAGCCTGCTTGTCATTCGTATGGCGTATTGCTAATAGTCCAAGTCTAAGTCCATCGGTTGTCCTCCGAGATGCTGCCCGCCGCTTTGTGCCGTTATCAGTCCGTCCTCGCCCCTCAGCCAACCAAAGTAGGTTTAGCGTCCCAACGCGAAGCAGGCTCCAGGATCGCGAGCAAGACCCGCTTTATTTTCCTTATCGACAAGCCATTTCCCTTATCGCTTATCGCAGTCCCGCCGTTGGAAAAAAAATTCGAGCCATGATTTTCGAGGTACAATCCCACTCTTGTCTCAAGCGACGCAGCGAACGCGTTGCGCCGACATCTTTGACAATGAGCAACCTCAAGCGAAAGGATGCCCCCGGCGGTAATCCTCCTTCAAAATCCGCAAAGAACACAAAGGAGGCACGACCCTCAAAAAACGACGTCTCCAAAGATGCGAAATCCACAAAGGCCCCGAAGCCCAAGAGGAGCTCTGACGAAGCTGAGAAGGCTCTTGTCGTCTCCCGCTTGAAGGATGAGGAACCAATGTTCCCCCGAGGTGGTGGCAGTGTCCTCACTCCCCTCGAACAGAAGCAGATCCAGCTCGAGGCCAAGGCCGACGCTCTGCGCGACGAGGAGTTCAACACTGCAGGCAAGGTGCTAAAGAAGAAGAAACGGAAGACGGCGCTGAAGGGCGCCAAGGACGACGACAAGATGGATGCTTCCAAGGAAGATTCTGTCAAGGTTGAGAGCCTCAGCTTCAAGGTAAGCCGCGATGCGTTGGGAACAGTTGACACCCACTTACATTTTCTAGAAACTCGTCAAGGGCTCGCTCGTGCTTGGTCAAGTCACTCGAATCAACAACCTCAACATTGAAGTCACCCTCCCCAACAACCTCACCGGCCATGTCTCAATCGTGGAAGTATCGGAGCAACTGACCGAGCGATTGCAAAAAAACACGACCGAGAAGGACGACGATAACGAGGAAGACGACCCGAAGGAGGACGAGGACGAGGACGAGGAGGACAGTGTCAAACTCAAGTCCATTTTCACAATTGGCCAATATCTCCGTGTCTACGTCGTTTCTACCATGGACGAGACTACACCGAAGCGAAAACAGCGGAATATCGATCTCTCTCTGCGACCGTCCCAGACCAACACGGGACTGGAAAAGGACGATGTCGTTGTCAACACCACCGTGATGGCGGCAGTCGTCAGCGTCGAAGATCGAGGCTATGTCATGGATTTGGGAATCAAGGGCATGAACGCTTTCCTTGCTAGGAGCGAGGTTGACTCTGATGTCGACGAGGAGAAATTGCAGCCCGGTGCCGTCCTCCTTTCCCAGGTCATCGCCAAGGGCGCCAATGGCAAGATGGCCCAGCTGTCCTTGAAGCACGAGAAGCTCGGCGACCCCAAAGCTGTCCCCGTCGACGCCACTACTATTAGCACCTTCCTTCCTGGCACCATCGCCGATGTTTTGGTCTCCAATACTGACCGTCGAGGATTTGCTGGCAAGGTGTTGGGATCTCTCGATGTTACGGCCGATCTCATTCACTCTGGTGTTGGTCCTGCGGGTGTCAGCCTCGAGTCGGCATACAAGATTGGCTCAAGGGTCAAGGCGAGAGTCATCTGCAACTTTCCTACGGCCAAGGAGCCCAAGCTGGGAGTTTCTTTGCTGCCTCACATCACCTCACTCAAGCAAAGACGGCCAACCAAGAGTACCGACACAAAAAAACTACCCACTGACGTCCTTCCAATCTCATCTCTTGTCGAGAAGTGCACAGTTCGCCACGTCGAGGCCGAGATTGGTCTGTTTGTCGACATTGGCGTGCCCGGATTGAGCGGCTTCGTTCACATTTCCCGAGTCAAGGACGGCAAGGTCGACGCTTTGTATGAGACGAGTGGCCCCTACAAGGTTGGATCCGAGCATAAGGGACGTGTCGTTGGATACAACGAGATGGACGGCATGTTCCAGCTCTCCTTTGAGCAGTCTATCCTGGATCGAGAGTACTTGCGTCTCGCCGATGTGCCCGTTGGCGCTGTCGTCACTTGCGAGGTGGTCAAGGTCTCCGTTGGCGAGAAAGGCGTCAGCGGACTGGTTGTCAAGCTCAACGACGGCATTTCTGGATATGTCCCCGAACTTCACCTTTCTGACCTTAGACTGAAGAACCCAGAAAAGAAGTTCCGAGAGGGCATGAAGGTGAAGGCTCGAGTCCTCTCCATTAACATGTTCAAGAGGCGGATGCGTCTTACTCTCAAGAAGACACTGGTCAACTCAGAGGCGCCTGTTATTAAGAAGTACGCCGATGTGAGTGTCGGCATGCAAGTTCCAGGCACCATCGTCGACATTGTCCCGGCTGGTGCTTTCATCCAGTTCTTCAGCTTCCTCAAGGGCTACTTGCCCATCTCTGAGATGAGCGAAGCCTACATCAGGGACCCCAGCGAGCATTTCCGCGTTGGTCAGGTTGTCAGTGTTCATGTTTTGGATGTCGACCCCGAGAAACACAGGCTCGTCGTGTCGTGCAAGGATCCTTCAGCCTTTGGCCTGGAGAAGCAGAACGCGCTGAAGGCTCTGAGGCTTGGAGATGTGGTTTCCGCCAAGGTTACGCAAAAGACGGAGGACCAAGTCTACGTCGAGCTGGATAGCGGGTTGAAGGCCACGCTCGCCGTCAGCCATCTCACGGACAGGTCGATCTCGAAGAGCCAGTCTGAGCTGAAGAGGATCTTCGCCGGTCAGACCCTCTCAAACCTGGTGATCATCGAAAAGAACGAAAAGCGGCGAGCCATAATTGTGTCCAAGAAGCCAAGTCTTGTCAAGGCTGCCAAGGGTGAGACGTTACTCACTGCCTTTGAAGACGCCAAAGACGGCGCCATCGTTTCCGGATTTGTTCGCAACGTCACGGCCACGGCTGTCTTTGTTCAATTTGCTGGCGGCCTCAACGCCCTTCTCCCCAAGAGTCGTCTTTCTGCGGATGTGCAGGAGTTGCCCGACTTTGGAATGCACAAGAACCAGTCAATCGAGGTCAGGATTGTTTCTCTCATCCCAGACCTCCGACGTATCATGGTTGCCCCTCCAGAGTACAAGGACAGATCGGAGTCGAACAACGCAAAGGAGGACAAGAAACCCACCGACGATCTGTCATTTGGAACCAAGGTCGAGGCCAAGGTAACATCCGTCAAAGATACTCAGGTCAACGTTCAGATTGTCGGTACCCAAACGCAAGGTCGAATCGATGTGTCACAGATCTTTGATTCCTGGGAAGCCATTCCCAAGGCCAAGGATCCTCTCGACGGTTTCCACAAGAAGCAGATTCTTCCAGTTCGCATCATGGGAGTCCACGATGCCAAGGATCACCGTTTCTTGCCCTTCTCCCATCGCTCGCTTCATTCAGTCTTGGAGTTGACAGCCAAGCCCAGCGACCTCGAGGCCAAGACTCTCGAGCCGTTGACGCTGGACAAGGTCAAGACTGGGGAAAGCTACGTGGCCTACGTCAACAATTCCAGCGCTCAATTCCTTTGGGTCAACCTGTCTCCCTCGGTCCGAGGTCGCATCGCGGCCATGGACGTCTCTGATGATCTCTCGGAACTCAACGATATTCAGTCAAACTTCCCCGTTGGCTCGGCTCTCAAGGTTCGCGTTACCGCCGTGGATGCCAGCAGCAAACGTCTGGACCTGACCGCCAGGTCCTCCAACGCGTCCAACCTCGCCTGGAGTGATCTGAAGAAGAACATGGTCCTCCCGGGGCGCATCACCAAAGTCAACGAGCGCCAGGTTCTCGTGAAGCTGAGCGAGCTGGTTTCCGGACCAGTGCACCTGCCCGACCTGGTTGACAACTACGACGATGTCAACACTCTCAACTACAAGAAGGGCGAGATTGTTCGTGTATCGATTGTGGAAATCGACCAATCCAACAAGAGACTTCGACTGTCTACTCGGCCGTCTCGCATCATGAGCTCTACTCTTCCCGTCAAGGATAAGGAGGTTACAGAATTGTCGCAGCTGAGCACAGGCGACATTGTCCGAGGCTTTGTCAAGAATGTCGCGGACAATGGTCTTTTCGTGTTGCTTGGTGGACAAGTCACTGCTCTCGTCAAGATTTCAAACCTGTCGGACCGATTCCTGAAGGAGTGGAAGGATCATTTCCAGATCGACCAGCTTGTCAAGGCCAGAGTGATTTCGGTCGACACTGCCACTCGCCATATTGAGCTAAGCTTGAAGTCGTCCGTCGTCGACGAGGACTACACGCCTCCTCTTACCTTTACCGACATCAAGGAAGGCCAGATCGTGACTGGAAAGGTTCGCAAGGTTGAGGAGTTTGGAGCTTTCATTCTCATCGACAACTCTTCGAATGTCAGTGGCCTGTGCCATCGTTCTCAAATGGCCGAGAAGTCGGTCCAAGATGCTACCAAGCTGTACAAGGAAGGTGATGCTGTCAAGGCCCGAGTTCTCGAGATTGACGCCAAGAAGAGGCGGATTACCTTTGGTCTGAAGCCATCGCTCTTCGAGGACGAGGACACTGACATGGACTCGGATTCCGAGCAGGGTGCCGCTCTCGAGGAGGACAGCGATGAAGATGTTGAGATGGGCGAGGGCGTGGAGATCATTGGCACTGACAATGCGGGTGACTCTGACGAGGAAGACGAGGATGAGGAGGATGACGATGACGACGAGGAGGAAGAGGATGAGGACGAGGATGAGGAAGACGATGGCGACGAGGAAGAGGATCGACCAAGGAAGACCAAGGGTCTTGGGGCTGGAAAGAAGTCTGAATGGGCGGCTGATCCGTTTGCCAACTCCGAGTCCGAGTCGGAAGAGCAGCCCACGGAGGGTAAGAAGAAGAAGAAACGAAGCAAGACGGATTTGGAAGTCGACAAGACGGCCGGGCTGGATGCCAACGGCCCTCAGACGTCGAGCGACTACGAGCGACTCCTCCTCGGACAGCCAGACTCTTCGGAGCTCTGGATCGCCTACATGGCGTTCCAGATGCAGGTCAGCGAGCTCTCCAAGGCGCGCGAAGTGGTGGAGCGTGCCATCAAGTCCATCAACATTCGGGAGGAGGACGAGAAGCTCAATGTTTGGGTGGCCTTCCTCAACTTGGAGGTTACTTATGGCAACAAGCACACGGTGGAGGACGTGTTCAAGCGGGCGTGCCAATACAACGACGAGCAGAAGGTGTTTGAGCGACTGGCCACCATCTACATTCAGTCCGAGAAGCTCAAGGTCAGTGTCACTTAAGGGGAAGGCAGACTCGCGTGCTAACCAGTCAACAGGAGGCCGACGACTTGTTCGAATCCATGGTCAAGAAGTTTGGAGCCAAGTCCCCGCGGGTGTGGGAGAACTACGCGCACTTCTTGCACGTCAGCCGCAACGACCCGGCACGAGCGCGGGCTCTCCTCCCCAGGGCCACTCAGCGGCTCGACAGCCGTCACGGGCGGGACCTCGTCAGCCGGTTCGCGGCGCTCGAGTTCCAGTCCCCCAACGGCGAGGCGGAGCGCGGGCGCACCATGTTCGAGGGGCTGCTGGCGGCGTGGCCCAAGAAGGGCGACCTCTGGAGCCAGCTGCTCGACCTCGAGATGGGCGTCGCGGGGGCGGGGGCCGAGGCCGACCCCGCGGCGGTGAGGGACGTGTTTGAGCGGCGGACGCGGGCCAAGGGCCTGAACGAGTACCAGGCGGAGAAGTGGTTCAGGAGGTGGGCGGCGTGGGAGAAGAAGCTGGATGCCAAGGGAGAGGAAAAGGTCATGGCCAAGGCCAAGGAATGGGTCGTGGCTCTCAAGGCGAGAAAGGAGGCCGAGGCAGCGGCGGCGAATGAGCACGACGAGATGGAAGAGTAATCAAGATCCGGATACCAAGAATAGGAATAAAAGTGTTTTGCCCATGATAGTCGAGGCCGATATTGCAGCTGAACAGCCATGGTGAAACGTGATCAGACGATGGCGTAAGTTGTGAATGTGCATACTAATAGTTACATCCCGCCACATCTCCAAGGGCAGGAAACGTTACAATTGAGTTGATGACATAATTGCAAGTGCAGCAGCGGCGAGAGGTCTTCATTCGTTGTGCGTGAAGTGGCCCCGTCAGCCGCAATGTGGAGAGCTGGACAGGAAAAGCTCGTATCCATGGCGACTTGTTTTGGGTTGATTGAGTTCCATGGTTTGGATGAGGACGGGATGACATGGGGCTTTGGCTGGACGGAATATCATGTTGAAGACGCGGATTATTACTAAGGTATATTGTGTCGAGGCAACGCATAATTGTCTGTAGGGAGTCGGTCTGCTGCCATGTCTCATGAGAAGCGAGATGAGACATGGGAGAAGGCATCATGGAAACAAATTGCGTCATAACGCCCAGTTCATGTATGTACAAGACTCATGATGCCATATGCACAATGGCGCAGCTGAACGGGTGACTTTGTCGATCACTAAACGCTCTGCCCACAAGAACAACAACAACAACATCCCTGAGCTGCATCGTTACGTCGGAGAATATTAATCACGGCAGCTACATCAGCTCGGCAACGACTGCCGCTGACAATAAGCCGCCCCCCCCCCCCNNCCCCCCCCCCCCCCCCCCCCCCAGGAAAAAAAAAGAAAAAAAAAAAAAAAAAAAAAAAAACCGCACGAGATGAACAGACGGAGGCGACAAATAGCCCCGGACGGGTCGGCATTGGGGATCGACGGTTACTGCTGGAGTGGGGGAGGGAAATACGAGACTGGACTCTACAGAAGGGAAAAAGGCTGGAAATAGAATGTCTACTTGGGCAGGGATCGTGGGCCTGGATGTGACGGTGTTGAGGAGGGGCATCGTCCGGTGTAAGTCGGTGGGAGGAAGGAAGGATATAAGAAGTTGTGATGCCCTCGAACCATTACTATTTCCTCACTATCAAACAAAACCAACACACACAAACACCTCAAACACCAAACCACCAAACCACCAAGACCAAACATCTTCCACCATGCGCTTCTCCCTCGCAACCACCCTCCTCGCCGCCGCGGCCGCCGCCAACGCGCGCATCAACGGCATCGCCGTGCCCGAGACGATCAAGCCGGGCGACACGTTTGACGTGGTGATCCAGAGCTCAAACTACATCCAGTCCGTCTACGACGTGGCCATTGCCTTTGGCTACGCGCCCGGCAAGGGCTACCCGGGCTCGCTGTTCAACGTCGTGGGGTCGTTTTACCTGGGTCCCGGTGAGTTTTCTCCCTCCTTTCCTTTTCCTTTTCCCTTCTATCCATGTGTAAAGAACTAAACAAAGAAAACAGCCGAGAGCAACCAGCTGCACAACTTCAACAAGACAATCACCATCCCCGCGACGGCCGCCACCGGCGACGGCGTCGTCTCGGCCGGCCTGTACAGCCTGTACGGCGCCTCGGGCTCGACCACGCTGTCCAACTACAACGTCACGGTCAAGTTTGGCGACAAGACGAGCAAGACGTACAAGACGAGCTTTGCTTAGGTGGTGGACGGACTGGCCCTGACATGAGGGGTCCTGCTGGAAGTGAGAGGAAGATGGATGTATATACAATGGATAGAGCCTAGAACAATTGTCAACCATGCGTCAAACACGCCGTCTTCTTCCTCACGTATCGCAAACACCATTTCAAGTAGTAATGTATTGTCTAAGCAGGGTATCATCTATCACATGGCCAATAAAAACGCTCGCCGCCCGTGAAAGCCACCTCACCTCGCTCCCAACCCGCCCACGCCGTTGGTGCTCCCCCAGACGCTGTCGCTCACCTTTGCCGGGATCTTGCGCCCGCGCAGCCGCTGGTCAATCAGCCACATGCCCACGACGAACTCCTGACGCCCCAGCGCGCCGCTTCCCCGCCGGTCGACCAGGTCCCAGACCTCGGCCAGCTCGTCCGTGGGCAGCCGGGACCGCTTCCAGAGCTGCCGGACCACCACGTTGACCACCTCTTCCGACGCCGCCTCGCCCCTCGCCGCCGCCGTCGCCCCGTTGGTCCCCTCGAGCCACGTCCCGCGGTTGGATGCCCACACGGCCTCGTAGCGCTTGCGTTCTCGGAGGGTAATCTCCTCTCGCCAGCGCTTCCGCGAGCCCTCGTGATGCGCGTGCTTCTTCTTCCCGTGGAGCTTGGACCGATGTCCCTTCTTGTGACGATCCGCCTCTTCGTCAGACGTCTTGAGCGGCTGCCGCAGCGTCTGCATGAGCCGGGGCGACTTTTGCCTCCGAGGTAGGGGAGGCGCGTGGAGGCTGCCGCCCGTGTTGTGAGGCGTGAGACGGGTGGATGCGAGAGAGCTGGCCATGATGGCATCCGTAAGCGATTCCAAGGGCAGGCTCGTGACGGAAGCCGCCTTTGGGTTGTGCCGTCTGATTTCCCGCGATGGCGAGGGCGGCATGCTCGAGGAAAGCCGTCGGCGATGGCGAACTTGCAATGGGGGCGATGGGCGCTCAGGCGACTGGACCGACGAAGCCGATACAAACGTGTCGTCGGAAGAAGCCGTGCCCGCCGTCGTTGGACGTTGATCTGTTTGATCTCGTGTCATCAAGTCGGCCAAACTGGGCTCCGACTTGCTCGGCGTCACGGCGGGCTGCTTTGGTTTGGAGGCTGCCTTCCTACTCCCTCGGGGCTGGGGCGGCGTTGGCGGAGGTTGCTTTGCAGGTTTCGGGTTTTCCTTGGAAAGAATCTTGGTAGGGGCCCTGGTGACGATCTGGGGCGGCGTCATTGGCCTCAAGGCCGCCTTCATAATCGGCTTTGAGGGTCTCTGCGGTTTGGGCGACAGCACTTCGGGGATAGATCTGGTCACGGGCCCCGGAGGCGGTGTCAGCGATCGAGGCTTCGGCTTGACCTTTGGCTTGCCCAGCCGGGCCCTGGCATCGGGAGGCGCCGTCTCCGGCTCGGGCACCTCAGCAATGCTCTCGCTCGAGACGGCCGGCGATCGGATGGGCGACCTCTTGGGCGACGGGCGCTTGACGGGGTCGCCGCCGGCTCCTCTGGCCTGCTCGAACATGGAAATGAGCGATCCCGTCGGCGCAATCGACCCCGAGTCGACCACGTCCCCCCCGCCGGGCGAAAAGGCGAGCTTCCCCGGCGTCCTGGCCTTGGGCGTCGGGCTGGAGTTCCTGCTCGCGGCCAGCGCGGCGGCAATGAAGCTGGCGCTCTTGGCATCGGCCTTTGCGCCCGCGTGCGCCGGGTGCAACGACGGGCTCGCTCCGTGCTGCTCCGCCTCGACGACGCTCCCCCCCGTGCCCTGCGGCTTCACGGGACTGCGCGGGCGTCCGGCCGAGGCGGCGGCGGCCGTCAGCGCGCCATTGTCCTTCTTGGGCGGCGGCGGCGCGGGCTTCTTCTTGTGGAAGGCGAGGGAGGCGCCCTGGAGAGCGGTGACGGCGGCGTCGGACTGGCCGGTGGTCTGGGACGCGATGGGATTCATCGCCGGGAGCTTGTCGAAGCGTCAGGACGACATTGCATGGGGCGATTCGAGCGCGTTGGGGGGGTCAAGGAGCGGACGGGAGTCGGTAGATGTTGGGCGAGAGGAGGATAGATGAGCGACCTAACGAGATAAGAAGACGACGGAGGATGAAGTGCAGATGATGCAACTGTTGTGGTTCAACTGTCGAGGTTCAACGGCTGAAGATGAAGCAGTCAGACGCGGGTGCAGCGGAACGAGTTCAGCTGAACGAATGGCCAACCAACAATGACAGCCTGGAGCTAATTACCTCCGCCCGACGTAATCATCAGGCGGCACTTTCCAGGGACCTTCAGGGGCAGTTCCAGGGACCGAGGCCCACTAAACGACCTGAACTAAAGAAGCGTCCGGTCCACCCCCGCAATCGCCTCCCTCCCCCTCCTCCTACTCACTCCTCAATCCCAACCGCTTCGCCTCGACGGCAACCAGCTCCGGAATCGACTCTGCCAGACTCGCCCCCGACGGCTTCCACCCCAGATACTTCCTCGCCCGCCGAGCCTTGCCCTTGCTGTTGAGGCCCCAGGACAGAGCCTCGAACCCGTTCACCTCCAGCGCCTCGTCGCCCGTGATGCGCCGCGTCTCCTTCTTGCCCAGGTAGCCCTTGTCGACGGCCTCGGCGACGATCAGCTCCGACACTTTGCTCCAGACGTGCGTGCCATTCTCGGCAAAGTGGTATCCGACGGGCCCCCAAATCTCCCTCTGCGCGCTCCCGCTGGCCGTCGTCGACGCGGCGTCGCTCGCGAGCAGGCCGATGAGCCCCGACAGGTCGTGGACGTGGACGTTGTCCCATTCCGTCGCGCCCTCGCCCAGCTTGAAGCCGACGCCATGTTGCAGCGTCGCCTCGACCAAGCCCGGGACCTGACGGCTCCTCTGGTTGACCGGCCCCCGTCCGCAGCCGTAGATGGTGGGCGGGCACACAATGGCCACCTTGACGGCGTCCGGGTCCTCGGCGGCGGCGGCAAGCACCACCTTGTCGACGTCGCGGTGAAACGCAGTGTCGGGGAGACTGACTACGCGGTCGATGCCGTCCAGGTCGTCGTAGGCCTGGTCCGGGAGGGGAGCCTCGCCGTAGCGCTTGTGTTCCATGTCGTACCAGCACAGGATGCCGGTTCCGCCAATGTGAATCCAGTGGCCCGGGTTGGAGCTGGAGTGGCCGGATTTCAGCCCCTTGGCGATGGCATGTGCTGCACCGACGTGATCCGAGGAGTCGGCAGTATCTGTTACTGCTAAGTATAGCCCATCCGATGTGCTCGTTTATGGGGAACGTACGGACAACAATGTCGGCTTTGGAAGCGGCATCCTCGATGACGTGGGAATCATCCAGCGAGCCGATGACCAGCTTCACCTTGGGATACTGCGACTGAATCTGCTTGCCCCTTTCCTCGCCTCGCACGAGAAGAGAAAACTCCCAGTCGGGGTGAGCTGCTTGAAGAGCGTAGAGGGCATCTCCGCCGATGTAGCCCGTACTGCCGGTTCTGGATGAGGGTCAGTATTGTTCGTCAAGAGGGAGGAGGGACATGGACTGACAGGAACACCTTTTTCGTAGCCATTTTGACAATCTTCTGGGGTAATATCGTGAAGCCGAGATGGCCAAGAGGAAATGGTTGGTGAATGGTGCAAGTCCCGACGGATACTTGACCGGAAATGGAGACGATACAACCCCCGCTCGACATGTTGACGCGGTTTTACGTCATGCGAAGATGAGGTCAGGTAGACTTGAGAGGGCGGTCAATTTAACAAATCAATAATGCAGTCATATCGGACGAGAAAGTCGTCTCTGTCTGAGAAGCAATGCAATGTGCCTCTGCATCTCCTCCGTGTCAGCCAACTTATTCACCATGGCATCACAGGCTTCACCGCAACCATACGAAGCAGAAGCATCAACCGCCAGCAGAAGAAGAATGCCCTACCCAGGCACAGTCAACTTTCCCTTCTTATATTTACCCAGCGTCAATCACTAATAAACGGACTTTGCATCTAATCCCCGACCCTTGGCCTTATCCCCGGCTCGCACATGTCCATTGTACCAAGATAGCCTCATCACCTTTGCCGGCGTCGGCACCGAGATGACATGTTTCTTGTAGCATTTAATAGACAAAACGACAGCATATCTCTTTACGTTTAAGAATCATGACTATCGTGTCTTTTCCTCTTTCACTAATAATACCATACACCAGTACCCCCGCAGCTCATACTCAGCCATGCCGACAAACCACCACGTCCAGTCGGCCTTGGACCTCATCGAGGCCGACCCGTCCAAGATACTCGTCCTCGACGTCGGAGCACACACCCGCGTGAAACCGGGCCAGTACATTCCCAAAGCCGGTAAGACCCTCCCGCCACCATTGGATCCCATACATGCTCACCCCTCCAGACGCCCAGTCCGAGCCAACCCTCTCCTTCGCCGGCCTCTCCCCCTCGGCCACGTACATGATCGTCAGCCTCGACATCGACGCGCCCTTCCCGTCCTTTGGCGTGCTCGGCCCCGTGCTGCACTGGATCCAGCCGGGCCTCCGGACCGGGCCCGACGCCGGCAGCCCGCTCGCGGCGTCGGCGCCGTTTGTGTGCAACTACATCGGCCCGGCGCCGCCGCCGCCGAGCGCCCCGCACCGGTACGCCTTCTTCCTGTACGAGCAGCCGGCCGGCTTCGACGCCGCCAGGTACGCGCCCGCCGGGGGCAGGGACGTGGGCGTCTGGGGGAGGGTGCGGTACGACTTGGACGCGTGGGCGAGGGAGATTGGCTTGGGTCCGGTGGTGGCTTGCAATTACTTCAAGAGCAACTGAGCGCGTGGGTTCTGAAGGTGTAAGAATTGGATTGTACAGACAACTCATTATTCCAAGCGACTGCCTGCAGCCGTTGACCGTTGGCGAGGATGCATCCATATAATCGGACATGATTCTATGAACAACGGATTTCGATGATAAATGAGGCAGTTCCAGTCTGATTTTTTTCGGTAAAGGAGACATGCTGCGTAAAAGGCCAAAAGAAAGAAACAACAAGACTCCGCGACTCCTTCCATCGTGCTCCCTCATTAAACAATCCCGTGTCGTCGCTGGCTGCGACCAGTCGTAGAAGCGTCTACAATTCATGGAAGAGTGCTGCCGAGGCAACATCTGCCACATCGTTTATGCGAGCGTGTCCATCCCTTGCTTCTATAACATGTCAGTCCCACCCCCCAAGGCACCGATACACTTCAGCCATACCTGATGTTCTGCGGCCAATTCGCCTCGGAGATGAAACTAATAAAAAGAAAAGGAAACCCATCCGTCTACTCGTCACCACGGCCTGCACTTGACGGACTGATACATGCCCTCGACAATGGTGCGCTGGTCGGCGTAGTAGACGTCCCACAGACTGACGCAGTTGTGCTCGCTATGGGGGAACGAACGATTAGCTCTCGAGAAGCAGCAAACACGTCAAGCAATTTCACTCACTGAAAGAATTCACAATGTCCCCCTTCAACGATCCTCACCGACTTAACACTGTTCCGCAACCCAACGCCCAAGTTCCAACACCACCCGTCCGGTGGGATGATCCGGCTGCGACCCCTGAACCTCCCCTTGGAGTAGACGATGCCCTGCATGTGAATTAGCATTACCCTCCAAAGAGAGAATCCCCCCCGAAGCATTCGGGGCCGTACCTGGAAGGGTTCCGCCTGGGCGGCTGCCAGGCCGATGCAGGCCAGCACGACGACGACGACGAGGCGAAGGACCGACATTTGGGAGATGGATTCTGAGGGGAGGGGGTTTCACGGACAGCAAACAAATCAAAGACAGAGAAAAGGGTTCGGTCGATGGGATGGGAGCTTTTGATTTTTTTCCAAGGGGACTGGGCGTTCCAGGGGACAGGCAGATATGGAATGTCTCAAACCAGAGATGCATTTCTTGTTTGTTTTTTCCCCTTTTTTGCCGTCATTTTTCCTTCCTTCTCTGCAGCGTCCACGCCCGTCTCCCTCCCTCCCCTCGGACCTCTCCCATCCATCCCTCGCGAACAAGGGGGCAGTTCCATCTTAACGAGCCCTCCTCGGAGCACGCTCGTTACGAATGCTGGTCGCGTTCCTGGGGACCCACGGACACGTAATGTGTCGTCATGTTGCCCGTCGCCGGGGGATACTTACTGCATGGGAAGCCGATTGCTTAAAGGGTTGTAACTTGTGAAAGCGCCTCTGGTTGAGTTCCGAATTGTTCGTTCCCCCAAGCCGTCCGGATGCTGTCGTCGGCATTGTCAAAAAGGGCTGGCCATGGCAAAGCAAAGCAAAAAATGACTTCATCCCGCCGGCTACTGCAGACTACGGGCAATAAATTCCTGGTCCCGACGGCGGGCGGGATCGAGGGAGCGATGGAGCGTCGCCTATCCCGGCTTAGGGGACAGCCAATGGCGCCTGGAACCGTCGGTTGGTGCAAATTGAAGGGCTCCAATGCTTTTTTTTTGGGCTGGACTGCTTCCCTTAAGTCAATGTCATTCTCATCGCATTTCTTGGCCTGTTAGCTTGCATCTCGACATTTATTCCGTACCATCGACATGCGACCATCTTGTCACAGCACACGGCTTGTTCCTCTCTCTAACATGTTGGGGGAAGTCTTCAGCGTGGCTGGCATGTCTGCGAAGGGGTTGGTGGTATATGATGGCATGAATCGTGACCAACTCAGGAGGTATGTACCTTGATGAATAGCCTATCCGTAGTTCCAGAGGAGCATCAGTCCGCCCCAGGGAGATGTGTCGACCATCACATTTCTGCGGTCCAGCCGAGTGCAACTTATTGCATCTCTTCCAAAGGAAACCAGACCGACCGAACCAGACTCGTCGTGCATGACTAGTGTGTTTCTCCATATATGCGCCTTTTCCATGCAGTTGAACCCCTTCTGCAGAAACCCCAACCTCTGCCGTATTTCAAGAGTCCTCCCTCGTTCGGTCTACTCGCTCATCAAGTGCAACTTACACCATGGCAGACACACCCACAGTCACTCTCGGTGCGTCCTCCCCTCCCCGTCTCCACCAATCTGCTAACCCCCCCCTCAAGGCCTTCTGGGAAGATACTATTCAGTCCGCCACTCCCTCGGACATTATCGATCAGCATGCGTAACAGGCATCTATTACCTCGCCCCTTCACCAGAGCCGCAATCCAAGGCTCGCCTCCGCGATGCCCTCGAAAGCAGCCTCCAGGCCACCATCCGACGCCATCCCAGGCTGTCCTACGGCATCTCCGACCAAGCCCCGGACGGCCGCATCCCGGGGTTCAGGCAAGTGCGGGCCATCCGCCGCGAGGACGTCGTGGACTTTGTCGACTGCTCCAAGCTCGACCCCTCGAAACCCCCGGCCACGGCCACGGCCACCGAAGCCGACGCCATCCTGTGCGAGAAGCTGCAGGTTGCCCATTCTCAACTCTGGCCGGTGGGCAGGCCGGCGTGGCGCATGACTGTCCTTTTCCACCTCGTTCAGTCCGACGACGGGGACGACGCGCCGTCTGCGAGGCTCGACATCATCTACTTGGCCCATCACGCTCTCGCCGACGGACTGAGCGGCATTGCATTTCACAATTCCCTCATTTCCGACTTTGGAGTCGTCTCCGAGACGAACAAGACGCCCGCGTGGCCCCTGCTTCTGGATGAGCCCGATCCTCCCCTCCAGGTAGAGGATTTCATCGACCTTGGCCAGCCCGCAGCAACCGAAGCCACCACTACTACCCAACATGTGTGGACGGGCGCCATCGTCTCTCTCGACGACAAGTTCAAGTCCAGAGTTCGACTCGTGACAATCCCGTCAACTTCCCTTCTGCACCTTCTCCAGTACTGCAAGCAGCAGGGATTGACTCTGACGAGTCATCTCCACGGCACCATATGCGCGTCTCTGTCTCACATGGTACCTGGTCCCTCGGGTTTCCGGGCCGTCACGCCGTATTCCACACGCAGGTGGACCAGGGCCGGCGCCGACGAGATTGTCAACCACATCTCCTACCTGACCACGCACATCGACGCTTCGCAGCTGGAAGACATCCGCAACAGCGTCCCGCGTTCGAGCACCGAGCGCAAACACACGCTCGACCTCGCCCGCGGCGTCGGCACCCACATTGCGAGTGAAGTGCAGCGCTTCCCGCGCGGCAGCGCCCTCGCAGCTCTCAGCCAGATGGGGGACATGTGGGCGCATTGCTCGAACCAGGTTGGCAAAAAGAGGCAGGACACTTACGAGCTTTCGAATTTGGGCGCCGTCGAGAGGCACGGCGGGAGTCCTCTGGGAGCGGAACGATTCGTCTTCACCCAGTGCGGCATGGTTGCTGGTCCCGCCATGGGCTTTAGTTGTGTCAGTGTGCGAGGCGGTCCCTTGACCGTGGCCATCACTTGGCAAGAGGGGGTCGTGGACGAGTCCCTGGTTCGACTTGTGGCCCAGGACCTAAAGAAGCGACTGATTTGATGTCTTGCATCGTGCATGGAGGGGTAGTTGGGAAGACCCGCCCCCGCCATCATGAGGTGTAGGTAGTCCAGAGTCATGACATTGAAGTCTCTCGACAATCATTTATTCACTCACCCACTCGCCATCTATCTAGCTTTTCCCCGAGTCCTCCTTGAGGGAAACGATCCGGTTCAGCACAATCTTATCGTCTGTGCTATCGGAGTCCATGGCCTGAAATATGTTAGCTTTTCATCTGGAAACTTGGCGTCGCACTTACAAAGTATCCAACGCGCAAAGCCTGGAATCGGACCGTCTCAGGACCACTATCGTCACCCCCTTCGCCGGCAGTGACTGGCCAAGGGGCCTTCTGGCGAATCTCGTTGAATCCCTCCTCGATCAAGGCGTCGGTATAGACAGCCTCGCTGTTGGGGTTGATGTCGTTCAGGAATCCACCCTCGACAGCCGTGGGGTCGTCCGACTTGAACAGAGGGCTGTGGATGCGAACCTCGAGCTTGACGGAGTTGTCGGGCACCCACTGGATGTACGTCTTGGGCTTTGTCTCCTTGTCAAATACAGCCGAGATGCCCGTGACCTTTCCGGTGGCTTCGTCCTTGGTGAACGAGGTGGCCTTGATAGGGTGAGGGGCGTTGAGGAGACCAACCGTCTTGCCGGGGGCCAAGCGGAAGTAACCCTTGATGTCCTCCTCGCGGAAATCGGATCGGTCGATGTAGACCGTCTTGGTGAATCGGACCTTGTGAGTACCGAACTTGGGGTCCTTGGGCGAGTATGGAACATCAACCTCAACAGTCTCCTCGACGTCCTCAATCGTAACGGGGACGGGGTCGAGGACAAGCGAGACACGGGGAACGGTGTTCTCGAGGTAGCGACGCACAGTCTGCTCAAATCGAACAATCTGGATCACAGTCTTGGCCGTGGTGACACCAAGCTCGTTGACGAATGCAAGCAGGGCACCAGGGGGGATGCCTCGGCGCCGAATGGCAATCAGAGTGTAGAGACGAGGGTCATCCCAGCCTCGGACAATGCCACCCTCTACCAACTTCTTCAGAGCTCGCTTGCTCATGATGGTGCCACTGACATTCAGTCGGCCTGTGGGATGAGTCAGTCAGAATCCACGGATAGCCAACAATTACCTACCAAACTCTCGCTGCATTGGCTCGTAGACCTCGAGTGACTTGTTCAGCCACTCGTAGCTCTCTCGGGACAGAATGAACTCGGTCGTGCACAGACTGTGGGTGATGTTCTCAAAGCTGTCCACCAGACAGTGGGTGAAGTCGTAGGTGGGGAACATCTTCCAGGTGGGCGCTCGAACATGCTGAGTCTTCTTCTTGGGAATTCGGTAGGCGGCGAGATCCCACATCTGGGGGTTGCCGTTCTCGATATCCTGCTTCATGCGGAGGAACGCAGTCTGGGGCTCGTACTTGCCGTCGTGCATGTCCTGGAACTTCTTCATGTTGGTCTCGACATCCTGCTCAGCGTGCTCGCATCTGTATCGTGGGCCCTCCTTGCCCTCCTTTCCTCCACGCTGGAGCTTGATCTCGGCCTCGTTGCAGTGGCAGACGTAGGCCTTCTCCTTCTTGATGAGTTCCTTGGCGAGGTCGAAAAGCCTTTGGAAGTAGTCGCTCGAGTATGTAATGGCGCTGGGTGTAAAGCCTGGAGGTGTCAGAGGGAGACCAAAATTCGGGTTGATGACTCACCGAGCCACTTGACGATCTTGATGATCCACTCAAAGTACACTTCCTCCTCTTCATCGGGATTGGTATCGTCGAATCTTCGAAGTGTTAGTCGATGGGGGGTAATTCGGCACAGCAACGAACCTAAGAATCTGCAATCTGGTCAGCGGCCATTACGCCAATCCGAAGTCCCAAAGATGGCTTACCGTTTCACCGCCGTGATACCGTGCAAAGCCAAAGTCAATGGCAATGGCCTTGGCGTGTCCCAAGTGTAGATATCCGTTCGGCTCGGGGGGGAATCGAGTCACGACGGGTTTCACGGGCCGCTCCTTGTAGACGTCGGAAAGGAAGCCCTGCTTGAACATGGCGTCGGGGTCGAGCTGGGTCTGCTCTTCGGCCTTGGGCTTCGGGGCTGCGGCCTTTGGGTTCTTCTCGCGCTGCTCGGCAGCTTCCTTTGCGCGAGCCTGGTTGGCGGCCTTCCTGGTGCGTTTCTGGGTTCTCTTCTTGAGCTCGTTCCTCGTCACCATCTCCCCCGTCACGTCGTCGAGGACGAGCTTGACGGTGGCCTCGGTGACCTCTGCGACTGGGTCGGCCATGGCGAATCGCGGGATCGTAGGTTTCGGGGAGTGGAGGGTCGGATTGTGTGGTGGTGATGGAAGTCGGAGATTGTGTGTTGGAGTTTTATGGTGGGGTTGTTTTGGGCAGGTGTCGGGAGATCGTTGGCTTTGGTGGGGGAGGGGCTTCGATGTTATGCACGGACAAGCTTGGACGGTGGTCAGCTCCGACAGATAACGACGTTGAAGATGAAACGGTGAGCAACTCCAACGGCATTCGCATTGGGTTTAAAGACTCGGGGTGCCTTATTTGCTGGGCCTTGATCGGCGGCCGATATGACTCAGATCTCATTGTGGCGATGCTCAGTCGCAGAAGGATGCCCGAGCGTTCAAGGCTTGAGCTGCTGTCATTGCTCGTGTTCATATCTAGAACCGACGGACGAGCTTGAGTCTCGTTGACTCATATCTGACATTAGATACCATGTAGTCGACAACGTATAGTCGGGATGTTGACCTCCTCGCACTCCCAATTGGATGGGTTTATTCCCCAGAACATACCCGAATGGATGTCATTGCCGGTTTCGGACCATCTGCCTCAATGACAACACGAGTGGCCAGCTTTCCAGAGTCAATAGAAGAAGTTCCTAAAATTGCGATTGTATTCCCTGGAGATTTCTATTCTTAATTAATCGGTACCTACATGGCGAGCAACCCGAAGAGCACTTCACGTCTAATCCCGCCCCAGCTCTAGGGTAAGCTCGTGCAGCTCCGACGTCGATACCTGCAGGTGGGTAGACGGAGGTTCGTACTGGCTGGCGGTTTAAAGAAGATTGGCGTAGTTTCCAAATTTCAACCCATTGCTGCGAGCGGATGGCCCATGATGCAGACCGAGGCAAGACCGAGAATTCTCCTAATGCTTCTCTTTTGGCTCTTCTCTTTGGGTTCGGCTTCATTGCTATAGTGAGCAATCCCAGAATTTGTCGATTATGCAAGCTCACGGCGGATTCATCTTTTCGATACTCTATATTTAGTGATTTACAGTAAATACCATGATTCTAGATCTTGCTCTATGCGTAGCGCTTTATCCAAGATGTGCACTCCAGACGCAATTGCAACTACCTGGTGCCTGATGATATACTCATATATCTATTAATACGTAGATACTCTTGTAAAAGTAAATCAACTCCACGAGTGCTCGTGGTATTTGTATAGATACATTGTTTATTGAACTTGGAGTGGGCTTCCAGCTTTTGCTTCGTCTTCTTCTTCCTCTTCTTCTAACATGACGCGGCCCTGCGCGCCGACTTTATTCGCTCGGCACCAGATCCCAATCATCATCACCCATGAAAAAGGAAGTATTAGCTCCCTTCCTTGCGGACACCCATATTGTACAAGATCCTGCCAAGTCGCCACATATCGTCGCAACATATCATCGCTGACAGAACAAAAAAAAAAGAAACCATCTAGATTACAAAAAAAGGGAGCAGGCCTTCTAGGCTCCGCGGCGGCCGAGCTTCCAGCTGTCGATCCGGTCCTGGATCTGGGTCCACGTCATGGCGTGGTTGCTGATGCCGTAGGCCTGGGCCTCCTGCACGACGACGGTGGGCGCGCCGCTGCCCTGGCCCGGGTTGCCCACGGTGCCGGAGAAGACGGCGGCGGCGACGCGGCGCACGTCGTCGAGGCTCACGGCCCGGATCTTGTCGCACATGGTCTGCACGGGGATCTTGTGGCCGTGGACCTGGATGGAGCGGCCGAGGTCCTCGAGCTCGACCATGCGGCTCTCGAGGTTCATGAGCAGGCTGGAGCGCAGCTGGTTCTTGGCCCGGTTCAGCTCGGCGTGCTTGATGCTCGAGTAGGTGTTCTTGGTGGTCAGGGACCGGAGCTCCTGGCAGATGACGTCGATCATGGCGCTGGTGCGGCCGGGGAGGCACGACGCCGAGATGCCGAAGAGGCCCGAGTCGGTGTAGGAGTGGTTAAAGGCCATGCACGACTCGACCCAGCCGTATTGGTTGAGCACGTTTGTGTAGAGCCGCGAGTACATGCCCTTTCCGGGCCCGCCGGCCGAGAAGGAGCCGCCTCCGCCGAGGAGGGTCTGGAGCGTGGCGAGGGCGTAGATGTCGTCCGAGGCCACGGGTAGGCCTTCGAAGGCGATGTGGACGTGGGTGAAGACGGGCACGTTGGTGAGAGAAGGGGGCAGGGGAGGCAGGGAGAGGAAGCCGCCCGTGTAGTGGGCAGGTCGTGTGAGGTCGGATAGCGAGGGAATGGCATTAGGATTGGGGCGGACGATCTTATGCTCGGCCGGGGCGGGTGCTTTGAAGAAGGGAAACGTGGAGAACATGCTCTGCGAGGACGACGAGTCCTCCAGCGACTCGGTCGACGTGCTCGTTTCGCTGTCTGACGATTCGCTCTCGCTCGTCTCTGACCCGGATATGGATTCGGCGGGGACCATGTCGCCAAAGAACTTCTTCGTCAGCTCAACGGCCAGGTTGTGCTCGACGCCGGCGAAGGCGACAACCATGCGCTCGGGATTGTATAGCAGCCGACGGTACAGCTTGACCGTCTCGCGGTCAATCTTCCCCAGGCGCTCCTCGGGACACAGCAGGGGGTTCCCGAGGGTGTTGTCCTTGAAGGCGGCCGTGTGCACCAGCTCGGGGATGATGAGCTCGGGCTTGCTCCAGATCTCGCGGATCTCGTACCGGGCCGTCTCGATCTGGTCGGCCACCTCGGCGTCGGTGAGCTCGGGGTCGCGGATCGTCTCGGCCAGCAGCTCCAGCGCCTGCGGGACGGCGTTGTTGAAGGTGGCGGCCTGGTACATCATGGACTCGCGCGAGCTGGCGCACTGGATGTTGCCGCCCAGGGCCTCGACCTTTTCGAGCATCTCGTCGGCCGTGTGCCTCGACGTCGACTTGAAGGCGAGGCGGTCCATGATGTGCGAGACGCCGCGCAGCGTCTCGTTCTCGAAGCGGGAGCCACCCTCGACGTAGACGCCGACGCCGGCAAAGGATCCGGGCAGGGCTTCGGAGGCGACGCGGAGGCCGTTGGGGAGTGTCGTGAGGTAGTCGATGGGCGCCGTCGGCGTGGCAGAGAGCGACCTAGCTGAGAGCGAGAAGCTGGCGGCCTGCCCGGGGAGCCTCGAGCACGCAGACTGAAGCCTCGAGGGCAGTCGTGCACCTAATTGTCGCAACATGATTGCTGGCGGGACTGTTGACGAGATGGCTCTGCAGCAATGCGATGCGGTGCAATGCAATGCAATGCTGGCTTGGCCTTTTGAGGGGGGGATAGGTCTCTTCTTGGTGATTCTTTTGCCGGACTGAAAATTGGCCACGGCCGAGCACGAGCAAATCAATCGCGAAACGGCATCGGCGATAGGCCGGATCATCTCGGTGCCGGTGGGGCTGTCAAGAATTTTTGCATGCGGATGACATAATGGGGCAGTCAAGTCCGGGGTCGGCCCACGTCGTGTTGGACCTTGGATAGTTCATCTCGCGGCGTCTTATTGGGCATATTGGCTAAGAGGAGGTCTGGTCTAGGCTATGACTGAAAGGATACGTTCGTTGAATCGATTCGCTAGTATTATTTCCAAGGTGTCGAGTGAAGAAAAGGAATAGTCAAGCACGGCCGATATCGCTGTGTGACCGAGAGAAACCGTAAGAATCCCATCTACTCCGTCCATCATCACGGGTACGTCATGAACGATATAGAACTCAAACAACCAACCCTGGTCCGCTCTGTAATGACGCGCGAGGCCCCTGTCCTCGTAAAGAAGCGAGTTGCCCTCTGCGTTGCCCAGCTTCCGTTGAGTAACGTGGGTGAGACAGTAAAGCGGGTAGGTTTGCTCCCAGGTTGCTCGTGTCTCCAGGCCACAAGCTCGAGATATTGGTGGTTATAATGTGTGAGATCATCTTGGGGGTTGATGGTGTATGAAGCCACCCGGCAACTATACGCTGTTGTGCTTGAGAGCCCGGTATAACTCCAAGGTACGCGTGCGTGCTCACCAGAAGGAAAACACGCCAGAATCGACGAGCATCTAGTTGCGCAGTAGGATCAAGCTTGTGTTTCTTTATAATCCATCTCATTACCAACTTCCCCATTTCCGCTTCCAACGAGGTACCGCGGACCACCGAAATTCGACTCGCGATCTATACCAAACGTGACCAACTTATATATCTACTATCCGTCGCTCGGTGAAGAAGTCCAACAATCCAAGGAATTCCCGAGCAGTCTCTGTCGCCGTGTACAAGATCGCTGATGACTGCTGTGCCCAAAACAAAAGACCGTTCTTCCGCCCCAAAAGCAAATCCGCCAAATTTGCGCTCCGTTGGTATGCCGCGGTCCTCTTCGCGAGGAACTTGAGGAGGAGAAAGAATGAATGACCACAAATAACTCCCCCAACGCCTGGCTTTGCAACATGTTGGTCCCCAAGACAAAAAGTGCAAAAGGGAGCATCATCGTCACGGCTGTACAAACGAATCGATCCGTCCACATGCGTCGTCGAACAAAGCACACAAGATTGCAACGTCGACGTGGACTCGTCTATGAAGGCTAGGTGCATCGACATAGTCGAGCCTGGCGTCTCTATCGACTGCTCGAGTCGTCGCTTGGGGGGGCTCTGGAAACGTCCATGTCCGCGGCAGCATCAAGACTCCTCATCCCCGCCAAGGTTGCATCCCCGTCGCGTCCGGCACTTCCGTCAAAAACCCACGGCCCGGCGTTATTTCTCGGGGTGATGGGCCCTTCCGTACCGTTTGTTAGCCCCGGAGGTGATGGCGTCCTGCTGTCTCGCAAAGCCTGTCGGCCTGCGCCCGAGGCCGCACTTCGAATGGGCAGGGGTTCGGAGACGGCGTGGGGAAGGATCCCTCGCTGTGGGCTTTCAGGCGTGATGTTGACCGTCACATCCATTGGATCGATATCGACTTCGTCGGGAGTTTCTCGTTCTGGAGCCGAGGTTTCCAGTGTGGAAACAGGCGCTCCCGGTGCGATTCGGGTTTCGACTTGGACTAGGGGGTTCTCGTTTCCGGATTCCGCCTCGGCTTCTGCTTCCTCCTCCTTCTTCATCTGTTGCCATTCTTCGGCGAGCTCATCCACGTCTGCTTCGAGATCGGCGCCGGCGCGACAATTGGGGCAAATAAAGATGGGATACTGAGGCGATATGAGCAGCGACCTCACGCACTTGAAATGCCAGGTATGGGAACATGGTGCCACAAACAGGGATTGGCACGGCTACAGGCATGTCAGCATAGTTCCCGTCCCGAGACGGATCCTGCAAGACGTACGGCAATGGAGCTCAGACATATTGAGCAGTCCTGAGAGCTTGTACCGGCGGCTCCAGAAGCAGCCATGTTCTGTAAGCGCTTGTGGGCAGCCATGCTGTCGGGCCAGTCAGTATCGTGTCCGTGAAGTCTGCTCATTATTTGAGGGAAACGCACTTGAATGTGTTCAGCTTGTTCTGCCAGCCCCGGTTGAGTTCCAGGCGCATCTTGACGCAGCGAAAGATCATCTCCTCGCCTCCTTTAAAGTCGATTCCAAGCTGCACAATATCGCCATCGTTGACGGGGAAAGCTTTACTCTCCTGGGAAGGAGGGCTCAGTCGGATGTGGTTCAGGAAGGTGCCACTGGAACTCTTCACGTCCTTGATGTACCACTTGCCGCTCTCGTACCAAAACTCGCAGTGCCGGCGGCTTACCACCTTGCTTTTGAAGCCCACGGGGGCGGCCGAGGGCTGGTTCCCGGGGGCGTTGGCCATGGAGTGGCTGTCGCGCTCGGAGTAGCGACCAACTCGAATTCTTTCATTGCCGGTCGGGAGCGTCCTGGAGATTGGGGGGAAAGTAAGCGACGGGCGGGTGGATCGCGGGTCGTAGTAGGCAGAGAAGCGAATTGAAGGCATGGTGTCGGGAGAACTAGGGGAGGCCTCGCCAGTGGTTGAGGCTCTCGCTCTGGTCATGGCGGGTTGGTCTTCGCCGGGGTTGTTGAGCGAAGTCGTGGATGGATCTGGGGAGGATTCTGCGGCGGCGGCGGGGTTATTAGGGGTCTGGCCGTCTGAGGCAGCAGAGAGGGAAGCGGGCGGGTGCGAGGCAGAGTTGGAAAGTGCGGATGACGGCGACGGAAATGCGGGGGCAGGGTCAGGAAAAGGCGATGCGGTCGAAATGGAGGCGGTATTCGTCGTGGTCGCCCTCACGGGATCGGGCGTGGAACTGACGAGGGTCAAGTGGTTATTCTGGGAGGGCGGTGGTGGACCAATCGAGGTTGGTGAATGGCTGAGGGATCGCGTGAGGGAGGTTGTGTGTCGGCCAGGGGACGTGCTCCCACTATTACCGCCAGTGCCAGTGCCAGTTCCAGCGCCAGAGCCAGTGCCAGCGCCTCCGTTGTGGTGGGTGTCGCGGGACAGAATGTGATTCTGCGTGTAGCTGCGCAGGTAGCTAAGGCCGCGAAGACGACTCGGGCGAGATGTGGTCGTCGTCGTCGTCGTCGAGGACGTCGTTGTCGTCGGGCCAGGAGGCGGCGAAGAAACCGGCTGGGTAAACATTGGAGGAGAGTTCGCCTGGGGAAAGCAGGGAGAAGTGGAGGGATAACGGGGTGTTGGCTTCCTGGTGTCGTCTTGGTTTTCCACAAACACGACGGGATGAAAAACAAGGGAAAAAGTTTGCGTCGGGTAAAGGACGAAAAAAAAGAGGAAGAAAATGGTCAGGAGAGGAAGCAGCAAGGTAAATAAACGATTTCGTCCCCGGATGCAGCCTTAAGAAGAATCTTGAGAAACGTCCAGCTCAGGTCCCAACAAGACGCAACTGTTTTTTTTAGCTCAGGTCGCGAACGCCGTCGGGTCGTTTATTAGGTTGGTAGGTACGGAGACCTTATCCTCGTACCTCTGAGTCTCGGTCCAGGGCTAAAAATGGGGGGCGGAGACGACCTGGAGACGCAGAGGCGAGGCGAAGAGGAGAGGAGCTGAAGACGGTGAGGGGATGGATGGGGCTTGTGTTAATGGATCCGGGTCGAGATGCGAAGGACGGAGGAGCCGAAGGGAGGGGACGGAGGGTTGGATCGTTCTTGCCGTTCTTTTCTCTCGGTATGTGTATTTTCGTATCCTCTTGCCTCGCAGTTTGTTGATGTTTCTGTCCAATTCCCTTCAGGGGGTGAGGTACAAAGTACAGAGGAGGGGGGCCAGAAGGACAGAGGTGATCGGTAGGGTGATCAGCAAGCGTGATGGCGAGTGTGAGGTGTCTCGCCCTGCAGATGGTTCGTCTTGGACTGCCCGCCCCGGCTGACACGTGCGGGTATTCGTACGGAAGTATACGCGGGGAGGCCTACACACTGTGTGCGCTCCCGACTCGGGATCCGAGAGCGGCAAGATGTGAATTGGGGAGGGAGTTTGCAAGGGACGGAAGGTGCAAAGCGAGGCATGGAACGGGACGCAGAAGAAAAATGGAAGCAAGAGGGAAATAAAAAGAAAAGGGAAAAGGGAAGCGGAAATCAAGATGGATCACGGTGGCGGGCGAGATTTGGTTTTTTTTTGGAGATGCGGGAAGGCATGGAAGCCATGGCCTCCACCGGTGGCACTTTCCCACGAACTCGACCTAGAACCAAGGCCACTGAGGCGGCGGCGGCTGAGGTGGATTGGATTCTAGGGGAGCAAGGGGAGCTCTTCCATGGTCCATCCTCCATCATCCATCAGTCTGGTTGGGTGAGGCCCCTGTAAATATTGGCTGGAACCACCTACCGAGGTCCGTCATGGATGTCACAGAGCGCGCTGGAACAGCGTGCCCGCCTGCAAAATGAATCGACTTGGGAGCGGCCGGGTTGGACAGCGGCGGGATTGGCCGGGGGAGCAGGGTCTCGAGAAATGACATCCACGACATGGGCAAAAACGTAGTGTTGGACATGGGAATGATGGGATGATGATGATGCTTGCAACGGGAGACGCTACAGGACCCCCTTCGTCCCTCCTCACGAGATGGTGCCCAGTGTTTTCAAGCCTCGATTCCGCAACCAAGATAACGCTAATTAGGCCGTCAAGCCAAGTTGGACACACCTAGACCCTTGAAACTCTACAACCACACGACGCCGCACAAGGTCCCGGAGTCATTGACTGCTGGGACCCCGGTAGTCGGGCTCCGGGAAGGGGGATCCAGGCTTTGCCCCCATGCCAGATGAGAGAGAAGGCCCTATTCGCACTTCGGTCCATGAGCGGCATCCGTTCGGTAGGCGATGGTCAAAGTTTATCCCCTTCATCAGCTATGGACCTTTCGGTACCTTGCGGCTGAAGCCGATGAGCGTTGGACGACGTTTTGCGCTGTGCAGGTACGGGGACATCAAACGCTGTGCGGATGATGCCATGGTCATGAACTCATCCAACCAAGAGGGCCATCTGCCGACTTTGGGGACAGTCCACTCCCATATCTCCACACACAACAGACGACCATTGCTCAACCCCGCATCCTGCATCGAACAAGATGCAGGTTTTCGCTTCCTCGTCTTCACCTGCCACGGGGCGCTTGTGAGGAGTTGTTCTTGGGTTGGCTCACTGATGGATGGAACTGCTGTAGACTCACGGCGACGACGGGGGCGCGCCAGTTCGCACATTGTTGCTGCGTGGAACTCTGGACGCCTCGTGGCGGCAGGGGCGGACGCCCAGTTCCATCATGGTTGATCATTCTGACATGGGAGGCATTTTTGCGTCTTGGTTTTCTTGCGTTTCCATTCCAGCCTACCTCTGTGTGCTTTCAGAAGACATTGGGGAATCGGGTTTCTTCCCAGACTTCGAAGGAAAATGCAACGTCTCCATGACAGTACAGTGCCACCTGTCCGACGCCCATATCGTTTCCACATCGGGCAATGCACACCCAAGACGGAGAAAAGTGTCAGACAGCCCTTCCACACATCGACTTCGAGAAGCAAGCTTGCTGATCCCCATCATATCGTCTTCGTTGCCTTGCAGTCCCATTTGCGCTCTCACGTCACCTCCCGTCCCCCCCCCCCAAAAAGTCATGCCACCTCTTCCCCCACGCAAAAACCATCATATGCCACACAATTCATCCACACTTCGACTCATCGCAACACTTCCTTCCATCCCCCGTCGTACTGTACATCGGCAGCCCCCGATCTTCCCGACACCACGAGAAAGCCGCTGTTCACACTTTGAAACCCAACTTTTCCTTCCCTGCCGCACGTGAACCCACCTCCCATCGCCACCACCCGCCTTGTTTGCCCTGCAACCTCATCCCCCCCCTTCTCCCCCCCCCCCCCCCCCCCCCNNCCCCCCCTTTCCCCCCCCCCCCCCCCCCTTTTTTGTTCCCCGACTTGCATGGAACGCAAGAAGTGGCATGTGTCGAGAGGGCTGCAAAAGGTTTGAAGCCACCGCCCGCCGTGGTGAAACCGCTCGAGGGGGAGACGGCGCGGCGGCCCCGGAGCGTCCGTTGCATTCCAGTTCATGATTCAAACGCCTGGCCCCGTAGTCTCAACGTCTGGGCCGTGTGTCGGCCTTAAATTGCTGACCGTCCATGTACAAGGCAGCCAAGCAGTCCAGGCAGACGGTGCGAGAATGTGATGCACCCAGTTACCTATTCGTGACTCCAAACTTGGCCCAGCATTACACCTGACGCAGCCATCCAAGACACTCACGTCAGTGGCAGAAGTGTATAGAACAGGCCCCATGTATGTATTATATCAACCGCATTATCAGATATCCTGCAACAGCAAACGCCGCGTCGTCGCCACCGACTCCAGCCCTACTTCTTGAAAACTGTACTCCCAAGCCTCTCAATCTCCCGCCCCTCCTGCGTTCCCTTGCCCGCGGCCTCCAGCAGCCTCGTCCAAGACTCGGCATCCCTCAGCCTGACTGCCTCCTGCGCGGCCTTAACGCGCATCCCGCACTTCTCGTACATGATGATGGTCTCCCCGGGCTCCAACCCTTGGCACTTGGGTATAAACACGGTTGCCAGTCGGGGATTGCCTGCCTGGAGAGTCAAGTTGAAGAACGGCTAGGTTGCCTTCGTTAGCCCCCTCGTGATACATCAGGCCGTTAGCACGGGAACCGCTCACCTGCCATCCAATAGGGCTCTTCTTGGTCCGCGAGATCTCCTCAATCTCATTCCAGTCTCGTTTCGCTACTAGCGCTCGCAGCCTGCGGAACCATCCGTGTTAGCCATCCTTATCACAAATGCCGGCACCTACCGATCCACTTACCGAGTCCACCAGGCGACGTTCTCGGGAACCCTGAATTCGCTCTGGATCTTCTTCGCCCTTCCGTGATAACCCAGCCGGATAAGCTTGAACATGGTCTCGTTGACGCTCAGTCCGGTAAAGGTGTCCGTCAAGTCCCGATCAAACGCCTCTTGCAATCGCAAAAGCGTAGTGGCCTCTTTCAGTGCATGTAGCTCGAATGTGTTCTCCTTCGAGTCGGACAAGAGTTTCGCGGCCAGCGCCAGCTTGTCGGCCGATGTTCGGGCGTCAGGCTGGCGAAGGGATTCCCGGATGAAGACGTTGGCTCCGTCGACGCGGCGGTCGTCTTGATAGTAGAGGTCTTTGAGTATCATGTTGTCGTTTTCCTTCGCTGCCAACGATTCCACCAGCGCCGTCGCTGCGGGCCGTGAGTTGATGACGCGGAAGAAGGTGGCCAGGGGGAGCTTCTTCTTCAACTGCAGTAAAACAAAGAGCATGAGGTCGGTATCTCCGCTCTCGACGGCCTTGTCCAGCGCAAGCTCGTCCTCCTCCATGCTCAGAAGCAGCGGTACCTGCCTACCTCCTCGAGGCTCGTGGTTCAACAACTCGGTGGCAAGACGGCCTCGACCTTCTTGATAGGCTGCCCGCGCAATCTCTTCGAAGGAGATGCCAGGTTTTCCCGATAGCCTCTCGACAATCAAGCGGCAGATGGTTTCGTCGTCTTCGCCCCCCACGCGCACCTTGCTCGACGCCCAGTGCACGTAGATTCGGTCCGAGGGCAGCTTAAGGTAGCCAGCAATCTTGATAGCCAGCAGGTACTCGTGGCGGTTCAGGAGTCGCTTGATGAGGTTCTCCGGGGTTAATCTGTGGTACTGCTCGAAGGACAGGGGAATGCCGACTTCGTAAAACCGAACAGCATTCAGCACTCGAAGCGTCTCGCACATGTCGACAAAGTCGTCACTATTGTAAATATCCAGGACAGACTTGCCAAAAGAGGCGGCCTTGAGCAACCGTTTCTGCCAGTGAACGTCAATCTCGCGGCCTGCAGCATTAACGCAGGTATCCACGGCCTCGGTGAGATTTGGCCTAATCAGTTGGATGTAATCGTCGGCTTTGGGAGACTGGCGTTCCAACTGCCCCACGGCGTCAAGAAGAATTGAGGCCGGCGAGGAGTCGGTCGCTTGACCGAAGACTTCCAGAGTATCCCGAGGAACTCTCTCGAGGAACTCGCAAAAGTCGTTGGTGATTAGCCGGGCACCGTCGTGTTCTGCAACGGTCAGTCTAGGTTGGGTCAACCGTTCAGGGCAGCCTACCAGATATGACATGTACTCTTGTGCTGTCATAAATATACGACGACGACATATCACCAGGTCCAATGATGTGAACCTCGTCCTCCCAGGCAATGAGCGCGTCACTGCCACACCACTCGACGTATTTGGGGGGCGTCTGGGAATTAGAATCATGCTCAAACAATCGCTCTTGGAAATCGCTTGAGATGACATGTGCCTTGCCGTTCTTGGCATAGAGGTTGACATATCGACCATCGGGCGAAACGCTGATGTGGCTGAAGGGACCGATATCCAAGAAGCGATCTTCACAGTCCGTAGCATCGATGACATAGACGGTTTGCTCGATGCTTACGAGGACTTCGACGGATCTCGACAGGGTGTGATTTGGCGAGATGATGGCCCATGAATGAATACCGCCCTCGGGTATAGCCGCAAGAGTCTTGGGTCGAGGTTCCGAATATGACGAGACGGTCACCAGGGTGTTGTCTCCGAGAAGCGCCACCATGCCGTGGTCGTAGAAGCTGCTTTCAGTTAGCAAAGCCTCAGGACCGCATTCAGCTTTCATACCGGCATGATTCTACACTGTAGTTGTCGGCTCCGTGACCCAGCGAGAACTGGGTAAAGTCGCCCTGCAAATCGTAGCAACGCACGATGCCGTCGGCGGTGACGACCAAGAGAGTCTCGTCCTCGGACCAGCCAAGTCCTTTGATTTGCCCCTTGTCCCAGGGAATGGTTCGAAGCTTCTTACCCGCGAGACTGTAAATGTCTATTGCGGGCTTGGACGACCTCCCCGGTTGGTACGCCAGGAGCTTTGTGTCGTCACGCCATAGCGCTGGGAGGAGTCAGCTGAAGGTCATTGTGCCATTGATGAAAGTGCGGATGGTAACGGGACTCCTTTGAGTGCCTCTCAGCGAAGACTGCAAAAAAATACCAGAGTTGTGATGCAGGAGAAAGGTGGCAGACTCACCCAGTGCACCCGCATACGGAGCTCCAGAAACAAGGTAATTGTCCAGGTCCAGATCCTGGTCAAATACGGCCGTGTACAGCTGCGTCTTCCGAAACCAGTTGTCTCCCACGCTCTCCCAATCGGCTCTCGGATGAAGCGTGTCCATATCTGCGCTATCTCATTGTGAAAGCGCCCCTCGTCCTTTGATCGATGTGTTCGCTGTTGGCGGCACTGAGAGAGAGCTCAGAGAGGTTGGGGCTGCGAGCTTGGAGCTAGGTAGCTCCCCGTTAACGCAACTGCATCCCAAGGCGCCAGGCAGAAGGAAGGGGGCTATTCTTCGGGTAAAATAACCCATGTCTGGGCAGTTAGCCGGCCCGCCAGAAATACTACGTGGGCGTTGCATCATCCCACCGACGGTTCAGGAATGGGCGGGACATTACCAACTTACAACCACGCAGCTTATCGCCAACCGGCCGACGAGAAACTCTTTTCCGTCTTCACACCCCCGCAACCCGCTCGGAACGCCATGCCCAACTGGCGCGATGAATATCTCTCATCTCTCAAAGATGCAGAGCTCAGCGACCCCGTCAACATGGACCTCGTCCAGATATGTCGGTACTCCCCACAATAGAAACCCCCTCCGCTTCCAAAGCGCAAACCAAAAGGCCAGCAAAGGGGGATCGCTGACAAGCGTGCGAAAAAAGGCTCCCAGATGGCCGATCGCATCTCCGCCCTCGAGGCAGAAAAGGCCTCGGTGGAAGCCCTCGTCTCGACCGCCAAACCCAAGTCCGCCGCCAAGAAGCAACCCGCCGTCGATGCTGCAGCCTCCAACGATGCCGCCGCCTTGCAGCTGAAACAAGACCTCGCCGAGGCCCTTCGCTCCAAGGGCGTCTCCGAAACCCGCCTGCGCGCCGCCCAGGACGAGCTCGCGAAACTCCGCGCCAAGTCAAAGTCGGACTCGAAATCCATCCGCGACCTCGCCGCCGACCGGACGACACTGACCACGAGATTAAAAGATCGAGACTACGAGCTTCGAGAGAAGAGGAAACTGATCGAGGTGCGCAGTCGACGGCGCCCCGTGGCACCGCTTCGCGACTAACGGCGAATGAACAGCAAGTCCAGGACGAAATGATTGCGCTCAACCTCCAAATGTCCATGGCCGAAAAGGAGAGGGACAAGGTCAAGAAGGAAAACAAGGAACTCATTGACCGGTGGATGAAGAGAATGGCCCAAGAAGCCGATGCTATGAACCTCGCCAACGAACCCATTTTCGAAAAGGGACGATGAGCCTACCAACAGGCAACGATGTACTATTTTTAACGACTACACCGGCCGAATGCCGAATCATGACAGAAACGAATTGCTATATGGAGTATCCCTGTAAGCCTGAAGAATCAATTCCCCCTTGCGCATGCCCAATCTTAATCCGTATCCCAAAAACCGTTGCTCCCTACCTATTGCTGATGAAGCTTCTAAAGTCTACTTTCGTGTCGATATGAAGTAGGACCCTCCGGCGTTGGTCCAACTCACATACCCCTCGGGGTAGGTGCATTCCTCCACCTCGAGAATGGTGCTCCCGACGTCGTTGATGTTGTGGTTGTTGCTCTTCAAGTCGGCGACGAACGACTTGAGCGAGATGATCTTGCACCCCTTCTTTACGTCCAGGAACATGCGCACCAGATCATCGTTGAGCTGCGAGGTGAAGGCCTTGTTGTTCACGAGAACCACGTCGGCCCGCTTAAGCGCCTCGTGGATGGCTGGGTTCTTGCGGAAGTCGCCTCGCTGCAGGTACGCCTTGCCGGGCTTGATGCCCCAGAGCATGCATCGCGCCTCAAACTCCTTCTTCTGCGCGTCGGCCAGGTTGCAGGCGTTCTCCATCATCTCACAGCCCCAACTCTCGCAACCAATCTCCAGCGCGGCCTGCAAGACGACGTTCCCCACGCCCGAGCCCAGATCCACGAAGACCTGGCCCGAAGTCATCTTGGTCTGGTCCACCAAGATCTTGGAGATGAATGGGTGGAGGAGCTCGCCATAGACATAGTCGGTGCCGTTTTCGTATTTGGACAGCAGTTCAACCTGGAGAGCCACGGTGCGGTCATAAATCTGGTCCAGGATGAAGGCGACCAAATCCCCAGGGAGCTCGTGCAGCGTATCGAGGTGTCTGGCAACCGCGCCGTCTTCGACAAGATTCGACAGCAATTCGTTGTACTCGAGCAACGCCGCCTTGAAGCCCATTAGATCTTGGATGTTGCGGTTGGACGCCTTCTCCAAGCGTCGTATAATGCCCGTGTTCTGCTCGGTGAAGGGCTCCTGCACATCGGGGGGGAGGAAGTTATAAGCTACGTGTTTGACGACTCTTATGCTCGCTTCGACGGCATCAATCTTGTCCTTGCCCCATACCAGCTCAAACCTGCAATAAACATTAGCGTTTTTGGTGACACAAGGGAGCAGAGAGGCCAAGACTCACTTTTCACGCGTCTGCATGCTGGGATACTGCAGTTCGATGGCCACGTCCTCCTTTTGGGCGCCCATGACGGGAACGCACTTGAGCTCGAGCGAGGCCACGTCGACGGCGTGGATGTAGCGGAGTCCCTTGACGCGCCCCTGGAACGCTCGGGAGCTCTTGAGCTTCCTGGTCGAGTTGAGGACGGCATCCTCGGGGCTCTTGCGCTGCCTCTTGTTGGTGGACTCGAGGGTCATCCAGCTGTCGTCCTGGCCCTCGCCCTCGCCCTCGCTGTCGTCGAACTCGATGCGGTCGGCGGCGGGGGAGCGGCGCGGCGTGGAGAGCCGGTTGGCCTTGCGCTTGCGGTCGGGCCTCGAGTCTTCGGCCGAGGAGGCGTAGGGCGACCGGCTCTTCTGGCGGGCGGCGGCGGCGGCGGCGGCCTTCTTGGGCGAGAGGCGGTTCGTCGAGCGGGATGCGGCGGCCGACGCGGCCGTCGACGACGACGCCGAGGGGCCGCCGGCGGGGGGCTTGGGCTTCGGCCTGGGTTTCGCGCCGGGGCGGTTCACGGGGACCTTTTCGATCCGGATCTTGGGCGGGTCGGCCTTGATCTTGCTGTTCTTGTTGCCGAACAGACGCATGGTGTCGCTGATGAGAGTCTCGAGATCTCGCGAGCGAGCACCCGGTAGCCAAGAAGAGAAGTTGCGGAAGAGAAAGAAAAAAAAGAGGATTACAAGACGTTCGAGTCAGAGACGGGGTGGTTGTAGGCCCGCGTCAGGTTGTCGCAGTTGGCAGTGGAGGGGTTCGCGGTTGGTGGTGGGTGGCGTGCAGTCGTGTCGCTGCTCGGCAATGTCGCGCAGGGGAGCAAAGGCTTAAAACCGAACGGGCGGCGGGCGTTGGGTTTGGATGAAGGAATGGATAAGAAGTGAAGAAAGAAGTACAAGGTACGGGGACAAAAATAAAACGGAAATCAAAATCCAAGGAACGCCTGGGGATGGGTGGCTGCGTGGCGGGCGGGCGGCGGGCTTTCGATGTTGTGTTGGAAGGAAAATGGGAATGGCATCGTGGGAGTGGACAAAGAAGCACCACCCGCAGAGGGAAGTGAGGCGGCCGGTTGGTTCAAGGAAGCATGGTTGCCTACATCAGCCGGCAGGGGCTCCTTCCAGGCTGTTGTAGTGGCCGATGCAGGGCCGGCGGAGCGCGGGATGTTCCCCCCCCCCCCCAAAACGTTCCTGCCCTGATGAGCGCGGCCGGTTTTCGCGACGGGATTCTGGGGGGGGGCCTGCCCCGCGTTTGGGGCTGTGATTGGTCGGGCTTTTCGATGTGGCGCATGAGACTGGGATGAACGTTGTGCACGTGATGCGAGGCGTGAACCATGCCGACTACCCTAGACCCTGCGGATTTGGTTTGAATTTCGACAGGCACCTGGGTACTTGACTGTGTCTTTCTGGTGTCTGAGGTTAATCTGGTTGTTCTGTTTTCAAATAGACGGGACATAACGTTGTTACCCTTTTCTCGTATATTTGGCTGTCGTATCCGAGACATTACTGACCTCCCCATCATTCTATCCGCAAGTGGCTGGCTGAACTCAGGCTCCCACACAACAGGACGCCTCCCTTGCATAAGGGCCTAAATGCACATTGTGCGTCACGAGGAGGAGTCATTCTGGCGGTGAGCATCCCCAACAAATCGAAGAGAACCCAGAGTGTCATGAAAAAAAAAACCCAAGCGTCTGGTGTGCTGGGCCGCTGTGAAGTGAGACTCATCAGGTCTTGGAGCGAGAGGGTACCTGGAGTGATGTACAAACACAAGACGGCGAATACAGTAATTCCCCGCCAAGCCACACAGATACAAACCAAGGGCAACGGAAAATCAATATTCAACTCAAGATACCGGAATGAATGAAAACGAGGTTGCTGGGAATTCGGCTTGGACAAGTTCGCGACCCCGCCCAGGGCACCTTACGAGGACAGGGCTTCTGTCGGGCTCCTTTCCTCTCGTGGATTTGTATATGTTCTCGGTCGCTTAGCTGCATTGCCGATCTCTGCACGCCGGCCCCGGCCCACGAGGCATGTCAGAAGTCGAACCATGGTCGGCAGCAGGCTCCTGGCCGACCGCAGTTTGACACGGCACCTCTGATGTGCAATGGAGAGGGAGAAAGGAGATACGGATCCTGGTACTGGTAAATATGCATTATAATGGCACGTTGAAAAGGGAGAGGTCGATGTTGGATCATGTCTTTTATTCTTTAACGTATTTGTAGTCTACATAGGTACGGTAGTTGATTCGACTACCATCAGAGAAACCGCCCGTCTAAACACCCAGAATCATGTGAATATTCTTGTCCCAACCTGGTATCGATCCAAATATCTTGGCCTTGGAAAAAAAAAAGAAAAATGTACCGTCACCCACCCCCCGACCGAAGAAAGTGTGCTGCTGTGTGTGTATTTACATTTTTTTTTTTGGTTCGCTGTGTGAAGAACACAACGGCCATCATGGTACAGAGAAAAGAAACAGGGCATTCGAGTGCCCGCGCAAAAAGTAGGACTGGTAGGGAATTTCCATTCGTGCGCAGTGGCTGGTACACTGGAGCATATGTGCTGCTTGCTCTATTGCTTGTGTTGATAGCCGTCCTGGTGGACGTGGGAGAGGTAGAACTCGGACTGCGACGCCTGCCTGGAGCTCTGCTTGGTCGAGGCCGACCACGTCGTCGTGTAGTTGCCGTTGCGCGTGTAGGCCTCGTCGTCGCCCTGGCCGCTGTCCTTGTTCACCTCGAAGACGGACACCTCGACCTTGCGCTGGATGCCGGCCTCGGCGTGGCTGCTCCCGCGCGAGCGGCCGTCCTTGTCGAGCTCGGGCAGGTCGACGATGAAGGTCTCGCTGTCGCCGTCGCCGCGCTCGCCCGACTTGTGGTTCCCGGGGAGCGGGATGGAGCCGCGGCGGCTGCTCTTGCGGTGCCACGTGTCCATGGTCATCTTGGAGAGCTTGGATTCCGTGCGGCCGCCCGACTTGCTCTGGCGCGAGAAGCCGAGCGACGAGCCGACGCGGGAGACGATGGGCGCCACGGCCTTTTTCAGCGTCGGGAAGAGCATGGGGATGTTGGTGGTGACGACGGCCGTGAAGGTCTCGCGGACCGCCCACGAGCCGGCGAGCATGGCGCCGTTGACGGGATCCTGACGGTGTTAGAGAGGGTAGAGAGGGACGGGAGTGGAGTGGATGTGTCCAACTTACCGACACGAGGAGCACGACGCGCAGGATGGCGGCCATGGTGACGAACAGGCCGCAGCTGAAGAGGGCAATGAGCCAGCACTTTTGCATCAGCGGCATGGCCGCCTTCCACAGCATGGGCATGGGGATCAGGATCAGGTAGACGTCGGTGGCGACGTTGAGGGCGAGCCCCGTCCAGACGATGGACGGCGAGATGGCCGGGTAGCAGGCCGGGCCCGGGTCCGGATGGATCTGCCACCACATGGCGAAGCTGGGCCGGCAGCTGAGCAGGATGTTGAGCTGGACGGCGACCCAGCTGGCGACGAGGAAGCCGAAGCCAAAGTAGATCTTGCGGCGGTAGCCCTCGAGGTCCCGGGTCAGGCGGTAGTAGAAGGTGCACATGCACGCCTTGAGCGTCCACAGGAGGAACGAGTAGGTCGACCAGCCGGCGAGCTGGATCTTGGACCCGAGGATGCGCATGGCGTACTCTTGACTGCCGGGGTCGAGGGCCGCTCGCTCCGCGGCCGTCATGGAGTTGTTGGCCAGGCCGTGGGCAATGTTTCCCACCGAGTAGGCCAGCCCGGTCTCGACAGAGTAGGTAATCTAGGGGGGGGGTGAGAGTCGAGGTCAGCACTTTGGACGACGACACCGAAACGACGAGACGCAAGTCACTCACAGCAGCCAGCACGACCAGGTAGTCGTCGGCCCAGAGGTTCTTGAAGCCGACGGTGCGGATGCGGACCCAGCACCGCAGCGCCGTGACGACCAGGGCAATGGCCAGCAGCGTAAAGGCCTCGACGTTGAAGGCCCTGAGCGCCGCCATGGCCTTTGCCACGGCCGCCGCCTGCTCCTCGGCCGTCATGTTGGACGAGGAAGACATTGGGCTCCTGGGCGTGTGTGAATGGATGGATGGAGGGGGGGAGGGGGGGTTTCTTCGATCGGTTGACGAGTGAGAGAACGTGACGAAACCACCAGGGCAGCGCACAAATGTACGAATAACGAAATCAATCAACCCCGAGTTCCAACACGAATGGGTCCCTCGCCCTCGGGCAGGAGGGCCAGGCCCAGCGGGCGGGAAATGCTTAGATATACATGTTCCGGCGGCGGGAAGAGGAGCAGAGAGTGACGGCCATGTCTCCCGGCGGCTTTCAGCTCGCTTACAGGCTCGAGACGAGAGAGAGAGAAGACTCGTCAAGGATGGCACTGGGCAGCAAGAGAGGGGGACCCCGGCTTCTTGCGTCAACCTGTGCGGAACTATCAAATGAGGTACATACGGTAGTATCCGTACTAGCAGCCTGTACGACGCTTCCTGTCAGTGCAAGGAAAGAAAACGACACTCTCTTCTCAACTCTCCTCGCGGGGCTAGAAGCCGTTCGACTGCTCCCCCACACGCCCGTCGCCCCGAAGCAGCAAGGCCTCTGGGATCCGGCTGTTTCGAGGCTGGGGCCAGAGGGGAAGCTACAGACTCAATGGCGGCCGGGGCCACGCTGCCTAGCTGCCGAGACGGTGCCAGGGGAGAGTGCCGTTTCAGGGGTCCCGTCTCGTCGGGCGGCCTTCATTTAGGGATATCTCGTCTCCCCCCCCCCCGAGGGGCCTCTCTTGATCGGGCTAGGAAAGCCTGACGGAGCCGGGGCGGAGAGAGAGAGGGGTTCTTGTTCGATATTGCGCCTCTAGACTCAGGAACGGCGTCTCCAAGAGATAACGATGCCATGTTCCGCAGCGCTAGCTCCAAGACCGGTCCAGCAGCGAGAAACAGTTTTGGGATCCGGTGGAGGAAGGGAGTGGCGTTTTTTGGCCATATTAGTACTCCGTACCTAACTAATTATCCGTAATGGTTCGACGGAGAGTTCCTGCTGGTGTGGACGATGAATTGGTTCGTCTGCTTTCAACGCCTTGTGCTACCGGCGGCAAAGGGGAAAATGATAATCAGCCCTCCCTCCCTTTCTTAGCCTCACCGGCCCTTTTTTACCAACGGCTTGGTCAGACACGCGACTGGCGGGCGTTGGAACTATCTAGGACCCGTCGTAGGCTTGGGAGGCAAGCTTGGCGCAGCAATCTTCCGCTTCGTACGACACGAACGGGGAGAATCAGATTAGCCATTTCATCTCAAGATGTGATAGGATTGGGATCCGAGATGCTTCTCCAGAGTGGTGGTCCTCTCCCTCCCTCCCGGTTCCTCCTCGCCGTCCTCGCACTGCTCACACACTGACCCGAGATGCCTGCACTTTTTGCCCGTGTGCCACTGTGCATCTGAGGATCCCCGTCTGTCTCCGAGGGGATGGTTCGCATCATCATCCTTGTCCTAGGGTTCTCACCCAGGCACTGACTGACAGTGACAAGCCTGAACGAACCAACAGGCCCCCAGACAGTAAAACATTTGGCGTCTCTTCCCTGCCCTTGCCCCCCCTCTTCGGCACCCGCACGATGTGACTCTGTGAGTTTTTCCTCTCCCATTCTTTTTCTCCCCTGACCTTGCAAACTCCACGGCGGAAGGGAGGCCCTTTTCTCGTTCCTTTTCTTGATCAATCTTGCTCGCTTACACGATGCCCATCTTCTGCCGTCCGTCATTACTCCGTAGAACCCGGGCACCAGGCCAGGCGTATTCCTTGGCGCATCTCGCGTCAAACATGTCAACTGTAGTTCATAAAGGGAGACGCTACTGCACCCCGAAAAGCCACAACCCTCTTCTCCGCGGGCTTCTTTTACTTTTTTTTTCTCTTTTTCTTCCGCTGGAAGGGAAGTTGCTCGTCTGCCTTGGCAAACTAATCTGAACGAAGCTTTCCGGCAGATGCAGCTTGTTTGCTTCTGGGCGAGGAGGCCATCTCGGCTTCGACGGGAGCGTCGCATCGAAAGGGAGGCAAACCGTCTCAGTCATGTTCCGAAACCCGGGCGGCATCAAAAGGTCCCGACGGGGACGGAAGGGAAGAAGAAGAAGCAAAATTCATGAATGTATTTCCTTCCCCCTTGTGAAATTTTCACCTGACGTGTCACTCCCGCTACCGTATGTAGTGCACCGTAGTACGCAGACGACAACCTCCCGTCCTCACGTGAGCCCATCCTCCCTCGGCTTCTTCCTCTTGCGCCTCTCCTCGCGCATCACGTCGCCGATCCGCCGCCGCCCGGGGAGCTCGTAGGCAAAGTCGACGCCCGACGCGCCAAAGCTGGCGCGGAGGGACGCCCACGGCTCGTCGCTCATGGGCCGGATGCTCTTGGCCGCGAACCGGCTCTCGACGCGCCGCAGGTTCGGGAGGTTCTTGGCCTGCAGGCTGAGCTCCGAGAGCATCGCCCACATGCCCTCCCGGCTCCTGTGGCCGCACCCGGCCTCGTGCACCGTCAGCTCCCGGAGCGACGCGGGCAGCGCGACGTGCCTCCACCCGGGCACCTCCCCGTCGTTGCTGATGGAGAGGTCCGCCTTCTCCAGCCGGGTGAAGCGTTGCAGGTCCACGTCGCCCGTCATGTCCGCCGCGCGGACCGTCATGTGCCGCAGCTGGTTCCCCCGGGGCAGCAGCGGCTCGAGGATCTCGCGGCAGCTCGGCGGCCGCACCAAGAACCTGCGCGCCCGGTACGTCAGCGTAAACGACGTCAGCTTCGGCATGGCCGCTACCAGCTGGCGCATGCCCGTCTCGTAGTAGTGCGTCTCGGAGAAGAAGCACAGCTCGAGAGCCCGCACGTTGACCAGCGCCTCGCGGGGGCCGCCGAACCGCAACAGGCTCACCAGCGTCAGCCGCGTGAGCTGGGGGACGGGCACTTGCAGCGGCTGCATGTACTCCTTGCTCAGAGAGCTGCCGCGCCTCCGGGGGTTCCACACGATGAGTTCGCGCAGGTGCGGGAGCTTGACGTCGGCGAGGGGGCACTCGGAGCAGTTGGTGCACATCTGGAGCGCCTCGAGCCGCGTCGCGCGCTGCAGGATGGTGTGCATGTTGCGCGGGCCCTGCCTGCAGCTCTTCTTCATGGGGAACTTGACCATCGCCTTGGACTGGTGGACGGAGTCGCGGATGCTCAAGTACCTGATCTCCCTCGCAATCTCCGGCTCCTCCACGACGGTCCTGGCGAGCTCGTCGAGGCGGTGTCCGTGCCGCCGCAACGGCTTGTCGTGCGCGTGGACGATGTGGAACCAGACGGGCCGGGCAGCCTCCCTCATGGCCCGCGACGTGCGGCACAGGTTCCGCAACGCCTTGGACCGGCGCTTGCCGGGACGCCGCCACGGGCGTCGCATCGACTCTGACTCTGACTCTTGGCAGTGCTCGCAGAGGTGCCGGCAGATGTTGGTCATGACCTCGAACGGCATCCGGGAGAGCTGTGCCTGATGTACCCGTGTCAGCCGAGACCGAAACTACCGGGGGGCGGAGTCGACCACCCGACACTTCTAACTCACTCGTCCGGCGTCGGCCAGGGGGCGGGCACGGGGCCCGGCATTCGTCGTGTCTCTGCCCTGGAGGGACATCTTGATAATGGGTAGAGGACCATGCGAATACCTTTTGAGATTGAGGTGAAAAGGAAGCCAAGAGATGAGAGAATGGACGCACAAGGTTACGACGGGAAAGGGGGACACGCTCGAGAGAGAGAGAACCAACAAACCAAGAGAGGAGAGGATGCGTTTAGAGTAAAGAAGAACAATAGACGTGGCAAGGAAGAGGGGCAAAGCCAAGAAGGAAGCGAATAGCAGCTACTCATTCACGCGCCAGCTGAAAGTGAGTGTCATGGATTTAGCTGTCTAAGATGATACGAGATGGTCCGTCGAGTGCTGAAGGCTGGGATGAACCGCCTCGCAGATGTTCTCCTTACTCTGGGCTATCCTGGAGTGAAGAGAGGGGTAATTCTATATCTTGATCCTATTGGGGGTGAAGGAGGAGAATGGCCCAGGAAGAACCGAGAGCAGTCAATCCTTGGATCCTCTGGCTGTCAGTTGATGCGAAATGTTGAACGTTGGGGAAAACGCTGGGGACGGCAGAAGCCTTGTCTGTGATGAACCCCCTCAGTGCATCATGTTGGCCCGCCGAGGTAGTCGAAACACGTACATGCAACGTTGAGGGACGTCGTGGACACAAGTGCTATGCCATCAAGTCTCTTGTTCCTATCTCCGTGTACCGGATGCTAACAATACCAAGCCGCCCGTTCACGTCTTGTTCCTAGCCACCGTGATGGCCCCAGACGCACCTCGGAACAACCTATCTTCTACCTCTTCAGAGTCTTTTGCTTCTCGGCGTCAGTCGCCACGTTCCGGCCCTCAACCAACAACCCCTTCTTCCGCCTCACCCCGTCCATGTACCGCTTCGCCACGTTCTCCTTATCCGCCAGCTCGCCCAGGTCCTCCAGGTCATCCTCGGTAAAGGGCACCCAGAAGGGGTCCTCGTCGAGGATCTCGAAGCCCGCGAAGATGAGCTGCGGCTGCGCGGCCCCGCTGGTGCGCTTGCGCATCTCGTCGGCGAAGCCAAAGCTCTCGGCGACGGGGAGCACGGCTTGGATGCTGAAGAAGGGCGTGCCCTCCTTCATCGTCTCGGCCACGACCCGGCCGCGCCGACGCGTGAGCACGTCGTACACACGGCCGAGGACCTCGGTGGACGCCTGGATCTCGACGCTGTACATGGCGAGCATCAGGCGGGAGGACCAGTCCAGGAACCCGGCGCGGAGGGCCGATTGGAACGTCTTGATGATTTCGCCCGTGAGTCGGCCGAGATTCTCGCGAGCCGGCGCCGCTTCTTCCTCGGCGAGGTTGAGTGTCACGTCCTCGACAAAGACGGCCACGCCCTGGATGGGCTCGTTGCACAGGGGCCCCTGGGCAGCGGCGAGCTGGAACGCGTAGGAAATCTTGTCGACGACGTGGCGGGGGTGGAGCGCTTCTCCTGCGTGAGGTGCAGAGTCGGCCTTCTCGGCTGCGGTGAAGGCTCTGGGGAAGAGGCCGTCCTTGGTGGCATCGAGCAGCAGGTTTGGGCCGGTTCGACGAGGGCCAAACGCGACAATCTGGTCGATTCGGTCCTTCCAACTCTCGCGGCCCTTGGATTTCTCGAGCTTCTCTTGGAGTTGCTGTTTAAAGTCGTCAAGAGACAGAGCATTGACGTCGGCTCGATCCGCCTCCACGTCAATCTTCTCGTCGCCCTCTGCTTCCTCCTCCTTGGTCTTTTTGTCGGTATATAGCTGCTTCACTGCGTCTCCATTCTTGACCAAAAACTCGGTAACCCCTGCTGGGAGAGGCTGGACTCGGAGAGTAATGGTGACCTGCCCAGAGCTTGTGCTGGCAACGACGACGCCACGGCCGAGCTCCTTGTTTGCAGGAGGGCGCATCTCCTCGGCCCGGACAATGGTCTCTCGGTAGGGCACGATGGGCGCGCCGGCTTGGATATCGCAGTGGGCAAATCGCTCCTTGAGATCCGTCAAGCACCGTTCAAGATGCAATTCGCCAGCCGTCAACAGGACGTGCTCGCCGCTCGAGAACTGCTCATACTCTGCGCAAGGGTCGCTCTGCACCAAAAGATGCAATCCCTGGATCATCTTGTCAAGGTCACCTGGATTGACGGGTTCCAAAGCGACTCGGACAATGGGCTTGCCGGCCATGTTGACGCCGGCGAGATTGACGGCACCGGGTAGCTTACTGCACAGGGTGCCAGACTTGAGAATCTTCCCCTCCAGGCCTCCGACACCGAAAACAACGCCGGCCGGAACGGAGTTTAGGGCTTCTAGGTTCCTTCCCATCAGCATGTACAATGCCGTGATGGTAACCTCCTGAGGCTCTGGGGCCGTGTTCGGCTCGGCTGGAGACCACTTGGGAGGAATAACGTAGGTCTTGTCGCCCACAGTCAATGTTCCAGAGTAGATCCGGGCAAATCCGATTAGATGCTCCGGATCAACCGCCTTCTCCTCCAGCTCGGGCGAAATGTCGTCGATACTGATGGATTCAAAAGCAGTCGCCGCGCTGTCAACCCCCCCCTTCTCGGTGACAGAGGCTTGCGCTCTCAGGGCCTCGGCCCGCTTCTTGCGAGCGAGATCTCGGGCTTCCTCTCCACTCATTTGAACACCGGGTCGTCTCTTGTTCTCAGGCAGCTCGCTTTCGGGTACTGACACCATCTTACTGACATACGCAACAACAGGATCAGACTTGTCGTGCTTGAATGAAATCATGGCATCCTTGATAGTCTGATCAATGTGATCGGAACCAGGCGAGTCTTGCAGAATCTCGGGTAGACGTTGGGCCTGCGCCGCTGGAGGGGAGGGCAGAGATTCGATAACAGAGACGAGTAGTGCGGTTGACAAGGGGAGCCAGTGGGCGAAGACGGTCGTCATGAGCAGCCTGGGGTCTCGAGCTCGAAGGACGTGCTGCGGGATACTGATGTTGAGTGATTTGGATACCTTTTCCAGCAATGCTGGATCTCCCTTTCCATTGTCGCCGCCCGTCGTGGCCGAATAAACGGTCCATACGGGCTCCAAGACGAGCTGCACAAACATGGGCTTTAGGTTTCGACCTTTTAGATGTTTCGGCCCCAGGACCTTCTTTGTCTTGGGGTCCAAGTAGAAGTTGCCCCAAAGCACCTTTTCCAACAGCCCTCGCTTGATGCCGAGCTTCTTCTCGTACAAGCTGGCGAACTGCCGGCAAGTGAAGGCCCACCCATCAATGGCGCTGCTGAAGATGACATTGTTCTTTTCGGGAGCAAAGTAGATGTCTTCGTCGTCTCTCTCCTCGAATTCCAGCTCACTGGCATCGCCGATCTGGTCGGCTGATTCTTTGGCTGCGGTGGCCGCATTGGCGCGCTCCTCCATCCTCTCCCTCCAGTTGAGGTCCTCTTCCATCCTCTCACTCTGAAAGAAACTTCCGAGGACAGCGTTGACTTGCTCCAATAGTTTGCTCAAGTGGACGTAGGCTTCCGCGGGTGTCATTTTGAGTTCAGTGACGAGCCTGTCCATCTTGTTGATGACCAGGAGAGGCTTGAGCTTCTCAATCCAGGTCTGGCGCAAGACGGTTACTGTTTGACTGCACACGCCTTCGACTGCATCGACTAACACCACAGCACCGTCACACAATCTCGACGCTGTTGACACCTCGCTGCTAAAATCGATGTGTCCAGGGGAGTCGATCAAGTTGATGAGGTACTCTTTGGGTTCGGGGGCGGCTTCAGGGGCGGATCTCCGGAGCATGGAGAAGAATAGTGAGATGGCTGAGGATTCCATTGTGATGCCTCTAAGTTGTTCATCGGGCCTTGAGTCCAAGTATCGAATCTTGCCGGCCAATTTGGGAGAGATGATGCCGTTGGTGGCCAGGAGGGTATCTGTAAGAGACGTCTTGCCATGATCGACGTGGGCTAGAATGCAAATCTACCCGGCTATCAGTAAACATGAAGGAATTTGTTTGGAATTAATAGACACCTACATTTCGAATATCGGTTGACTGCCGCTGCAGACTAGCCAGCTTCTCTGGAGTAACGACGGGCATGATGATAACCAGAACAGGCGTTGCCCTAAGATTTGGAATTCGCTCGAAATTGAATAACCTCAGAAGCTTCTCTAACGGCGCGCAATGGGACCTTTGTCGCTTTTGAAGACGTCAAGGCCTCCCTAGACAAACTCGTTGTGGCGGAGTTGTCCGTGAAGGGCTCAGTGTGTGACTAATCCCGTCAATCAACCTTCGATATGACACAAGAATCAGCAAATCCTTGCACTGGCCACGCTTCCTTGGGAAAGATGCAGAATGACTGAAAATGACTCATACGCACACCTGAGATGTATTCTCCAGCTCCAGGCGTCGAATATTTTCCGTCAAACATGCTAAAAGTCTCCAGCACTTTGTCGCTGCCGCCTTCTTCCTCGAGTACCCCCGCCTCGCAGCTTCTCGTAACCCCACCACTGAAAACCCGTTAACATGCAATCGATAAGTAATTAGCCACACCCACCGCCCCGGTATAACGAACATCCCACCACAAACCCTAAGCTCACCAAAATTCGCGAGTTGCGCTGGGTCTCTCGGCGAGCGTAAAATTTCGATACCCCTCATCCACGACGAGAGAGGCCATCACCGACGACCCACGACCGACAGCACAGGATGGCTACCTTTCAGAAAGGCGCGGCTCCCCCGCGCGCCATCAACGATGACAGTGATGTGGAAGAGGAGGCCCTCGTCGCCGAGTACAAGGAGCATGTCCAGTACGAGGACGGCGACGACCTCAGCCGCACCACCTCTTTGAACATGACGGCCCAGACCGACGACATCCAAGCTCGCCTCGTTCAGGCCGCCCAGCCCCTCGACTTCCAGGCTCCTCTCGAGACCAAGTTCCAGAGCTACGATGCCTACTGCAGCTTGTTCCATTACATCCTCAACTCTGAGGGTCCTGTCGACCTCGAGCCTCCGTCTGTTAGTCTACCCCGGATCTTTAACTTTGCCTTGATTGGCTCGGATGGCTGGAAACTGACTATTGCTTCGTAGTACTACTGGGCTTGGGATGTCATCGACGAGTTCATCTACCAATTCAACTCCTTCTCGTCCTACCGAATGCGAATTGCCCGACAAACGTCCAACGAGGAGGAGCGCCAGGCGCTCCGCGAGAACCCCAACACCTGGGGCTGCTACAGCGTCCTCAACGTCCTCTACTCCCTGATTCAGCGATCGCAGATCACTGACCAGCTGGCCGCCATGAAGCGCAACGAGGACCCCATGTCCGTCGCTGGCGACTACGGCTCTAAGAACCTGTACCGCATGCTGGGCTACTTCTCCATCATTGGTCTCCTTCGGGTGCACTGCCTGTTGGGTGACTTCAGCCTCGCCCTGAAGACTCTTGATGACATCGAGCTCAACAAGAAGGCCATGTTCGCCCGCGTCATGGCTGCCCACTTTACCACCTACTACTACGTGGGTTTCTCCTACATGATGATGCACCGCTATGCCGATGCCATCCGCATGTTCAGCCACATCCTCGTCTACGTTTCGAGGACCAAGAACTTCCAGAAGAGCGCCCAGTACGACTCCATCACCAAGAAGAACGAGCAGATGTACGCTCTGATTGCCATCTGCGTCGCCTTCCACCCCACTCGTCTCGACGACACCATCCACGGCGCCCTCCGGGAGAAGTACGGCGACCAACTGCTTAAGTTGCAGCGTGGTGGCCCCGAGTCTCTGCCCATCTTCGAGGAGCTGTTCCGCACCGCGTGCCCCAAGTTCATCTCCCCCGTGCCCCCGGACTTTGAGAACCCCGAGGCCAACATCGACCCCGTTGAGCACCACCTCGCCATCTTCATGGACGAGGTCAAGACCAACATGTGGGGCCCGACTATCAAGTCTTACCTCCGCCTCTACACCACCATGGACCTCAACAAGCTGGCTGGCTTCCTCGAGGTCAAGCCCGAGGAGCTCCGATCGTGGCTCCTTGTTACTAAGCAGCGCACTAAGCAGCTGCGATGGCAAGACCAGGGCCTGCTCGATGGTGAGCTGATCAACGTCAGCGACCTCGACTATGCTCTCCAGGGTGTAAGTTATCCTCTCTCATGCACTTCCCCACACCCTCTGACCCGGCACGGCTATCGTGATACGACGTGGCCATCCAAAAGTATCTTGATGACACGGAAGCTAATGTATTATTCCAGGACTTGATCCACATCTCGGAGGCCAAGGTGGGACGTAAGCTGGTGGACTGGTATCTCCGTAACCTGTCCCGCACTTACAACTAAACTGTGGTATGGACACTTGGCAAGCCTCATTGCCCGTTCGCCCAGTCTTGGAACCCGCGAAACCGGTGGGATTTCGAGGGCCCAGGTTGGGCTGAACGATAGGGTTGGTTCGCGTTGTGCAGACCAAAGGGTATGGTATGGGATGCATGACATGGCATGGCAACGGCGTCTCGGAGTTGGTGATGCTCGTCCAAAAGCTTGAGGATTTCCTCGAGATGGGCTGTATGTGAGGGTAGAGATGGCTTGACCTCCTGTTATTAGAGAGGTGTGGGATCTTGGAGGACAACCGAAAAGAAAGATGGCAAATGTGAATTTAATTGATGATTCGATGTTACGCAGAACGTTTCATTTGCCAAGCCGTGATGGAGAAGAGTTGTATCCGTACTCCGTTCTTGGCTGACCTGGCCACAAGTGCCGGGCTCCGCCTTGGCCGTGGGAATCGTATGTGACGGATGCCAAGGAAAAGCTGAACTGATGAGGTGTCTGGCCAGGAGTATGTAGCGAAATAGGTAATACCCTTCATCCACACGCGATATTGAAGCTGACATGGAGCAACAGTGCACGTGAGCATGCATGCATTCGCGTCTTGGCTTTCTGGGCAAACCGGCGATCAGCGGAATGGGCAGCGCCGAGACGGGGCGAAAGTCTCGGCGAACAGGAAATGGACGCCATGCAACCCGCACGAAAGATGTCGCCTATTCGAGTTCGCCCGCGGAATTCATGGCCCCCGAACCGGAGTCTGGCCCTTTCAGAAGCGAGATCTATCAGATCTCGGTTAGGGGAGGCGCAGAAAACCGTCTTGTCCTTTCTGGCGTCTGGTGCGCGGCGGCGCAGCGCGAAGGGGGCATGCTAATGTCTTGGGGGACTTGCGTTTGCCTCGCGACATGGCCACGTGCCCCAAGCCAAGGGTCGACGAGTGATGGGAGAAGAGGAGGGGGGAGGGTTAATTAAGCCCACACACCCTCGTTGTCCGACTACAGAATTGGAAAATTGCAAATCAGCGTGTGGGAAGAGAAGAAGCAAAAGCACACGGGGCAAGACATCCTGGAAAAGCCCGCCTGCGCCAAGACGTGACAACTCGCCGCGGGCGCCAGAGGAGTGTTCGGACGATAGGCCTAGTCGCTGCGCAGTCGTCTTGGCTGCAGAGTTCCTGCGGCCCATTGTGTTCTAATAAAAACGGCCTGCATCGACAAATGATAATAAAACGAGCATCCGGAGTAAGCGCGCGAGAAACCCTACGTTGTTCCGCAGTCCGTACATTCAACGTCGATGCGACGTTCTGTGTCCATCTGAGACTGCTGACAGTCCGTGATACATGAGGGGCTCAAGCCATTCGAGACAGCGGGTTCAAGTCAGCCTCAGCTAGGGCAGCGACGAGGACATGGGTGCCGGCTTTTCTCCTCCTCTATTTTCCCTGCACGTTTGTGTTTCGATTCATGCGCGGCGGGTGAGCGGGCTGACTGGCGGGATACGTTACGTGGATGGCAGGGAGCGAGAAGGGTGCGTCTTTCGTGAAAATAGGATGGCTGATGGTGAGAGAAGTCGGAGGGAAGAGGGCGGTGTGAGTAAGAGTGAGGCCTGCGTCTGAATCGTTATCACGCAACGCAGCGGCAAATTGCATCCAGCGGCGTGCTCGGAAGACTCCCCGTCATATCATCACGGAACTTATCTCCGATGCACTGATTGGCGACAAACACGGGAGAGAGGCTTCCATGCAACGCCGGCATCTCTGACTGCATCTCCTTCCTTCGGGAGCCGACGAATCCCGCGCACATCCCCAGAAAACCAAACCCAGCCTAACACGCCAGCGAGGGGGGGGGGAAACCGTCTGGGGCACTGGGCATCTCGGTGGTGTTGCTCTGAGCCTTCACCATTTCTCCAGTCCCCCGACACTAGGGACTTTGTTAGCCTCTTCCACTCCCAACCCCACCCGCGCGGCCAGAACCATCTGCCTTCCCCGAGAAGCCCAAGATTATCAGAATCTCCACCCGGGGGTTGCGGGAGTCTCGGACTCTAAAGCTGGTTCGAAAGGAGGCCCGAGGGATGGGAGAGGGTTGGAATAGGATTGCTGACCGGGAGCGTTGACGAAGGCCTGGAGGATGTGCCCGGAAACGGGAGGTTAGCCTCGTTTCGTCCAGGCTCATGGCGCTCTTGAAAAGATGGCGTCGCTGAGAGGGTGTCCAGTGCCCAGTGATCTGGAAGCAACGCCACGGTGCCGCAAACTCTATCAGCACCAGGCGCCAGGGAAAATAGGCAGACAGGATCTGAGGTGTCACTGGGCTGGGCAAACAAAGGCAGCCATCACGGCACATGTTCGCCTTCGGAGCTTGCATCGCCGGGATTCTCGGAGGTCGGGTCGATTGCCCGAAATTCGTGAACAAGGGAGGGAAAAAACACCTTCAACAGAGCTGGGATTTGTTTTGTCGAGATTGCACCGTTGGGCAGTGAGCGTGTGACTGCTTGAATGTTGGTGTCTCCTTCCTAAGATGCTTGATTACGCACAGTCTGAGTTTGCAAATGCACGAGCGCTAAACCGTTTTGGGATATAGGTACCAAACCCTCGTTCGCTGATCTTGAGATGCAAGGCTCTAGCCTTGATTTCAACTACAATTTCTATCTCTAACCGACGCATTTCCTTGAATTGAAAGCTAATCACGAGCTTACCGCCTGTTTCTACTCCAAAATAGTTTAGTTGACGTACTTGATTGGAATCAATGCGTGTATCTCTCAAGGTTGGCGGACGGAGTTCACACCGGCCCCGGGAGGGCGGGATTCCAAGCCCCGAGGGGATGGGAGCAAACAAGGTGGCATTAGTGCGCCCGGGACTACCAAGGTAATTAAGTGGGTTCTCTCAAGCCTCCAGTCTCTTGGACACTGGAGTCGTTCGACGAGTTGGAGAAAGCGAGGGTGAACGGGCGTGGGAGCTTGGGAAGGGGAGGATCTGCCTCCCATGTGATGAGGGTTACGAAGTTGCTTGGTGTGTGCGCGGCGCCCGCGTGAGGTCGGTCGTGTTTAGGTTGCTTGGACTGACATTTGTCCGGCGCAAAAAAAAAAGCCTGTGAGGAAGGATTGCGGTTGGAAATTTGGAGACAGGGCAATTTTCAGTTTTCAGAATGTAATAGGGAGCGGGAGGATGGATGATGGCAGTATGACTGCAAAAGCACATGTACGGATATCCATTGATACCGATATTTCATCACCAGCCAATTGTTCCCCGCCGCTGGCGCATGCTTCCTCCCTCTCTCACCATGCAGGGCTCCCTCGCCCGTCCCGTTGCCCTAATCGTCAATCTCGCCTTGGCCTGCATGAGCTCTTGTGGCACCCTTTGCGCATGATGACTGCTTCTGCTGCAGGAGGGGACGCTCAAAGGTGGCCCAAGCAGAAGTGCAGGCCGCGACGTGCCACACGCCCAACCATCTCCTACTCTCCTCTCCCCGGTTGATGAGGATAACTCGGCGAGTTCCCGTGTGTCCTCCTGCAAGCCCGCTCGTCATCCCACCGAGCTGAAGGATGCCAAAAGTGCGAAAAAGCAAATACGGACACTATGAACCACGGAGCGTCAGAGCTAAGAGGGGGACAGCGCTGCCAAGCTGGCTTCTCATCCCGCAACCAGCGCCTGTTCGTGTCGCTCTTGGGAAGACTCTTCAATACTTCATTCCTTGTGTCTGTCGTCCAGTCGTGACGTGTACCAAGGCCCGATCCGCCTGGCGCCGTCCGAGTCGGTATTGGGAGGCGAGATGGTAATGGTAACCCACTTTGGGAGGGAGCCAGGTTGCGGAAGGGCATCTTTCCGCACAGCTCTTGCTGCTGAGTGCTTCGTAATTCTACTCAGTCCTTCTGTGTCATTTTGCGACGTATCATAACTGTCGTCCGAGTTCCTTCCCGTAATAACCAATGGCGAGCGGGGCTCTCGGCCAGACACAGAAAATCTTTGCAGACGGTGGTGCCCAATTGCTCTCCCAATAATCGATACTCGACCGTTCCTAGCAAACCGCAAGAGCTTTGCCGGGAGAGGATAGACAACGACACCAAAACTATCTTGTCCCACTCACCTTGATCCCCTCACACCTCGCACACCCCCCCACACTCCATCCATCTTGCCATCCCTCCCCGTCCCATCTCATCACACCTCCCCCCCTCCCTCATTATTACACATTCCTTGCCTGACTTATAACCTTACCTTGGACGGCACCTGGGCTGACTCTTTGGTAGCGTCCTCGTCCTGGGTCTTGTTGGAGAGAGTTTGCGCACACTTTTGTTTCGTCGACGCAACTCGTCGCATCGCTCGCCATCTAACTGATTCTCTTCGCATTGCTCGTTCGCAGCTCGATGCCGCATGTTCCACCGTCCGTCATTCACACTCCACCCTCTAATCTCGTTGGCTCCGAGCTCTCAGCCTCTTGAACCCAAAATCTCTTGGCCGTCGGGACCCGTTGGCGGTGTCCTCTAGGCTGTTAACGAACAACCACCCACCGAGCTCTGACCGATTTGTTGTTCTTTGCTTCTCTCACAACAACTCGACACCTCATTCTTGGGCGCAGCATTTTCACCTGCCCTCGCTAATCGTCTGTTGACCGATTCACCCAACTGAAAAGCACGTACCTTCCCTCAAGTACCGCTACAGCATCCCGACTTGAGCATCCGTACCTCCCTCGATCGAACCTCCCACCGACCTACAAAGCGAAACGCCTGGTCGCATTCCCATCTCTCGTCCCGGACAGCACCGCCACCCCTGCTGCTGGCGTCGCTTGCGTCTATCTTGTCCCTGCGAGGGTGCACGAACGGCTGGCTGCTCCTTACCTGAGATCCAATCACTCGAGCTGCCGGGGTCGTCCTTTCCCTCCTCGTCCACACACGTCCCGTATTTTCCGCCTTATCGCGCCATCCTACATTGCAACGAGCAGGACCGGGTAACCTGTTACCTCTGCTGTTGTTTGCTCGTGCGCGCCTGCGATACCCTCCCTCGACACACACCCCCGTCGACTCGCTACCGCGCATTATTGTTACCGGTCTTTCTGTGAGAGTCGTTTTGCTGAGGGACCGACACGTGGAAAGGAAATCAAGGTCCCTGGAACCTCAGGCGCGAACCGGACTACTTCCCTCGTCGACCACTCAGCTCGAGCAGTCACTATAAGGCACTACTTATAGCTCAGGTCGTCCGCAATCGCCCGTTCCATCTCTTCTCGACGACGGACAACGTACCTGACCTATCGCACTCAACACTCACACAGCCAACATATCCCGCCAATATATTTCCGAATCACTCGATCCAGTCGTCGGTCGCGAGCAAGAGAAGCACGCAATAGCCCAGGCTCGGCGATCCAAACCCTCGCTTCTTGTTCGGAGCTCGACCGGAACCAAGATGGCGACAACATCGGCCTTGATTCCTCCGATCCAACGCTCCGATTCCGACATCTCCCCCAAGACGACCGAACCGCCGCGCGGCTCAAGAGAAGATTATTTTCCTTCTGATGCAACAATTGATGGCTCTGGGACTAGCGTAAGGGCGAGCGGTAGTGACGGCGAGTCGTCCGCGCACAAGTCCAGTGTCTCTTTTGCTCCAGACCTTCCCACCGCACGCCACTCAAGCCTCGAGAGTACAGATGCGAGTGCGAACGATGATGCGCTTACCTTGGACCGGAAGGCCTCGATCAGTTCGGTCTCTTTTCGTCGACCTCGAAACCCCTCTCTACCCCAGGGCGAGCCCCAGCAGATGAGCGGCTCCCGCATTCGGGCCAGCTCGCCGCCTCATAACAGGTAAGGAACTGACCCTTTCTTTCGATTCCCTTTCTGCTTTGCTGCGTTGCGTCTCCGTCCCTGCAAAGACAATGTCTTCCCTCTGGATGCTCTCAGTCTCAATGCCCCACGTCTCTCCCTGCGATCGGCTGCGAAGACGCGATTCGCTCGTTGTGACACGCCAAAGAAGTTGCTGGTTCCTGGGTCGGGAGGGATCACCAAAGATAGGCGTCGTTCCGTGCAACGATGTCTCGGATATCGCATGCCGAGACTTCGACGGCATGGCGGCAGGATGCTGGCAGAACATGGACCGAATCACCGTCTCGGCCAAACGCGCACTAGGTGTGCCATTGGTCTCGGGTCAAGCGGCATCTCTTGATGGTTGATGTTTTGGCCTTCCTGCCCTTACTTGTACGGTGCCGTGCCGGGGGATCACAAGCATCAGTCCGTGCGACCAAGGGCGGCAATGTCGCAAGTCGAGCCGATCAAGATGAGAAGCCACGGCTGCCATGGGATCGCCTCAACTCGACATGATGTGGTGGGTGGCCAAGTCATGGCACGCACTCTACCTGAACCTTGGCCTGGTGGGACCCCTCACGACGGCCTCCAAACTGAACGAGGCTCTGGCCTATCATCCAGTCAGAGTCCCACCCAATATGCCACCTGCTACCCCGCTGTTCTCGAATCCTGAGCCGCGGGGATGACTGCAGAAAGGCTCGTGAGCTAGCCGCTTCGCTTCGTCAGGCCACTCAAACGCAGCTTCTGAGTTGCCCTGTTGTGGCTCCTCTAGCCGCAAATTCCCGCAGGGCTTTTGCCTCCTCTTCGCCGTCACCACCCCCCTCCTGTTGCGCTTGTTCAACCTCGTCTGCTCGGCACTCTTGTTTTCTTTTGCCTCTGTTCACCTGCCTCTTCGCACTCGCGCATTCGTCACAACTAATCATACCATGGCGACGACGCTAATCGAGACTCCGCCCGACAGATTTCAACGGCATATCGCATTCGACAACCTCCCCGCCGGCGAACCTACCAAGAACAATCCCATCTCGTTGACGCTCAATGTACGACACAAGGGATACCAGCCGCGCCGTAGGTCGCGCACGTTCATGGTTGGTGTAGACGAGCATGCCTACTCCGACTATGCCCTGCAGTGGCTCCTGGACGAACTGGTCGACGATGGTGATGAGATTGTGTGTGTCCGAGTTATCGAGAAGGAGATTCGCATGTCGGACAAGGCGTACCAGGAGGACGCCGAGACGATTATAAAGAGCATTGTCGACCGCAATGGCAATAACCGTGCCATCAGTATCATTTTGGAGTATTCCGTTGGCAAACTTCATGGTACTTTTCAAGCTTTGGTATGACTCCTGCCATCCGAATCCTGCAACGATACTGACGTTGCCAGATCCAAATGTACCAACCCGCGATGCTTGTCGTCGGAACCAGAGGTCGTTCACTGGGTGGCCTGCAAGGTCTCGTGAATACTCGCAACTCCTTCTCCAAGTACTGCCTCCAGTACTCACCGGTGCCTGTTGTCGTTGTTCGACCAACCGAGAAACGCATGAAGAAGAAGACTAAGAGAACCAATGACACGAGCAGACAGACCTACATTGGTATGCTTGCCGCCACTCATGGTAAACACGAGGCCGACAGCGAATCGAGTAGCACCTATGAGTTGGAGATTCAAAACTCTCCCGACGAGGAGGCGCACCAAGTTGCGCGCGTCCTCGGCCTACCCGCAGCCTTTGACCCGACCATCAAGCCCATCAATCCTGGCTTGCTGCTTCACCCGAGATCCCCGGGACCTGCCAGCATCAACGAGGATGTGCGTGTCGTCAAGGATAATGCGAGCCCAGAAAGTGACGACGACGACGACGACTCTGCAGAGTTCGAAACCATAACGGGCCAACAAGCATTGGATAAGCACAAGTTGGAACAGCTCCACAAGATGGAGGTGGGAGAAGCAGCCGCCCTTAGGAGAAAGGTTGAGGAGGAGGACGATGATGACGACGAAGGCTCCACGGGACAGGGGGCTACATCATAGAGGATGGACAGGCTGAAGACTGACGGGAAGATCAACGACAAGACCACACCTGACAGCAGGACGATCGAACTCCCTGACCCCGTCCAGGATGAGAAATCTCAGGGCCAAACACAATCGCCAGCAGCCGCAAGCAGCCAAATACACGACGGCAATGCAAAGTGCCCAGATGGTGGCCAGCATGCTGTAGCCTCGCGTCATGCGGCCGGATCAAGCCCGGTGCCACAATCACAAGGCAGTCCCTCGGCGAAGCATGAAGCATCAGACGGGAGCCATGAGCTGGAGTTGCAGGGTTGTCAGCCCCCATCAGGGGACTGTCATGGAAACCTCTCACGAGACAAGCATGAGGATTTGGGAGGCGCTCGAAGAACGACCGCTACGGAGCCTAATTCTGGACCCCAACCCAGGTAGCAATCTGGCGGTTTCGGGGATGAGGTGAAGGGAGAAGGATCATCTGCTCGCGAAAGGCAAACGGACATGGTGGGTCGCTCTGATGGCAAAATGAAGCAACATACCCCATCAGAGTCGGCTGCTAGAACGACAAGTGGACGAGCTCTTCCAAAGGGACGGCGCCATGTGGTCGAGGGCGAGGCTGGCTCGGCCCATACACCGCGAGAAGCAGCTCAACACGGCACAGAGGAGGACTTTGCTCCAACAAGGCGACCCCAAAGGGAAATGAGCAGACAGGAAAATGTCCCTCAGCATGGCAAAGGGAGCTTTGCCCCAATGACTCAACCCGTGGACACCGAGGATGGATATGAGATGACGGATCTGATTCGAACACTGGCTACGGTACCGAATCACCAGGCAGGCGAGGAAACCGATTACAGCGGCCCAACAGTGGGACAAGCTCCTCCTAGTCCAGCTGGTCCTCCTGGATCAGATGGTCCTCCCAAAGCAGATGGTCCTCCCGAAGCAGTTGGCCCTCCCGAAGCAGTTGGTCCTCCCGAAGCAGTTGGCATTTCAAGGCGAAAGCGCCCATGGCGACAGTGTTGTTCGTTGGGTCCTGGATCTTAGTGGAAGCGGGCTTAGCGGTTCTTCACCAAGGATTGCTTCCCTTGCGATTAAAGGTCGCGTCGCTTGTTGAATGAATCGGGGATTGGGGATAGCGATAGACAAACAGGGAGTGATAGATTTAGCCATAGACGCTCAAGCGATTTCCTTTGCCGGCTGGCTGTCTCACGGATCCGGGTCTCACATGCTGTGCGTCAGACTTGCAGGGAACTCGGCATCGGGCGTTTCCGATAGTCCGTCAGATGGCGTTTTAGCGTGGGAGAGTGGAATTTGATTAGGCCAGGCTCAGCCTGAGGCACCAAAAGTGGCAGGGGGCTGGAACGGTCCAGCGAACAATAGAATGACGATAGTGCAAGAAGAAGGAAGGAAGGGAAGAAGGGAGGGATGGGAAGGGGGGATCCACGGGTGCCTCACAAGCCCCCCAAACACGTCAGCCTGTAATTTCTCCTTCCTTCACCACCAGAATTACAATACGAATACTACTGTGCTGTGCACTGCAATTGATAATTGCTCCCGGGCGACCAGGCCCCTGTCTCGGTTGATATCCATTAGTGACGTCGGCCCTCGATTCGATTCTGGCCTTTGTTGGTTCTTTCGGCCCCGACGGAGGGGACACCATCTCCAAGAAAACAGCGAGCAGCATCGACGACGGACGACGATACACCGAATGGTTGGACGATAAAATAAAAGATCCCCCGTAAAGGCGACGCGACCGACCAACGGCCGACCGACCGACCACTCACCACGATTCTGCATCGTCCTCGTCCTCGTCCTCGTCCTCTCCTCGACGCCGCAACACGCATCGATCGCTTGACATCGACAATGTGGCCCTTTACCCGTTGCGCATACGACTCTTGCGAGGCCGTCAACCCAAACCGCATCACCACAACCGTCGTCCTCGCCCTCGTCCCCTTCCTCGCCGTCTTCGCCTCCGTGACCGTCCTCGTCGTCCGCCACATCTTCCCCCGCCTCAACAGCGCCGCTGAAGCCCGCGATGGCGAAGACCACGTGCTGCCTTCCCACGCGCCCCTTGCGCTGCGCGCCGCGCATGCCGAGCACGGCGCAAAGAGTTGGCAGAGGCGCGGCGTTGCCTGGACGTTTGGCGTGACGTGCGGGTTGGCCGCGACATTGGGTGCCTTGATCATGGACGAGATCCTGGAGCTGGCGAATCCCACGTCGAGGAAGTTGGCCCTTCGGGTCACGGTGCCGACACTCTTGTTCGTCCTCATCGTTCTCGTGCCTTGGTTGGAGTGTCGGTCCGTCGTCACCAGCGCTGGCTGGAGTTTCCAGCGCACCGCAAAGGGGAGGCTTCCGCGCGTCGCCTGGGGGGTGCACCTGGTGCTCTTCTTGGGATGGCTCTTTACCTTCTGGTCTGTTGGCCAGGCCGTCCCTACCCACGCTCTGAAGGCTGTCAAGAGCACATCCAAGGATGCCAGCCTCTCCGAGACTCTCACGCGGGCATGTCTCGAGCGGATTGGCGTTGTGGGCATTGCCTTGATGGCCTTGCTCTCGGGCTTCGCTGCTGTATCGGCACCGTGGCATGCCTTTGTCGACGTGACTTCGCGACGCAGGAAACCCGTCACCGAGGCCGACGTCAACCGGAAGCAGGCCGGGCTCGAGGCTACAAATGAGATGCTCACGACGAAGCGACACCGACTGCAGTATCTTGAGCGCAAGATTGCGGATCGGCCAAATGCGCCGTCTGGCAAAGGCAGTGGTCTCGTGGGTAAAGTGATGGGCTCCCTCCGGGGCGGCTCTGGGGAAGAGCTCGAGATCAAGTCGCTGCGCATCGAGATCGGGGGCTTGGAGACGATGGAGGCAAACCTGGCTTCGGGTCTTTCCCTGCTGAAGAACCACCGCGCAGCGACTGCCCGCGCAGCCACGCTGTCGGGACGCGTGCTCCTCGTCCCTTCATATCTCTTTAGTCTATACTGTATTTATCGCATCGCGGCCACGACGCTCACCACTCTGCGGAGGGCGTCGTCTCCCTCGACGAGTTTCGCCAGCAGCGACCCCATCAACCGTTTCCTCTCCCTGCTCGCAAGGCACTGGGACCCCAAGCTCGATCAGCTGGCATGGGCTCGGTTCATCAGCTTCGCTCTCAGCGGCGTGATTCTCCTGGCGAGCGCGAACAGCGTGGTGCAGACGTTCCACCTCTTCGCCAAGTGGACGCCCGGCCTCCTGCGCCAGGCGCAAGCAAACATGGCGCTCTTCGTCGGCCAGATTGCCGCGACGTACGGCATCTCGTCGTCGCTGCTCCTCCGCAGCCAGCTGCCGACGGCTCTGGGCTCGGCCGTCGGCAGCGTGCTGCAGGGGGCGCTGAGCCCGGGCTTCGTGGACGGCTGGTTCGAGGGATGGTTCCTCCTCGGCAGCTTGTCCACGGCCGTGGGCATTTGGATCGGGAGGAAGTTGAGCGGCGACGACGACTGGGACGACTACGGGCTGGAGGAGATGGGGGCCAAGAGGTCATGAGGGGGGGGGAGGGGGGATGTTGCTACTGTATGAATACCGTGTAAGAAAGAGCTTGGCGTTTTGGGAGAAGTGACATGGCATGCAAGAGCCATTGTTGCGGATTGGGAAAGGCATCCATCCACCTGGTCCCCGGACAACGGACAGCGGACAGCGGACAGCGGGCGGCGGACATAGAAGGACGGGACAGTATTCGTATATATCACGAACTGAAATGTTAGTTTTCATTTGTATCAATGTCACCGAGACGAGTCGGTCCCGGCACGATGCCTGGCCGGAGCGCTTGGCTCGGACGAAGATTTGCCATGCAGGTCGGGAAGGCAGCAGAATTAATCCAAGGCTTCAATTATGTTGCCTGGTTGATTGGTTGGCTGAGGAGGAGACGTGGTGAATGCTACTTGGGTAGCTCTTTTGACTTGCTCGGATGCTGGATTGATGGTTATAAGAAGGTGCGAGTGGGAGCCAATTCAGGTTTTGGATATTCCCTCATTCGGCGGAAGAGTCAGAGAGTGCATTCTACCTAGTGTAACAACTTCAACAACAATATCAGCACCATCAACACCATCAACATCACCAACAACCTCCTCTTGCACCCAGCATCTAAACGACCTACAAACCTCCCCTCCAAAAAAACCGACCATGCCCACCCAAACACAACACGGCCCCCCAACCTCGTACACCGTCGCCCCGGCCCTCCTCCCCTACACGTCCCCGCCGGCCGCCTTCCTCGCCGCCAACCCGTCCGTCGACCGCCTCATCGCCGGCGCCGTCGTCGCCGACCCGGCCGGCCGCGTCCTCCTCCTCCGCCGCGCGCCGCACGACTCGTGGCCGGGCAAGTGGGAGGTGCCGGGCGGCTGCGTCGACGCCACCGACGCCAGCCTCGTCGCCGCCGCCGTCCGCGAGCTCTGGGAGGAGTCGGGGCTCGCGGCCACGCACGTCCGCGCCGCCGTCGGGCTGTACCGATTTGACTCCTCCTCCTCCTCCTCCTCCTCCTCCTCCTCCTCCGCCTCCGCCGCCACCGCCGCTGCGGGTAACCAGGACACGCCCATCACCGGCGCCCGCGACGACCTCCTCGCCGTCCAGGACGACATGGTGCTCTTCCGCGAGACGGGCAACACGTGGGGCAAGCTGACGGCGTGGACCGACGTGGCGTCGTGCGAGCCCGTGACGGTGCGGCCCGACGAGCACGACGACTGGGCGTGGGTGACGGAGGACGAGGCGGCGGCCCGGCGCTTCGCCCACGGCGGGGACCTGGACTTTGTGAGCGAGGGCGTGAGGTTGACCGTGCTGGAGGGGTTTCGCCTGTGGAAGGAGAGAGCCGGTCGTGAGTGAAGGGAAGACGCCATGGACATGAACCAATAGAGATGGATAGAAGCACCAGTTCCTCTTCGTTTTGCCCTTTTCTCTAAAAACCACAAAACAAAACACCTCCTCTACCCCCACCACTCCTCTATCAAGCCCTCGACGTTTATGCCACTAGAATCCCCAAAGAAACTCGCCACACGGTGGTGCCAGACAGTGAAAATGCGCACGAACAGTTGATTGATCCGTAGGTCACTTAGCATACAGAAGATAACCTCCCCCCCTTCTCCCACTCAATGCCTTCACACAAAGGAAATGAACGCCGAGTTGGGGTATCATCATCCCGTATCTGCCAAGTTTGGGAGCCAGTTGTAAAACGAAATAATTTTAAGAGCACAAACGAAGTTGCAAGAGTAAATAATAAAAAAAGACTAAAAAAGATCCCCGGTCCCTTCTTTTCTTCCCGTAGCTCATCAACATGAAGAGAGAAAAGAAAAATAGGAAAAAAAAGTCATTTTTAAGAGAGAGCCGTGATCATTCAATGCATGCCACGTTTCCATCCATCCATCCCATCCATTCATCCATTGCCGCCATTCTTTTAAACTTTTCAGTCTCGAAAACGCCGAGGGCTCATGCTCAAATAGCGTCCACCAGCTTACCCTCCCCTTCCGTTCCTGTTGGGCGAGACAGAGGGGAAGAGTTGTAGAAGTCTGTCGAGTCCGACCTGGGTGGCGGGTCAGACGAGGAAAACAAACTTGCCTTTGGTTTGTCGCCAAGGCCAAAGAAGATCCAAATACCCCTTGTCCCCGGTATCCAGGGACAGGAGCGAATTTGGCAGAAGACTGGCATGCGGCACGATGAACTGGAGCCCTGGATTCCAGGGTCCATCCTCAGTCGAGCCCCATGCACAAGTGTGCGGGGGGAGATGGGTTGTTTTCGCGATCAAATAGCAGAGTCCAAGAGGCAACCGCCTTGTCCAAAGAGAAGGGGGCAGTTCCGCGTGAGGGTACATCTTGCGACGGGGATTTCTAGTCGTGAAACCGGAAGGAAACGGGGCGATATCTACACGTTTTTAGCGTCCCTGGCGGCCCTTCTTGGGCAGCGTCACTGTCGTCCAGCCGTCATCCTCGGCACTGGGGGTGGCAGGCTCAGCATCCGCTTCGGCTCCAGCAGGTGCTTGAGCGGGAGCTCCGTTGGAACGGGGAGATCGGTTTTCGTTTCGAGGACCGCGACCCGAGCCACCGCGGCCACCTCGGCCACCGCCCCGATGACCACGTTCGGCGCCGGCAGAACGCCAGGTGGAAGCCTCCGCGGCACGTGACTTGTGTGGCTCGCGAGGCTCACGGGGCTCACGAGGCTCACGGGGCTCACGGGGCTCACGGGGCTCGCGTGTTCGGATGGGGAGCTTCTGCTCTCCATCGGCCTTGTTGGTAGCCTCCTCCGTAGATTTCGATTCCTCAGCCTTCTGTGCGTCCTCGGCCTTCTGTGCCTCTTCGGCAGCCTTGACCTCGGCAGCCTTGACCTCGGCAGCCTTGACCTCGGCAGCCTTGGCCTCGGCAGCCTTGGCCTCAGCAGCCTCGGCAGCCTCAGCTTCCGCCTTGGCAGCAGCCTCCTTTGCAAGGCGTCGGTCCTCCTTAGCCTTCTCTTCAGCCTCGCGACGCTCTTGAATGGACTGTTGTCTCTTCTCCTCGATCAACTTCTCTCTGGCGGCGGTATCAATGGGACGGGCGGCGCCAAAGGGGCTGGCCTTGGAGTCTGAGGAGCCACTGGCTCCGGCGTCGGCAGCCTCGGAGACAGTTCGCTTCTGCAAGTTTAAACGGGGTCGGCCGCCTTGGGCAGGAGCGGCGTTTGAGAGCGCAGGGGATGGGGGTGCGCTTCCCTCGGGAGAGATGGTCTTGCCGGGTTGCATTCGCTCTCGCCACTGCATGTCCTTGTCGGCAGCGGTAGGGACACGCTCCGCACGCTCGGGGCGCTCTGGGCGCTCTGGGCGATCGGTCTGTTCGCGACGGGGTCGTCCCTCGCCCCAAGCCGCTTCCCGCCGGGGCCCGCGGTGTGAGTCGCTTCGCTCTCCGAGTCCTTCGCCACGGGGTCGGCTGCTGTCGCGAGACGCAGGACCCTCGTTGGCAATGGGAGCCAGAGGTCCATGTCGTTCCCAAGTCAGGTCCCGAGAGGGGCGAGCTTCGAAACCAGGGTCGCGAGGTCGACGCTCGCGGGCCTCGCCATACTCGGGACGGTTAGACCGCGAGTTGCCAAGGTCGGGAAGAGGTCCCTGACGAGTCCAGGGACTCGCTCGGATCGTATCGCCCCTGCCGCTATCACCACCTCGAGCTAAAGAATATGAGTACAAGTTCAGAGCAATAGGATCGAACTGAGAGCTTACGGGGATCGGCAACCTTGATGCGAACAGGTCGGCCCTGGAACGACTCTCCGTCAAGGGCAAGAGCCTTCTTCAGGCCCTCCACGTCGGCAAATTCGACATAACCAAAACCCTTGGGACGCTGCGTCTCACGATCCTCGATCAGGCGGACGGAGGCGACTTCGCAGCCCTCAAAGAACTCGCCAACGGCTTCGTCGGTGATATCGTAAGCCAGGTTTCCCAGATGGGCGGTATAGGGGGGCTTGGTGGGAATCGTCTGGGGAGCGGCCTCGCGAACAGAGAATCCTGGGTAAGTCAGTATCGGTGAGCGCACGTCGCGGGGAGATGGACATACCCCGATCTTGCCAGCCGGCGGACGAGAAGCGAGAGCCTCCGCGGTCGCTCGGAGGGAGGGGCTGAGTGCCTGAAGGATACGGTCAGTCCACCACATGATCGACTCGAGCAAGGAAAATAGCGCCTACCGGTGACTGGAAGAAGTTAGCATAGGGGACGACGACGAGGAGGCGACAATATGAGGGATAAATAGCTTACCGTAAGTTTCTTCAACTTCATCGGCCCAAGAAGCACCACCACCAAATCCTGTGAATGAGGGTTAGCATGGTCGTCGGTCAGTGGCACGTTGGCATGTGTGCGTGCGGCGGGGCTGGCGACGATGCGACGCGGACGAGGGGCAACACGAACCTGAATCAGACAGAAAGTCCCCAAGGGACATCTTCTGCTGCTGCTGCTTTTTCGGCGCTGGGAGGGGATGGTTAGCAAGAGGGGAGAGGGCAGCAGGAGGACATCATGCTCACCCATGATTGCGGCTTAGGCGATTACGCGCAACGAGTCCAAGACCGATGCGCGTGGAACTTGTAGAGGATGAAGCCGACCTGGGGTTGGCCTAACCTCTGAGCGAGAATCGGGTTCGGAAAGCGGGAGGGCTGGGGACTTCGGATGTCGAGATTTGAAGATTCGAGGGCAGAATTTCCCGAATTGGAAGAGATTCGGTGAATGTAGGCGATCGAGAAAAGTTGGTTGATCCCCCCGACGAGTGTTGCCGTGTCTGGGTTTGACGAAACGAAATTTGCTCGGCCGTAGGAAAAAATGATGATGGCGGCGCCCGGTGAGGGTTGCCTTAATTTTGCCCAGCAAGGAGTGGGAAACGCTAGCCCGAAGTAGGGTTAGTGGCTGCTGCTGGACGCCTTCCCTACTCGCTTGCAGGTCGTCGTGGCCTTTTGGTTTGTGTGCAGGTTGTGCCTTCCTTACATAACCCATCCACTGTCACGAATTTTTCCTCGTCTTTGATTCGTCCCTGCCAACTTCCCCGTCTGCAGTTCATCCATTGTTCTTGATGTTCTTGATGAGCAAACGACGACTTCAATTGTTGCAATCGTCATTCTGTGATGCTTACTGCCGCGACCCCTTTTTTCTCAATGTAATTGTCTAGCATTCCATCCCCTTTATCCTTCTTGGCGGTTTCCCCTTTATATTGTCCTCTCATTACATTCCTCCTCTTCGTATCATCCCATTCAACGCCAGTAAGATGGCCAACGACAGCAGCCGAGACCCTCAATCAATTCTTGCTCAGCGCCGCTACCCAGCTCGCGGGCTTTTTGCACCAGAGATTGTGGACCTCATTGTCCCCCCTCTCAAAGTTGGTGGTTGGGCTGGTACGTCGAAGAACCCGAAGAGCATCACCCGTTGACTCACACGTTGTACGTCAGGAACTGCTGGTGTGATAGCTGGCGTAGGTGGTTCCATCTTCAAAGAAACCAACCCTATTATCTGGGGTACGATCTCTGGTTTCCAATGGTTTACTCTGGGGACTAGCTTCTGGTGCAAGTTATACCTCCCACTCGATGTCGTGGGCACTCTTAGCTGACCTGCGAAAAGTTACAAGATCCATGGCAATAAAGTCATGGGGCGGCGAAGAACGAGTTACTCCTGGAGACAGGATTAAAGCCAGTGCAATTGCCGGCTCAGTGGCTGGTGCAGTGGGAGGCCTGATACGTAAGTTCGACTTAGGTAGCTGGGCATACTCAGTTCTGACACAGCCTAGGCGGCCCGTCAAACATTCTCCCTGCCATTGTTTGCTGGACAGCATTTGGGGCTGGAGGACAAATGATGGCGAATCGACTGGCGACCCGGCAGCCAAAAATTAAGGACGAGAACGACAGTTGGTTTCGATCTAGTTGGAGTCCACTCAAGAAGCTGACGGATGAGGAGTACGTCGAGATGATGTCGGAGAAATTTTTGAGAGTTGAGGCTGACATTGCTCTGATCGACGACCGCATCGCTGAGCTGAGAGTGGCGGAGCAGGCGCGGAGAGGCACTTCAGCCTCATGATATAACAAGCAAAGCGAAATTGGTAATTGACATATTCAAACTCCGATCGAGTCTTGGTTGCTCGAGTTCCGTCAACGTGCGCGCTTCGACCAAGAAGGGCGTCATTGCATCCGATTGGCGGCGAATTCTCCAAATCCCATGCGCCGAGACATGGTGTAACGTCAATGCTCGCAGGGATGTTAGCTGAGGTTATCCAACCACTCGCAGACAGGCGAAAAAGTACGTGCTCTCAAGGACCCCGCTCCTCAGGGATCGCACGGAGCCTCACCAACAAACATGAGCTCTCCCCAACAACTTTGAGGACTTCGGTCCAATCAATCTGCCAAAGCTTCCTCGGACATGGAAACGCGCCGAGTAATTCGACACTGTATGGAAACGTCGCATCGTGTCAACTGGGAGCTGTTGTTTTCGAACGAATCGGTTGCTGGGGAGGGCCAAAAGAGCACGCTATGACACGCCACTGTAAGCCGATGCGTCTGGGAAAAGGCTAACTCACAAAACGAGACGAGATTCGTTTGACTTCCAGGCGCTTTGGGGTCGTCATGAAATCATCATGTTGTTCCTATCCGGCGGCTTTGAAACGGCGAGTGCTTCCAAAATTTACCCCTGTGTCGATATCAAGCAAACACCAACCAAGGCTCAGGTTGGGTCCGTCTTTCGAATGGCACGATAGCCTCTGGTACGATTTTCACGAAGCGTCGAAGCCATTCAGTCGATCTCCCGCTAGGGCTCCCGGGCCACCGAGGCGGGCCCAAGAGGCTAGTGAAATACAAATTGTATACGTGTACGAATGTATGCAGATGAAGATGATGAAAGCTACCAGGTGGTAAGACGAGTATAGGAAGAGACGCGTGAACTATATACGCTGAATATATGTATGCCATAGTGACGTTGAGGCACGGGTGGCTGCCTTATACGAATACACACAAACCCTAACAAGGTGGTATAGCGTTCGGACACATGCCGAAGATTAGATGGCACAGGGCGAACGACGCCAGCATCAAGTGTGCACCCTTCAAGCGTCGAGACGACGCCTATTGGAAGCTACCAGCGCGTTGCAACGGCACAAAGACGGTGTGCACTTCAGTTTCCCCGCACTAGAACAGAGGGTGATGAGAGGTGACCAATTGCCATCTTGACACGAATTGCAAAAACACCCCCACGTGCATGCGAATCAGAGTGGCCGACGACAATGGCAGGTGGACTGACGTGAGAGTCTCAAGGCGGCCCGCAAGAAGCGACTGGTCACGTCTGAGTAGGGTTCGAACCGCAGCGTTTGGGACAGCGCCGTATTCGTACCAACGTGCGCAGAGGAGCCAGCCATGCTCGTAATCACTTTGCGAAGTCGAGGTTGGAACATGCATCAATACCCATTACCCTCGTAGCCTGTGAGGAATATCTCAGTCAAGCTCCGACATGTCATCACACGAACTGCCTATAGTACCTACAGGTGCGTACGGGGTTATCTGGCAATTACAGAAGTACCGGCAAGGTACTCCTGCGTATACGTTTTGTACCTGTAATAAATGAGTTGCGTATTGCAGAAAAAAACACAGCAGTGGGAATTGCGGAAATGTGGTGTGAGTGGTCTGTGCTCTCAGTGTCGTTGACGACGAACGCTCCTGGAATGCGGCCAAAGCTGGAGGCAACCCCTCTTTCACCGGGAATTGCTGGCAAGGTCGTCTCGAAGGCCCGCATCCCACTGAAGCTACCGCGCCAACAGCGACTGTCTCGCGGATAGCGGCCCCGCGAGGTCACTGTAGAGACCGAATGAGGACAAGGGGTGCTCACCAGCGCACTGCAGGACGGGGATTATCCTCACGCAGCGATGCCACCACTATCCACACGGTGTCTAGACCGAATTTGGCCTATGGACGGGGCCGGACTCGTCGGTTTCTCTCAGACTCATATCCGTACTCCGTACAAAATTCGAGGCACCTTCTCACTTTATACGGAGTAATGTGTGAAATAACTCCAAGAAGAACGAAGTTCTAGACTACTGCACTTGAAAATGCAAAGTCGATTGTTTCTTTGGACATGCTGATGGGTTTTCTGTGAAATGTGGCCAAGTCTTCCAATTTGGAGAAGTCTGGGATCGCGATGCACCACGCTAAGCCGTACTCGCCTTAGCTCACCCCTCAACGTCAGCACTCGGTGAATATCCTAAATCATAGCTGCAGGTACGTACATGTACATTCAGAACGCGGATGGACGCTTACTACGACTCCGTCCATCACTAAAACTTCCATCTTCTCCGACTCGACGTATCTTTTCGTCGCCAGCCCCTCGTCGTCCCTTCAACGTCAATCCCAAGCTCCTCCGTCGCCTCGCCTCTCCCCCGGACATTAATTTCAACCTCGATTGTGGTTCTGCGCGCCGACGCCGCGCGCTTTGTTCATCGCCCCCTTTTCTTCCAAGGCCAGCCGTTGGCGCCCTTGACGTCACGACGAGCAAATCCGCTACTCTCCTCGCCGCGATAATCTGCCCTGTCCCGTCCCAGCTCGGTCGCCCCTTGAGCTTGACTCCACGCCGAACGTTCCGACGTCCATATACCAAACTTTTTGCTCCTCAACATCCCCGAGCTATCTCCATTGTCTCGTTTGCGCGGAAAGCTCTTCCTCGGTTACCCGCGAGCTGTAGTGGACGGATCCTCGTGGCACGCACCGGAAATTCGGCATCTCTGATCCCATTTCGACCGCCCAGACCGCGATGGCGTAGCCCCCTTCACGACAACTTCGAGTAAAAGTGAGGGCATGATACCTCTTCTGCCAGCAGTCAAGGTGAGTCGCGATTGCGTACCACGCCACCTCACACACCGCCCCGGGACTAATGTGCAGCAGACAGCCAGGCGGGAGAGGCTCTCGCGAGCCATCATATCATGGCTCTCCTAAACCCGACCTTCGTGTTCGGCCTCATCGTGCTGCTCTACTTGTCGTCCTTCGTCCTTCTCGCCGTCCTCCGAATCATTACGGGAATTTCCATCCAGAGAATCGGCTACCTCTCCCTACGGCGACTTGCGTACACCCCACGAGATGGATGTAGGATCGAGATTCGCGGACTCGGGCTCAACATCCACCGCCCGACTTTCGCCCAGCCGACTTGGTTCAGTCTTGTCCTGAATGAGCTCGTCGTCACCTTGGATATTCGGGAGTTGGAGGGCAACAAATCTGTCGAGCGCGAGATCCAAACCAAAAAAACGAATACGGACAAGAACAAGAAACACGATAAGAAAAGCGACGCGAAGTCTGCGCCTCCGACCCGATCACGACCAACCCGAAGAGCTACCAGCTCCGTCATTCCAAGCGAAACATGGAAGAAGCTCACAGACGTAAAGGAGAAGATCAAACGACTGCACAGAAACATCAACTGGCTCAAGCTCATTGACGTGGTTGCGACGAATTGCGCCGTCAATATCGTGGATGTGGGCAATGTTCAAGTCGGAAGCTTCACGCTCTCGGTCGATACTCGACCCAAGATCGTGGACCGGGCGCGGTTCTTCATGCAGAGAAAACATTCGCCGAGCAAGGATCGACAGGCGGAGTGGACAATGACTGTACGAAGTGTTCTGTTTACCGCCGATGGCACTGATTCGATGGAATTGTTGGATCATCTATTTCTGAATATTCACGGATATCTGTTCCAGTCAAGAGAAGGATTGCGAGACGCCGCAGTTTCTCTAAAGCTTGGACGGCTTCACATTCCTTTTGACGACATCCAAGCCTGTGTCGCCAAACTCAAGGAACGTCGTGGCAAGAGCCCCAGATCGCCCCTCGCCGACGAGCCTATCGATATCTTCCTAGGCAAGGTCATACAGGAAGTCGAGGAGCCAGGGAGTACAAACGAGGACTTGACGAAAGCTGTGTCTAATTCGAAGGAGCTCTTCAGCTCCATCTTGCGCGGCGTGAAAGAGGTCCAGTTTGCCGTCAGTTTTCTAGGTCTCACGACAAAGGTCACGTCAGTCAAATCAGGGGCAAACCCCATCATGCTCAATGCTGCAATGAAGGAGGTCGGCATCGATCTGCACCGACTCGATGCCAAGTCCCCAGCGCACAGGATGTACTTTCCCCCGCAGGCCATTGCGCACGAGGCATTGGCTGCGGCTTTGTCTATATCCGTTGGGCTCGACGATGGCGATGGGCATTCAGACCGCCTGATATACATCCCCATGGCCACCACAACCGTCAAGACAACCTTGCTCTCCAAGACAGTAGAAGTATTGCAGGATGGTATTGTTGAGGAAAAGAACGCAAACATCATGTTTGCCAACTCGGTCGTCACCTCGCCCTCTGTCGATCTTGATCCACGTCATCTGCCGCTTCTCCTCGCCATGCTGAAATCGAAGCCAAGAGCGCAAAGGGCTCAAAACGAGAATCGACTTCTGATCTCGCGCTTGCTTCCCAAGGCGAGCGTCAAGTTTTCCATGCACGAACCAGTCGTACGCATCAAGCTCAAGCCCTTGCAGAAAACCGAGGATCCAGACGACTTTGACCTCATCATTTCATCCATATCGTCCATTTCCTTGGACATGGAATCCTCCCACTCACTCATTGAGGATCTCCACTACACCCTCGACGGCGCTGTTCGCCTACAATCTCATGACCTATACTACCAAACTAATACGGGCGACCGCTTTAATCTCATCACTACGGAGTCGTTTGACATGAAGGTGCATCTGGGCGCACGACCGGATGTATATGTTGAGATGACTGGAAATCTCCAGTCGGCATCCGTCAGCATGATCAGACCCGAAATCACCGACGGCCTGCGTCAGATTGTCCGAGAGTTGAGAATAGACGTGGAGGCAGACAAGAGTCCGGCCCTCAAGCCCTCCCGCGGCAAGAACTTCCTACGCTCAATGCCGAGTTGGCTGCTACGATATCAGGTCGAGGTCACTGACTTCAGTGTCGAACTTGCTGGAATTGACGAGGATATCTCGGACGACACTCGCGGCGTGTTCCTCCACTGGGACAGCGTGGCCGCCGAATATCGAGCACACAGGTTCGATGGGTTGCAGAGGAGGGCATCGAGAAGACGCGCAAACAGCCGGTCGATGACACAGTCCGATTCCGACTTCACTCCTCCCCCCTCTCATTCTCCGCGGCCCAAGAAGAAGCCCCAAAACATCGGGGATGGCCGTCGGCTTACCATCTATGGCCGGGGGATCGAGGCTCAGATCATGGATGCCATGGATCGCTTGGAGCCGGAACCCTTCATATGCATTCCTCGACTCGAGCTGTCGCTATCTGTCTCAAGCGATTCGCAAGGACCGATGTTTAATGTGCAAGTTCTGGTCCGCACCATCCTTGCCCAGTATTCCCTGTATCGGCATTACGCTGTGGGCATTGCCGTGATGACCCTGCGAAAGGCATTCATGCAAACGGGTCGAGATCTTCAACGGCGCAAGCCAGCCACCAAGGTCTCATCACCGCCCTCCAAGCTTCTTGCCCCCCCTGGCTCTCATGGCGATCTTGGGGATGGTGTATCTATCGTCCCGCCAGAGCTGATCACGGTGGACTTCAAGGCGGCCCTGATACAGCTCAAGGCTGAGATGCCCCACGATCCGAGCGTGATGCTTCACATGTACGGCCTGGAGATGGGTCGACACCGATGGGTGACTCCATACATTGCTGCGAAGCTCGTGAGACTATATACCGAACCTCCCCGGATGAGAAACGTCTGGGCCAGGCTAATTAGCATCAAGTCGGGCCGTCTTGATTTCCGCGAGTCCAAACGAAAGACGCCGCAGGGTGCAATGGTCGAGGAGAAAATGATCGACATTGTGACGGAAGCTGTCCGCATCGCCATCCCCCACGAGGTGATTATTAGTCACATCAGTGACAACTTCATCAACGTCATCAAGGCGGTTCAGCAGCTGCACCATCGCTTCAAGACCGGGACCAACGAATACATTCTAGGCAAGGGGCCCGAGGGCCCCAAACAAGTGCCCAAGGTGTCTGTCAGAACCCGCAACTTCCTCTTCGAGTTGGAGGATGGCGCATTCGAGTGGAAGTTGGGCATGATCTATCGTACTGGCCTGATCGAGCAAAAACAGAGACTTGCTCGGGAGGAGGCTTTCAGGGTCAAGTTGAAAAAGGTGCGCGAGGAGGAAATTCGGAGGGGGTCGAGCAAGTTGCGATCCCGATCTACCTTCACTCGTGGCCGCCCCGATGCACCATCTGCGGCCTCACACCGTAGCCGGAGCCTCGATGCCTTGAGCCACCTGGACGGCCTCTCGGGCGCCGCTCGAGGAAGAGTGCCAAGATACGACCCAGAAGCGGAGGCCGTCGGGGTCAACGGATCCTCCAAGGTGACGGAGCATGATGCTCGGCTCCATCTGGACGTGTTCAATGCCCAGAGCTGGAGGAAGCGTATCGAAAAGGCATACCAGATCTGTCAGGACGACGTCAAGGAAGCCCGAAGTCAGTTCTGGGGCCCCAATCAGCTGCCGGACGACATCGAAGAAGCCGAGAATGTCCTCGAGGTGCCCCGAAGACCAGCGTTGATGTCTACGTTTATCAGCGATCTCCATTTCACCGTCGACAAGCCAACGTTCCCCATGAATCAGTTGCCCAATTTCTTGCACCAGATTGGAAAGGGGATGCCAAAGGATATGCAGTACAGTCTACTGGTGCCCATGCACATCGGCATCGAGATGGGAGAAGCGAAGGTGACTTTACGTGACTACCCGCTTCCCCTGCTGCATTTCCCGCCAATGAAGTATGGTCAGTCTTCCAAGCTTCAGGCAGTGTCGCTCAAGACCAACTTTGTGGTTGCGGAAGAGTACCGAGGCGTCGAGTCGACCCGCCGAGTTCGCGTCAATGTCATCCCGCCCAGGAATGCAGACCCGTTGTCTCATGAAGGTGGCTTTGCCATTGAAGTCCGCCGTACCATCGGCCCTGTCAAGTCGTACTCGGACGTGTACATGGACGTGAATTCGGCGCTCCCAACACGCATTACCTGGGGCCCATGCTATCAGCCGGCTGTCCAAGACATGATGATGGTCATCGAGTCCTTTACGAAGCCCCAACTCGACCCGTCCGAAAAAGTTGGCTTCTGGGACAAGCTGCGTCTCAACTTCCACTCTCGGATACACGCGGCCTGGAAGGGCGAGGGCGACATGCACCTTGCTCTCAAGGGAACGCGCGATCCGTATCAGCTCACCGGCAACGGTGCCGGGTTCCTCATGTGCTGGCGTAACGAAGTCAAGTGGGCCATCAACGCTGAGGACGATCCGAAGCGGTTCATTGCCGTCGAGAGCAGCGAGTACGTTCTCGCCGTCCCAGACTTCAGCCACGAAGTTCGGGAAGCAGCCCGGCTGCAGAATGAGCTCGAGAGGCACTCGCCCGAGGACAAGTACAAGTCCGAGGCCAGCTTCAAGAAGGTGGTGATGAAGCTCTCTGGCAAGGTCCAGTTCCTCGGAGGACTCATCTTTGAGCGTGCCATTGACGAGGACGGACTGCGCAGCTTCGACTTCATGCCGCATTACGACGTGGTTCTCAAAAACCCCATGTTTGCCAAGTCGGAAAATGGCCTCCCTTACGACGCCATGCGCGGGTTCAGGAGCCGACATATTCACTTGTCGATTGCGGTGAGAGCACCGGTCGACCGAGACTGGCTATCAGAGAACCCAGAACCCTCGAGGAGCTACAACACGGTCCATCTCACCCCGCGCTTCTTTACTCACTTCTTTGCTTGGTGGGCGCTCTTTGGACAGCCGCTGTCGTTGCCAATCCGCCAGGGGACCTTGTTCCCGGGTCGCGAGAAGAACAGCAAAAAGTTTGGTCGACATTTGGCCACGGTCAAGTACAACCTTCTGCTCGCACCCCTGTTTCTCAGCCACATCTACAAGCACAAGGATGCCGAAGATTATTCGGAGAATGCCGTTTCCGCCACTGGCATCAAGGTCCGTTTCGACAGCTTCTCGTTGGACCTGCATCAGCGAAGGGAAGAATTCAACACGCTCGGCAAGAGTCGCCACACGGAAACCGCGCGTACATCTGGCATCAAGATCCACGCTGCCCAGCTGGATCTCGTCAGCGCAGATGTGAGGGCTGTGTCGGCAAGTCTCAAGGGAACGACGACTGAAGCCATCAAGAAGGGGTCGATTGCAACTCTGATGAGCGACGCAGACGACAAGCCCGATTTGTCTCGCTTCACGATTCCTGACAACGATTATAGTTGGATCGACATGGATGACTTTGTCGAACTGGATTGGATCCTCCCAACCGAACCTCATCCCGACACGAAGATTCTGCCCTTGGCTTACGCGCCTCGACTGACCTACTTCCGTCAAACTGATATCGGTGGTGTGATTGCGGGAGACCCAACTCGAACCAGCCCGTTCGGCAACGAGCCTACCCATTTCTGCATTCTCAATCATGACAACGATCCCATCCGGGTGCAAGGCCAGATCCTCCAAGAAAGACTTAACCAGCTCGCCGTCCAGATGCAAACACATGCTCGCAACGTGGGTGAGGCGGAGTTGCAGGTCATTAGGTCTGACGGCAAAGACCCGGAGCTGGTGCAAGACTTTGACCAATTGAGGAAGCACACCAGCGTCTTGCGCGAGAAGAAGGAATTCCTGGAGTCCATGTTGGGCCAGACTCGAGCAAAACCGTCTTGGGCCAGCACACGAGCCAGCGGCGATCGAAGGCGTTCAGTCGGCTCCATGGGAATGCACGACGAGACGATGCACATTCCGCCAACCACGGAGTTTGAAGGCGAGTTCAACAACCGCTTCGTCATCCACAACCTGCAGCTCAAGTGGAACAACCTGCTGCGAAACATTGTCCTTCGCTACTTTCACCAGAACAGCCAGCGGCGTGGTTTCGTCTACTACCTTTCGCGCCCGGCCATCAAGTTTATCCTGGACATTGTGGAAGAGCAGAACAGGGCCAAGGCCAACAACAAGCCCAAGTCGACACACGGCACAACGGCATCGTCCAAGGATCCAAGCATCAGCGAGAGCGACGACCCGCTGGACATTGAGGACCGCATCAAGAAGATTCTCGGTGACGGTCGAAAGTTCACCACTGCTACCTGGAGCACCAATCAGGACGGCATGCTCGAGGGGTCCATCGAAGACCTGGTTTGCGGCATCGCCGAAGAGTTTACTCCCCAGAGCAGTTACCACATCCGCATTATTGCGCCGCAGATTCAGCTGCAGAGCGACAAGAACAAGAAGCACGTCGTCTTGGCCACGGCAAAGGGCATGGAGCTGAAGGTGATTGAAGTCATGGACTCGGAGCGAATCTCGGACACGGTCAGCGGACTCGTCCAGCGCCGCTTCTTGGTCAACATGGATAGCATCCAGTTCTTCGTCACCCATCAGAAATGGTTCCTCACCAACCTGCTGTCCATGTACGTCGGCAGCAAGTACGGCACGACGAACGGATCTTCCTGGCCGCCGTGGGTGCCCGTCGAGGTGGTGTTTGACTTCCAAGCCGATCCGTTCGGGTTCAAGCGAGTCGTGCAAAAGACGTCGGCCATGCTCCGATACGACAAGTACAATACGTTGCGTCTCAAGTACAACGACGAGGTCAACGCCGACGGCCCCAACGAGACGTCTCAGGAGAACGTCACCGAGAACCGAATGGACAACCTCTGGGTCGAATTCCCGCAGGCGCGAGCGCTCTGCAACTCATCTCAGTACTACGCCCTCTACGTCATTGTGCTGGATCTTCTCATGTACAACGAGCCCCTGGAGAAGACGAGGAGCGAGCGGTTGGAGAAGATCATCCTGGCGTCCGACTTTAGCGACCTGAGCGGCGCTCCCGCCATGGTGCAGAAGCTTCAGCAGCGGATCAGGCAGATGGAGGAAATCAAGGAACACTTCCAGATCTACGCCAAGTACCTGGACAAGAAGGGCTGGGAGGATCGTCTTCGGCTGGAGCGAGACCTGGCAGCCTGCGAGGACGAACTCTTCTTCATGATGAAGGCCATTACGACGTCGCAGCGGAAGTTTGACGTCAACTCGGACAGCACGGGCTTGTTGAGATGGAACATCTCGGTTCGAGATATTGTCTGGCACCTCATGCAGGATTCCAACGAGCCGCTGGTAGAGTTGCAGCTGAAGGACTTGGAGTACGACCGCACCGACAACTCTGATGGCTCGCACGTCAATCTCATCCGCGTCGGTAAAGTGCTCGGTCTGAATCTCTTGCCGGATGCCACGTACCCGGAGATGGTTGCGCCCTACGTCGATCCGGAGAGGCCGCTGGGCCCCGACATGGACAGCCAGGAGATGATCCGGGTGTACTGGTACATGCTGGAAGCCATTGCTGGAATTCCCGTCATGGACCGCTTCGAGGTCAACGTGTTGCCCATCAAGGTGCAGCTGGAGCGCGAGCTGGGAAGGCGGCTGTTTGAGTACATCTTCCCCGGCATGGACGGAGACGGAATGGGTGGCAACGCCGATGGCGATGCGAAGAACAACTCGCCCTTTATGTTGAAGCAGCTCTCTGGCGACGACGACGAGGACGACTCGACGCCGGCCCGGTCCGAGACAAACTCAATGGACAAGGACTCGTCGTCTTTCTCGACGAGGCCGGGGTCGTTGGAGCTCCGTCTGCAGCCAACACTGACGTCCAACACGAAGACGGACAGGCCGCCGTCGTCCAAGAAGGCCTTGAGCGTCCACAGCGGCGACGGTCACTCGTTCCGCCTGTTCCGCAACCCGACGTCCAAGGCGATCCTCAAGAAGCCGTCCCACGAGTCGCTGCGGTCGACGGCCACTCCTCGTCTCGGAATCGGGCGCAGCGCCACGGGTCTCTCGTCGAGAGACGATCAATCCATCGCCAGCACCGAGCGGCGCGGACGCTTCGGCCTGGGCGGCAAGAAGGGCAATGACAAGGAGAAGCAGCCTTCGGACGACCTGACCAAGATGATGGCGCGCGCCAGCAATTTCATGACGTTTGCGTCCATCAAGATGCCCTCGGTGGTCCTCTGCTTGAGCTACAAGGGCAAAGACCAGCGCAACTTGGAGGATGTGCACGACTTTGTCTTCCGCATGCCCAACATTGAGTGGCAGAACAAGACGTGGTCCAACCTGGATCTGGCCCTCGCCCTCAAGAAGGCCGTGATGAAGGCTCTCATCTCGCACACGGGTGCTCTCATCGGCAACAAGTTCTCCAAGCACCGGCCCAACGCCGAACAGCGCAACAAGCTCCGGGAGCTGGCCAACAGTTCGGTGCTGATTGCCCCCTCGTCGTCCGGGGGATCGCAGCACTATCCCGGCAGCCTCAATGACAGCGATGACTCGTCCAGCATCTACGGCACGTCGCCGGTCGACTTTTCAAGGTCGCCGCCTCGCTCGCTCCGGGCCGGCAGCACGCACAGCAGCATCCCGCCGTCGACCATGTCTCGGCGACGAAGCCGCAGCTCCAGCGTAGCGAGTCGCAAGTCTCACCGCAACGGCGGAACGGGGGCACACCTGCCGACCAGCGTGCCCACGTACCTCATGATGACGCCGCCGACGCCCATCGACGACAACCGCACCAGACACCAACAAGGCATCGAACTGCTCCGGCCGGGGACCAGCAGCGGACACAGCACAGCCGCGGCGTCGGCGCACCAGGCGGCCTTTCGGCGGATGGGGACCGGCATCGAACGGCCCATGTCGAGCATGAGCAGCCACGAGGGAGGGGTGCGGAGGAAGACGGGCACCAGCAACCTGAAGGACAAGCTTAGCGCGTTGACGTACCGGATGGGCCACCGCGACCCCAACGGGGTGCAGGACGAGGGAGATTTCGAGGTGGAGGACGAGCCGGCTCGGCCGCCGTCGCAGAGATCGAGAAGGCCCAGCTGGGCCGGGGGTAGAAAGGGATAAAGGGCAATGCATGCGACCTCCCCCTCCAGAGACGAGACGGGGAGGAAAGGGAAAAGTTGGCATAGAAAAACAAACGGGAATGGCGCACGGAAGGATATCAAGGCGGAGAGGAGCATGTGTTTGTTCTTCTTCTATTATTTCTTTCGTTTCATTCACGGGCACACACTCTCCTCACGGCCAAGGGGCGTTTACATATTGGGGGGGCAAGGCAGAGAGGATGGCGGCAACCGTGTCTATTTTTTTTTTTTTATAACGCCCAGTTTCTTGTAGACGTGGAGGAGGTGGGAAAGGGAGGAAAATACGGTGATATGATTGCGCTCTCTATGTACAAACAAGAGGGACAAACGGGGGGAGGGGGGAGTCATGCTTGGGATTAAGGAGGCGGGGGGAATTGCGGGCAACATTCATAGCACAGTAGCAGATACCATTTAACATTTTCTTGTTGCATAATGTAGAGCAAATACCCTTATCGTAACGTATAACTTTTGCCATGGTTTTACTTTCCCTGTCGCCACTCCGCGTTTCCAGGTGGAAAACGTGTCCGTCGTCACTTTGTCCACGGCCAGGCCGCCGAGAATTGAACCGGACGAGTGTCCGGCGAAACCAAAGCTGCTCCGAAACAGCAAGGGCCAAAAAGGCGTCCAGTGTGTGTGTGTTCCTGACTTGGGTTTCAAAACGAGGTGGTGGCTGGGTAGCTAGGGTAGAGGGGGGTAGAGGAGGGGGGGGGTGGGAAGCACTGGTGATTCTGACTAGTTGTCATGAACAAGCAAAGGAAAAAAAAAAACAAGACTAATAAAAACAAAGCAAGAAGAAGATTCGTTCTCGTACACCGCCGGGATCCAAACGACAACAACCACCCAAAATGTGACACTCTCTCGTGCGCAACGACAAGGGTTCGCTCAACTCATTTCTCCAGCCGCGGCGGATCCCGCGAACGGACGAACGGGGCGGTAAAATCGCAACATCAACAGAGCCCACTGCCCGCCGAAGCCGCCGGAAAACCCGCGTCCCTTCTTTTCCTCGAGATAACGGAGCCCAAGGAATCCGCTGGCTTGCATTACTTGGTGGTCCTTTGGGGGGGAGTCAAACTTGCTCTCTCAGGCGCCGGCGTCTCTGGGTCCGGCCATCGGGAGAGGCGCGGGAATAATTAATCACCACGCCTTTTGCTAGTAGGGTCTTCCCCCCCCCCTTCGCTCTCCCAGGCAGTGCCAGTGTGACTCAGTGACCCCCCGGTTTTTCTTAATGCTTCTAGAAACACTACAGAAGGAGGACCGGATCTTTTTTCTTTTTTTTTATTGACTAACCCCGTGGAAAATTCTCAATGCATCCATGATCCATCCACTCGCGTGTTCTCCATGCGTGGTGTTGAACAAGGTCAAGCATGGCGGGAGGCCCAAATCTCCCGGGAAATCATGCACACGAATTACCCATCACGCGTTTGCCAATCGTCGGTGAAGGTCTCGGCTCGCCTGCCGTTCCGATGGTCGGCTGGTCCTTCGTTGGGCACGCTTGCATTCACGTATCACCACTGCCAGCCCAAATCATCATGTCGCGTCTCGTGTGAGTCCAAAATTGTAGAATATCTACATACAATCGAAATGTGCCTGCCACCCGTGATGCATCTGACACCTGGTCCGCTCTGCTATCCTTGATATCATCCGTTGAGTTCGCCTTGTTCCCAAAAAAAAGAAAATCATCTCCATTCCCAGCCAATCCCAAGCATCCAATCGCCTCTCAAGAAATGCAAATGTATGTACTGTACTAAATCTCCAGCCTTCTCCTCTGCTCCTATGAAAAAATCTTCATTCCTCAGCCGCCTCTTCTCAAAACTCCGGCATGAACCATCTTGCTCTTGCGTAAAGAAATCCGCTCGGTGGGGTTCAGTCGCCCTAACACAGGGTCGAGACTCAATGAGGGTATTGGTGAGAGGTATACATGTAAAGAAGCAATTCCGGGACACCGTGCAATATGCTCGCTAGTGCGGTTGTTTTCGTGGGAAAAAAAATTGAAGACGCCAATAAATGCAGCCCGCTTCCAAAAATTCGTTTCCCATGTCGAATGGGTGTGTTAAGTGTCATTTCGATATTGTGTGATTGTGTCATGTGTCGACGGCGTCCATGTCGAATGTGCGCCGTCGGGTATGCGAGATAAGGATGCATTATCCCTTGATTGAGGCGCCAATTCTGTGGTGGTGTGCCGGCTCGATTTTCCCTCTTCGACTTCGGCTTCTGAGATAAACTCCTTTCGGCAGTGATGTCAGGCCGAGTTTCTTTGCTGCTTTGGGACAAGTCTCGATTCGACGTCGGGTGGTGGGACCGCTGGTCCGTCCGGGGCTTCGAAAACCCTTCCACTGGAAAAATTTGCATCATTTTACCAATGCATTGGGGGAGCGATCCCGGCCCCAAGGGGGAAGCATGGGGTCGTCATCGGCTGGCAATCCGGTCGTCATCCTGCCCGAATCGGTCTCGCAAAGGAACCCTGCTCAGGCACATGACGTGTCATCCTCCAGCCTGTGTGAATGCTGGGGTCTTCGGGAGCCGACGTGACGGCATTCGCTCGCTCATTCAGGCAGTAATTGGTATCCACCGTACTGGAATACCGTCGGAGGCAACCTCGTAAGGCTTGTTGCTCGTCTTCCTGGGGGGGAGAGCCCAGCGTGCTCGACCGGGGCGCTGGTCGTCCAATTTACCGCGTTTGCGCATGGCCATCTCCATGACTGCGATGCGGATAAAGTCGGGATTCTCGCGCATCTCTCGCTGTCGCATGCCGGGGGGAAGGGCGTTCTGGGGCGGAGCCTGAGGCTGCGGCTGCTGTGGTGCCGGGGCCGGCTGCAGTGATGTTGAAGGATAGGGGTTGCGACCAGGCGGGAGGGCCGCACGGTTCCTTTGGATTTTGTAAGTGCGCATTTGAATCGAAGCTGCAAAGGTTCCGGCACGATTTGTCTTTGTCGGGGACTCAATACGCGATGCCGTGGTGGGGTTGAGATAACGGCGCATCGCTTCTGAAGGTATCTCCTCTAGCACCGGAGGACGCCGTTCGTCTGCATATGGAACGTTGGGATCGATGGTGAGAATCGATCTCGTAAGCATGTCGTCCGATGGAATCGATGAGAAGTTGATGGCGGAAAACGACTTGGCGGCCGACCTCAAAGCTCGAAGCGAGGCAGTCAAGTTGGACTTGAACACAGACCTCAAAGGTTTGAAGGGCTGTAGGAACTGCAGCTTGGTGCTCGAGTTCTCCTCGGGTTGTTTAAGTGAAGTGAACTTCAGGTCATCGTCGGAGTTGCTGGCGGCCAAGGGGTGCTCGTCCACGGAACCGGGAGGTGAGATGATGGGCTCAAGCGACACGCGCTTGGGGACAAACCTGCTCCTGCGCGAGAGCGGGCTCGGGGTCCGAGGGGTGTCAAAGGCGGAGAGGTTGTCGCTCGAAAATGATTCGCCCAGGGAAGGAATAGAATCAACAGAGTAAGTCCGAGTAGACATTCCGGAACCAAGATTGCATTCGCTCATGCTATCATCGTCGTCCAAGACTTCGGAAGGTGGCGAGAGAAGCATATCCAAGGGACTCCGACTCAGAGACCAGCCCAGTTCCTTTTCGGAACTGGCGTGGCACTCCATAACCTCGTCCACATTCATAGACTTGACCGTCTTGCGCCGACGACGGCGCAGTTTCTCTGGCCTGGGAATGTCGGTAACGGCCAAGAGGGCAACAAGAGATGGAGAGATGGAGTCCGGGGAAAGGTTGGAGTCGCGGACCTTGATGCGCGACGAGGTGTGTCGCTTCTGAGGGTGTGCGACGGGACGGTTGCCGGTGGCAGTAGGGATCTTGACAGGGCTGGTAGGTGTCGTTGGCCGCGTCGTCAAACTCGTCGTGGTTGTTGACGGGCTAGAAGGGGAGAGACACATCGTCTCTCGCCTTTCCTTGCGTTTTCCCATTGTGGCATCGGAGACGGGTGGTCGTCTCGGTACGGGTACGGGAGTGACAGTGATGGTGATGTTGTCGTTCTTGCCTGCGTCATACTTGGGCGACCAGCGCACGGGGGAGATTCTCGGTAACGTGGTTATAGCTGCGGTGGTATCGTTGTCGAGGGGCAAGCCGGGGCGATATGAGGGAGAGGAAAAGGAAGGAAGAGGAAGGGAAGAATTGGGAGAGAGTGTGGAAGTATTATTATTATTAGTCGAGGCATACGAAGTGGAAGGAGCGGCTGAGGGGCCCAGGGCAGGGCCGCTTTGTTGGCGCTGTTGCTGACGGTGGGCAAGGAGGAAAGAACGTGGGGACAGCATGGTGGCACCTGCTTCCCAGCACTAGTTTCCGAGCCACCCCGGGGCGAGACAACAGCGGCAGGCAGTCAGGCAAACCTCTGGCGCCGGGCAATCAGCAACCAGATGGTGTGTGCTGGCAGCCTGAGTGGGCTAGCGGAAAGGGTCGACCAAGCCCAGACTGCGAGATGGAGAGCCTGGCGGAGCTCCAGCAGGGCAGGGAGGGCACACCTTTCCAGGGCTGGTTCCAGCGGATTTAGGCCGCGTTCGGGCCCAGTCCCTGCAGCCGCGACGGTCGGGTCGGCAGGAGAGCAATTCTGTCAGCCCGGGATTAATTGGAATTGGAGCGTTGGAATGCAGATGTGCGTCAGCCCAGCTTTCGACACACCAGTCAGGCTGAACGAGTCACTCGAGTTCCCGCGTCTCACTTCTGACGCTGCGTCTCGAAATAGGTTCCCGCGCCTCGGCCCTCCTTTCTTGCTCGTGTCTTTCGTCTGAAATCCGGATGTCACGAGGATGAGGCCCCAAAAGACGCTCCAGCCAATCCCGGATATGAAACCCAGCCGGGGCCGCCAGCAGTCGTTGAAGCCGTTCGGGGATGACCGCGTGTATGTAAGAGCAGACGATTCTCAGTACGTAAAACCAATCCTTGGATTGGCTCGCGGGAAAACGGTCGAGGGAGGCCAAGCTTGGAAGGGAGAAAGGGCGAATGCAAATGACGCAAGGCGAATCAGATCAGCGTTCCTTGCAGCTTTCCGTTTGTCCCTTCTTTTTTATCGTGTAATGCAAATGGTCGAGGGGCACGCGAGCGCGTGCAAAGGCACACACAGTATGGATATGGGGAAATCGGCCGAGGAACGCGTGCGAGAGAGCGGGAGACTGCCCAGAGCTGAGTCGCAATCGTGGGGCCGCGGAGATCCAATAGATGGACCGAGTCTCGGCGGGTTCTTGTTTATCGACGGTCGGTTCGAGAGGAATGCCGTGTAACCTTGGGAGGACTATGATAGAATGAAGACACGGCCAAAGGACTTCCTTTGCCTCTGTCCAAGATCTGAGCCTGACGGGGTGACGGCGAATACTTATTGTATCGCCCATACAGCTGCTGGCGTGGGGGTTGGACACGGGACGGGTGCGCAATCAGCTCCCCGGAGAGGCGCCAAAGCGAGTCTCGGTGTCCCAAGGGTCCAGCTCGGGCGCTGTGGCTCAGCGAGTCAGCAAAGGCCAACAACCGTCAGATCAGGCGTCGGCACGACGGGCAGGAGACGGTAGGTAAAGAACCGGGTCGAAGGTCGAAGGCCTCAGGACGACCGGCAACATCAGGCAATTTCAAGAGCGCGGGATCGGCTTGTTGACATCGAAGCCACCAAATCGACTCGAGCCGAATGTCAGGACGAGACTCGTCCGCGGTTACGGCAGTTCGGGTCCGCTCTTCACCTTATACTCGACCAGCAGCCGTCATCCAGTTCCATCCGTCTATCGTCCGTATCTCTTCATGCTGGTGCTTATCCAAGCCGGATATCGCCTTGCTGTCCAGAGGCGTAAATCTGGCTTCTCTCATGGCCTTCCCGATTCGTGGTTGCGTCACAGCCCAGAGATAACGATAGGCGCTCCACCAGTTTACAGACTCGCACGCCCAGGCACTTGACCTCGCTCCCTGACGCCCTCGCACACGCCCCAGCTTCAAAAGTCCAACTGATAAGCAATTTACCTCGGACCTCCCCGTGCTCCCACTGTCGGGCGGGTCGCGAAAGGGAAAAGGCGGGATGAGACGAGCTGGGGAAGCGGCGGAGGCTTATCTGCGGCCATGACAGTCTCCCGTTCATAAGAAGCCGACAATCAATGAAAGGGAGTCGGTGTCAAGGTGAAGATTTGACCTTTTGATTGAGCGGGATGCTATCGCATCGGCCAAAGTGTTGCTTGACACTGTCCCCCGTCCTTCGGCATGTCGCGCGCAACACGGAGCGTGGGCGATTTTCCGACGCTTCTCCGATCAAAAGACCGCCTGTCGGATCCTCGCTGTGAGAGTCAGGAATGGCCCTCAAGCCCCTTCGATCCACCACGGCATAAAAGGGGCCATTTCCAAAGCCCTCTCCCTCCCTATGCCGCATCGCTCGATGCTGGCCTCAAAGCGAGACATTGATCCATCCTCTATGACGCCTTGAGGAGTGTCTTCCATGCCTTGACCCCTCAACGAATTCCAGTGATCCCATTATTGGAAAAAAACGTTGCCATTGTCTTCGAAGACTGTGACAGAAAAGTAGGAGCGCCAAAAGCAGGGTGCCTCTGTGCACTCCTGTTTTGCCTGCCAGCTGGATTGTTTTCTCGTGAAGCCCACCCACCCCTTTCACCTCGAGCCTGCCTTGTTCGATAGCTCCTCTCGGATCACTTTCCTAGACTCTCGATCCCGGAGCGAGGCGTCGAATAGCTTCATCTGGATCGCGACAGGAGAAGGCTGCACAAAGACTTTTGGCTTGGGTCACGAGTGTGAGTGACATGCTGGATTTCCAGATCGTGACTGACACCCAGCCAAGGACAAAGCAGAAGTCAAAAGACAAAAGTGGCATTTGACCCTTCTCAGTGGCTCATCGCGTCCGCCACATCCGCGCCTGGTCTCCCCGTCCTCTCATGCATCCATCCCGTCCAGCAGGAAAAGACGGGCTAGGCCTGGGCTGGCAAGTGGTGGGCTTCCTTATCAGTCACACCCCATTCGTTCGCTCTCAAACTCCGTCATACGCCAGCCTCCATGATCCGAAAACGCGGGGTCTGATCCCCACCTGCAGGGTCTCGCCTGGGGGTGGTCCAAAGGCCGGGGGAACGAACTCGTGCTGATCAGCTCGCTTGGTTGCCTGGATTGCAGTCAGCAGGGAAATGTTCTCGAGGACCGTGTTGCACCCAGGTCGTATTCAGGAGCGTGACGCATTCAGGTGTGTCGATGTGGGAGGAAACCGAGAGGCCGTCATTCTCCTTGGCAGCACCCCCTCACGTGTGTCAGGGTCCATCCAACATGGAAGGGTTGAGCTAGTTGATGCCTCAGGCCGGAACATGTGGGTTCCCTTATCGGGAGCTGAGAAGTAGGTTTGGGTGTCGTCTCCAGGGCCAGTTGTCTAACCAAAGTCGACCGTTCTCGGGCTGTATGTAGCGATAGCGATTGGATTTTAGCTAAGCTGCGATAGCTGCTGTCTAAGTCTAAGGTACAGTTCGTTGGTGAGCTTGGCTTTCTTAATTAGTGAGGCTGCTAATGTCGAATAGCTTAGTGTGCCTCTCAATGTGACCTTAATTCGTCTGTTTTATTGTGTTCTGTATGTCTGACCCCTAAATCTACTCCTGCCCTAAAAGGCCCCCTTTTTCCTCCTTTCTTATAGCTTAGCGACTATTTGCTGCCTACTATATAATTAGGCTATAGGCCTATTAATTATATAACTTTTTATACATAAGGCTATATATATAATCTAATTTAATATACCCTTTTAGCTTAATAATCTTATTATTTAATTAATTTATATTATAATTATTATTTCTTTTTATTTTAATTTTTCTTTTTTAATTTATATTAATTTTATTAAAAAATTAATAAGCTTTAATTATTATATAAAATATTTAAAAAAATTTTTAATTAAACTTTTTATAAAGCTATTAATATATAATTTAATTAATAATATATAAATAATTTTAATTTATTTTTTAAAAAATTTTTATTATAATTAATAATTATATATATTTATATATTTTAATTTTATTTATAATTATATAAGCTTTTTTTTTTATTAATTATATTATTTATATATTATTATATTAATTATTATTTATAAAAGCTTAATAATTTATTAATAAATAATTAATAATAATAAAATAATTTATAAATTAATTATAAATTAATTTATAAAAAGAATTTTTTTTATTATTTATAAAAAAAATAATAATTTTATTTTTATTATTAAGATTATTATTATATTTTATTTTATTATTTATTAAAAATAATCCTTTTAAATAAATTTATTATAAAAATTTATAAATTATAATAATTAAATAAATTATTAATAAAATTAATATTTAAAGCTATTTAAAGGCTATTATTAGAGCTATTTAATATTATATTATAGCCTAAAAAATAGCTTTAAGTCTTAAATAAATATTATAAAGCTTAATTAGCTATTTAATAATATTATAATTTAAAATTTTAATTAAATTAAATTAATTAATTTATAATAAAAATAATATTAAATTAAATTATAATTATTATATATATTAAAATATTAATTTCTTATTAATATAAATTAATATTTTTTATAATAATAATATTTTTATAAAATAATAGCTTTTTTTAAATTAATAGAGTTTTTATTTATAAAAAGGGTAATAAAAGCTTAATAAATAATTAATAAGCTTTATTAATATATATAAATTATAAAAATTATAAATATTAAATTATTTAATTATAAATAATTTTAATTTTTAGGAATTATTAAAAAAAGGTATTTTCTTCTAAATAATATATTTTTTAAAATTATTTAATTAGCTTTTAATATTATAAATTTTAAGAATTTTAAAAAATAAAAAATATAATTATTTATATAAAAGAAAAAAATAATATTTTCTTTTTATTAATAATATTTTTTATTAAATATTTAATAAAAGCTTATTATTATAAAATTAATTTTAAAATAATATTATTAAAATAAAGAAAATTAATATAATTTATATAATATTTTTTAAGGCTTTAGGATTTTATTATATTATTTATAGCTTAAAGGTATTTTTATAAAGATATTTTTATTTAAATTAATATATATAAATATATTAATTATATTATATTATAATATTTTATAATTAAAATAATTAATTATTAATATAAGGGTTTTAAAGAATATATTAATAAAGATTATAATATAAATATTTTAAATATCTTTTTATTTATTAATTATTATACATAATAAAATATATTTTAAACTTTTAAAAATATTTATATTTATTAAGCTTATAAATATATATTTAATAAATAACTAAATATTTAATAATCTTTTATTATAATATATATAATTTTTATTTATAATTTTAAGAGTTTATAATTTTAAAAGTAAATCTTTTTAATTTTAATTAAAATATTTTTATAAAAATATTTATTAATCTTTATATAAAAATTAAAAAGCTATTTTAATAAATATTAATATATTAATAATATAAAAAGCTTTAAATCCTCCTCTTTATATATAATAGCTCTTTATTTTATTATATATATTTAAATAAAAAGGTAAATAAAATTTCCCCTTAATAATTAATAAATAAGGCTAATTAAGCTTTTAATAATTAAATAATAAATATTTTAATATTTTAATATTTATTATTTATTAATTAGAAATATTATTTTAAATAATATTTTAAATAATATTTATTTAAAGAATTTATAATGCCCTTTTAAGGTATTACTTTTTATTAATAAGCTAATATTAATATTTTCTTTATTATTAATTATTTATTACCCCTTTAAGCTTAAACTATTAATTAAAATATAAAAAAATATAATTAATAATATTTAAAATTAAATTAATAAGATTTTAAATTTTATTTAAATATAAGAATTATTATTAAATTAGGGAGGGATTAATAAATAATTAATATTATTTTAATTTTTAAAATTAAATAATTTATTTATAATTTTATTATTTTCCTTATTATATAATTAAGAGGACTATTAAGAAATCTCTTTTTAAGCTATAAATAATTATTAAATATACTATTATATAGCTTTTAAATCTTTTTTTAATAAATTATCTTAAAGGCTTTTTAAATACTTATTAAAATATTATTATTTATTAAAAGTAATATTTTAAATAATAAATTTTTTTTTTAATAAATTTTATACCTTAAAGGAGTTATTAAAAATATAATTAATAAGAAAGCTAATTTAAGCTCTTAAGGCTAATCTTTAAAAGTAATTCCTTTATAATTAAATATTTATAATAGAAATAAAGGCTTTATATTTATATAATTATAAATATAATAAATTAAGCTTTATTAAGCTATTAAGGTAAAAATATAAATAGAAAAGCTTATAGGGAGATTTCTAGCTTTATTAAATAGTTAGTAAGTAATTATAAAAGTATATAATTATTTTAATTATTTTAAGCTATAAATATTTAGGGAATTTAATTATTATTTATATAATATAGCTCTTTTATATAATGATTACTATTATGCATTTTATATTACTACTTTAAGCTTATATATTAAATATTAAAAATTTATAATATATTTTTAAGCTTATAATTATTTTTATAATTTATAAATATATAATTATAATTTTATTATTATAATTAAAGACTTTTATATTAATTATATATTAGATTTTAATTATATTAATAAAGCTTATAATTATTAATTATATAATAAATATTAAATAATTAAAAATATAATAATCTTAAATATAATTTATAATTTTATTAATTATAATTTAAATTAAAATATAATTATTATATTTAGCTTTTATTAAATAAAAATTAAGAATTATTTATTTATTTAATTTAATTATAATATTTAATTTTTATTATATTTAATAAATTATTTAATAAGCCTTTATTATATTATAAATATTATAATTTACTATTATAATATATTATAAGCCTTTTAGGTTATTTATTTTTAGCTTTATATCTTTTAAGGCTATTATTAAATATTTAAGAATATTAAAATTAAAATAATTAACCTTTTAATATTAAATAATAAAATCTCTTTATAAGAATTAATAATAAGTTTATAATATATAATAATACTTTTAATAAATAAATAATAATTTATTAATTATAAAAACTATTATTAGAATTATTTTTAATAATTAAGCTATAATTTCTTTAAATTTAAGGATTTATTAATTATAAATCTCTTAAACTTTCCTAAAGTAGCTATTATTAATATGCCTTAAATAATTATTTTTTAGCTTTATATTTTATTAAAAGCCTTACTTTTTTAACTTTATAAAAGAGATTAAGTTTATAATAAGAGCTATATATAAGATAATATTATATAATTTTAACCTTTTTAATGAGCTATTAATTAAAATAAGGGTAATTTTAATTTTATTATAGCTATTAATTAGAATTAGCTTAATATTTATTTAAATAAAATTATTTATTAAAATAATATAAAGGTTTTATATATAATATATATTCCTAAAGGTATATATTAAGGCTTTAAAATTTAATAATATAGAGTTCTTAAGTAAGTAAAGCTTATTAAGTAATTAGCTTATTATTATTATAAGGATTAAATTATAATATTTATTTTAATAAGCTAATTAATAAAAGCCTTTTATTTTTATTTTTTTTAATTTAAATAATAATACTATTTATATTATTTTTAAACCTTTATTTTATTTAGTTTATAATATAATTTTATAAAGGAAATTAATTAAGCCTTCTTTTTAGAAAAATATAATAATATTTTACTAAAAAATAATTAAATTATAAATAAATAAAGTATTTAATTTTTAAATATATTTTAATATTTAAATTAAATTATCTCTTATTATTATTATAATATAATTAGCTCTTATTTCCTTATTATATAGGGATATTATTATAAAAGGCCTTTTAATTAAATTTAATTTATATTAAAAGATTTAAATAATTAATAAAGAAAAAAATATAAGGAATAATAAAAAGTAATAAAAAAAAGCTTTAAAAGAAATTTAAAAAATAAAATAAAAAAATAGAAATATTTTAATTAAATATTAAGAATTAATAAATTAAAATAATTATAATAATATAAAAATTATTTTAATTAATTAAAAGAAAATATATTAAAATTAATAATAAATATTATAAATAAATAAAAAAAAACCCTTAATATTTATAAATAATTTTTTAATTATTATTAATTTATATATAATAATATATATATTAAATAAAAAATATATTAATAATAAT
>WMHX01000192.1:0-80794 GCA_013420875.1 Thelonectria rubi | reverse complement strand
AAATATATAGTAAAAACATAAAAAGAAATAAAAAGCTTTAAACTTTAAATAATATTTAGTTAATAAATAAAATTATTATAAGAAAATCTATTCTATAAAAAGTAAGAATTTAATCTTATTTAAATAATAAGATTTAAAGATTTTAAATACCCCTTATAAATAAATTTGTATTAATTTTTAAAAACCTAGTCTTTTGGGGTAAAATTGGAATATTGTCGGAACTTTTGCACGGGACTGTAGTCAATAGGTAAGTGTGTTCTAAATTCGGTACTTCTCCATGAGTCAGCCAAGAGCATGCGGCATGCAGCATAGGTAAGTAGAGACCCCTCCTTACGATAGCATTACGTTTGCATCGGCCCTCAAGATTATTCCGTACATGATTCCACATGCTGCACGGCGCCGACGGCAGCGGTCCTGTGCGACCATGCCCCGTTGCTCCCCGAACAAAATGGGCTTAAGTCCGTAGCGCATCCGGGGCAAGAAGGAAAAAAAAAAAAAAAAAAAAAAAAAAGGTTCATGAACGCAGAAGAAAAGGGAAACAAAGTCTTACGGGACGAGCCGGAGTTGATCTCAGATGCCCGGCGCTGCAAACGAACCAAGTCCTTCCCGTCAAACGGGCCCTTGGCGGCTGCTCCCGTGAGGCAAAGGGTCTTCCCGTTTGCAGAATTGGCTGCATGACTTGTAATGAACCACCCCTTGTTGGACCTCTCGCTTACCGTCGAAACAATTGTCGGCTTGGCGAGACAAAACTGTTCTCTCCTGCGACTCGGCCGCGGGAGACAAAGTAAGACGAGAGAAGATCCGCTCTCGAGGGAAAAAAAGCCACAGTGACACAGGCTGGTCGCGGGGGGGGTGGGAGAGAGAGTCAATCGACGAGGTGTACGAAGTATACCCATTAATCAAAGTAAAGCAGACGGAAACACTTGTCCGAGAACGGCTTCGATCGAGACGAGGCTGCGAGAGGTTGGGGGAGAGGAATGCACATGGACATCTCGCACATTCCTCCCAGGGTTTTATAGGCCAAATCTGGTTTCTGTCTAGTCACAATAAAGCATTTGAGTGTGTGGCTTGTCCTGCTCGAATGCGTTTGTCTGCATCTCTGAACGGATCTCTGGGCCGGCGGATGCTTGTGTGGAAAGTTAGCCGACGCCTTTTGCTGGAGGTGCGTAGCTATCGACGACTTCCTTGGAGGTCTGGACGTGTAATCTTGAAACCAAGGTATCGCAGTTGATTTGAGATGCGAGAATATGTCTATGGAGGCTGTTGTGAACACACAAAGGTCGGCGATATCTGGATCCTGCGAGATGCCTTCATCCCTCTGCCGTATAGGCCAACCCCCCGATCCCTCACCAGACCTTCTTCTTCCGCAAACACTCGCCCTTCCCAAAGCCCGCAGCGGCCCCCAGAGACAAGTAAAAAAAAACCCCAAGTCGTCATCATCCAGGGCTCCATACGAGACTATTTCCGTCAAACGCGGCCGCCTGCAGCGGGTGTGTAACGTCTTTTTTTTTTTTTCTTCACCGCCGGCCGCGGGCACACGAGAGTCCCTATTGTTCGCCCATGCCACCGGTCCTGCCGTGGAAACCTACCACCGCCTGCCGTCTCCGAGGGGGGAAAACAGAAGCAGTGTCATGGGCGTCTTGTCCGAGGGGGGGAGGGGGTGTGGTGTTGGTGGCGGGCTGTGGTGGGATGGACAATCCCTACGGACGGGCTGGGCCGTTTTATCAGAACGAACCCCCGAAGCTTTTTTTTTTGGTCTCGAATGGAAATCTTCCCTTCATTCTTTCCTCTTTCCTCTCTCTGCCGACGCCTTTGACTTCTGACATTCGCTGTCCTCTGACGTTGAGCCGTGGCCGCCTTTGTTCCCCCTCTCCCATCCTCCGTCGACCTCCCGGCCCGAGACCCCCCGAACTGAGACCCTCGATTTCCCGCTCTCACTCCCAAAAAATCCCCAGGCAATGCCCAGAACAATACGCCACTAGCCGAGCCTCCAGACGGATCCCCCGAAATGGACCCCCGTCTAGCAAAGAGGGAGCGATGCGCCGACCGCGCCTGGGGCTTCGTGGCCGAGGGCGTCGACGACGCGCCGCCGTGCATCGCCGAGTGTCGGGGCCGCTTCCTGAGCGACGTGCTGCCCGAGCATGAGACATTCGAGCGCGTGTGCGCCATGCTGCAGGATGCGGACCGCCGGGCGGCGAGCGAGGGCGTCTTCCGCGCGCTGTACTGCTGCGACGCCCAGCTGTGCGGCGTCGATCACCTGCAGAGGGCTGGACAAGACCGTAGGATCCGTCCGATTCTTGTCTTTGAGGGGGGCCATGTTTGTTGACCGTTGCTAGCCATTGTCAATTGGCTTGTCGACTCTTGCCGGAAGTGAGACCGCCCTTGCGCCATGTGGAATGAGAGGCTGACCTGGTGGTACAGCATAGGCTTCTACTCAATAACAGACCCGGGACCTCCTGATGCGACGTATATCTGCGGCCAAGGCGCAGACTTTGGGAGCGGTCCGTGGTGTCAGGACGAGACACCAAGCGGCACAGAAACTGTTGGGATCTTGGCCGAGACTTCCTTGGCCTCGGATATCTCGTCTGCCACCGAGGCGACTCGTCAGACTACCACTGCTATCCCGTCGTCAGTTCGCTCACAGAGTTCCGTGCCGGACCCGACAACTTTAGAAGCCATCGATCCCTCCGACACGGCCGTCGCCCGCGCGTCGGACACCCAAGGCGGCACCACGAGCCACGGCGGCATGTCTACCGGCGTCAAAGTGGCCATCGGCCTCGTCGTCGCCGCCGTCTCCGTCGCCCTCCTGGTGCTTCTCGTCTGCCTGCTTCGGAGAAGAAGGAGAGGAGCGCGGAAGAGGGAGCCGGACGGCGACGCCAAGCAGCTCATGTCGCCGCCGCCGCCGCGGCCCCTCTCCGTGCCGGCGTCGCTCCCGGCCTCCCTCCCCAACACCATCACCATGCCGCTGCCGCTGACCCCCCCGCCGCGGCTGCGAGAGCGCCGGCTGCTCCCCACGCCCCTGGCCAGCCCGATGGCCACGTCGTCGGGGACCGCTCGGGACGAGGCCGAGTTCCCGCAGTCGCCCGTCTTCGCCCCCATGGCGAGCAAGCTCAGCCCGCGGCACGAGAGGACGCTCAAGAGGAAGACGGGGAGCAGCCCGCTGGGGAGCCCCATCATGCTAACCGCCAGCGACGGGAGGATGACGCCGGTGCAGACCGTCGTCAGGGCGAAGCCCGAGTCGCAGGCCTCGACGCTCACGAGCAACACGCCCGTCGGATCCGGGAAGCCCTCCCCGAGGAGCCCGTCGCGCCTCGGCGACCAGGCCCTCAACATCACCGAGCTCGTCAGCCCCGGACCGCCGCCGACGCGCGCGCTGCCGAGCACGCCGCCCAACGGGACGAGGAGCCCCGCAGGCTCGCCGCCGCAGAAGACAAAGGCTACCATGTCCCCGGGGGCGTCGATTGCGAATCCGTCGCAGGACTCGGTTCTCTCGCCCGAATCTCGGCCGGTGCGCCGTCTGTCCAAGGACCAGGCGCGAGAGCTGCGCAACAGCTGGTAAACCTGGAGTCGACTTGGGGTATGGGATGATACGGATGCATGTTAGACATGGAGCGTGGGTGAATAGTAATCTCTGTCCAAAATAGATGGCATTCAATCAGATAATGGGACATAATACCACACCTCTCTTGCTCCCAAACACCGCCCGCTCGCTGCTCGTTTTTACGCTCGTCGAATCTCCCACTTGAGGTCAGTGATGCTCACCTCCTCTGACGACTTTTCATCATAGTCGAACCATTCGCCCTCTACCAGGTCGATTCCCTCGAACTTGGTACCAGAGTCGACGCCAACAGCCAGCCAGTCGCCCTGTCACTCGCAGTTAGCTTCTAGACTCGAAGGTAACCGCCGTACACACCTCAGGCTTGAATTCCACCAGCTCCAAGCCTCGACAATCGAACTCGATGATCTTGTGGGCTTTCGGCGGCTCAGTCTGTTCATAGGCAGCGGGTGATGACTTGAAAGTGGCAGTTGACTCTCGCTATAGCAATGCGATGTTAGACACGAACGAATACACCGGAGTGAGCATACAACCTTGCAGTTCTTGCATCTCCAGACAAAGTTGGCCTCTCCTCGACTGCCACTCATCTCGTTGGTTTCCTAAACCTGTCAGCCCTTCACTGACAACCTCCTGGTCCCAGCCAGACGCACAAATCGGTTGATTCCGACATAGTTGGCATGTGTCTCGCGGCAAGAAGTGCACTGGACCTTGAACATGTACCAGAAGGGGTTTTGCTCAGAGTCGTCGGGACGAAGGTTGGTGACACTAACAACGGTTGATTTTGTCAATGAAGCTCGTGACTTTGTCAACGGCGGGCGGGGTATGGGGTTGATGGTTGACGTACCCCGTCAGTTCTGCTGTGAGGAAGAGGGCGAACATGGTGGATGAAGAATAATAGAGAGTGGACAATAGACGGTTTTTACTGCATCCGACTGGATCGAGAAGTTCCAGGTGAGGAAAGCTAAGATGTCTGGTGTGAGAAGAGCTGTGAAGCTTTGGTCTTTGGTGCAAGTGAGTGACGCAAGGTGGGGTTCGGAGAGGGGCGTGGGAATAGCAGCAAATCTTTGGGTGGCATACATCACGTGACGGGGAATATCGAACCATCCGCCCGCGAACGCCTCAATTTCCACACCCGACAAGCGGCTCTGCGAGACTTTTGTCAATTGAAGGGCCATTGCCAACGCCAACACCCCAATGCCGCCCGGCGATGCTTAGAACGACCGTTCATCGACCATGCAGTCCCTCTGGTCGAGAGCCGGCCGGGCTCACGCCTGCAGTCGCCGAGTCTGCATGAATGCCGTCCACGCCCTCAGCCGCCGAGCCACCACCGCCACCGTTCGACCGCGCAAACCGACCTTTGCCGAAATCTTCACCGCGTGCTACAGCTCCATCTTTGCGTCGGCTGCCATGGTGGATGCTATTCGAAAGGAGGACAGGCAGCAGGAATTGGACCACCAATTGGACGATACCCGACGAGACTTGGCCGAAATCCAGCGACTCCAGGCCGTGGAGACCCGACGCATCGCCAATGGCCTCAAGATGGACAACGCCAGGCTGACGCCCGATCAGATGGGCGAGCTATGGCTCAGCATTCGCGAGCTCACCGAGGAAAAGCCGTTCCTGAAGGAGGTGAAGACGCCGTTCAGAGTCAGGCGCACCGGACCCATACATACCTACGAAATCGCGAGACCCTATCCGCTCAGATTCAACCACCTGAAGCAGCTGAGGAGCCTGGACTTTGAACGCCTCGAGCGAGCCATCATGGCTGAAGAGAGGGACCCTCGAATAAAACGCCGACATCCACTCAACGAGCGACAATTGTTCAGCGACTTCCGAACCGTCGTGCACGTTATAGACGAGATGCTCAACCGGACTTGGAAGTACGATCCCAAGGCTGGTTTGGAGCTGAGCTTCAGACAAGCTCGCCAATTGGCCCGGGACGCCAGGCAGAGGTATAGCTATGACTTCATTGACCCGGAACGAGCCCGAACGGAAAAGGCTTCGTTGAACCAACAACTTCGGGAGATCCTCGACGCCAGCTCGACCATGCCATTCGGAGATTTAGTCGGCAGGATTTGCTACAACATGCTCGTGGCCGCCCATCCCCCGGACATGCACACATACAACCTTCTCATTGTCGGCTTCACCAAGCTGGGGAAGCACCAGATCGCCGAGTCGCTGGTCAACTCCTTCTTCTACCGCCGTCGCTTACGGCCTACTCCCTCTACCTATGTTGCTATCCTTCAGCATTACTGGATTAGCGGAAACTTTGGTCAATTCTTCCGCGTCCTTCAGTGCCTGATTGGCACCGACGACAAGACCGGCGCGAAACTGGGGAGGCGACACATCGAGGACGTTATGCTCAAGCGTACCTCGAGAGAGTGGAAGGGAGGCCACGGGTTCAATATGGCGGGCGATTACATCTATCGCCAGGTTCCCCTCGACCGGCCTCTCATAGAGACCATCATTGGTGGCCTCCTTCATTTCAATCTGTTCGACCAGGCTGCGCGCTTCTTCGTGGATTGTATGCAGAGCGACGTTTGGCTGAGCACGAAAATCACGAAGCAGCTCTTTGCGGAGTGCATTTATGCCATGGATTGGAAGTCTGCCGTGCGTCTGGTGAAGACGTTTGCGAATTACAGCGACAGCCTTCTGCCGATACTCCTTGACCGTACCCGCGACGTGTCGGCCTTTATCCTCCAGCTTCGCGCGCTCGTTCAGCTCGCCGGCCTCGACAGCTCTGTCCAAACCGTCTCCAGCCGCATGTTGAACAACCTGGGAATTTCCAGTGAAAACTTTAGTCGGTTCATGGGAGTTTTGTCGCACTTTGACACTACCTCCCAACTCAGTTCAGAGAGCTTCAATGGCGAGCAATGGGACGAGGTTGTTGCGCAATCCAACTCGACGCCTTTCGAGGGTTCTCAAGAGAACTGCGGCCTGGCGTTTGTGTATGCTCAAAACGACTTCCTGCGCAAGGAGTATAGGTCGATACGGCGAGCGACGCAGGCGATCGAGTCGAAACTACTGTACGATACGGACCTGTCAGTCGAGGCACGGACGAAGACGGTCAAACTCATTCATCAATACTATCGGCAGTTGCATAAACGCAGCATCAAGGATTGGGAGCAGAACAGGGAGGAGGACAGGGAGGCCCCCCGAAAGTTTATTCCTACGTGGTCTTGGCTCCTCGAAGGCGAATTCGACGACCTGCTCATGCAAACGCGGACGATAGAGGTTCAGCTTGTCTCCCATCGGCGCCTTACCCCCCAGTTCAAGAACGCCATGAAGCCATTCATTAACCTGTCCCGGAAACGAAGCCCCGAAGTCCTCAAAGTCCAGCCTCCTCCGAAGGAAGTGCCACTGAGAGAAGAAGCTGTAGAACAGCTCCGGGCGGGGGTAGACGTGTCCGATTGGGCCGACAGAGCCTCAACCGGGGTGAAGGAATTCTTTCCATGGAAGATTTCGGTCGAGCGACGGACAGATGTGAGCCCTCGAGGGCCTTGATGTAAAGCGAAAGAGACCGTGTTGCAGTTGCAGCCTCAACAAGGACGGAAGAGAGGGCTCAGTTGAAGCTCGGAGATGTTGTATATCACGATACCTGTACTTTACCTTTGTTTGTCACAAGATACTATGTGTACGAAGTACCTGCCCTCGCTTCCAAAGCGGTATTTCTGACGTGTCGGCCGACTACACTGGACTATTCGATGCGTGCTTATTTTGGTGTCGTTGCTAGCCGCGGTGGCATGTCATGTGCCGGAGTCTGGTGCCCGAGTCTGGTGCCCGCACCAAAAACAGGGGTACACACCATGATTTGACAAAGGAATTCGACCCGGATATTCCGCTGTCTGTACGTTGCGTACGTGGAAGGAAGGATTGGAAGTTCAGATTGCGGAGATCTTTAAGGGTGGAATGAGGACGGGGAATCGGCGTCGCATTGATGACGGAGGCGTTCCCATTCGCATCGGCGAGCTCCCGACGTCGACGCCCGGGGCCAGCCGCCAGCTGCAATGGAGGAATCGACAATTGACAAATGAGCGGTCAGGGACCCCGAATCATTGAGCACGAGGACCCTGAATAATGCGCGACTAAGGTATGGGCACTGTGTCTGTTGAATCATGCGAGGACGAGAATTTCGTTGACGAAGGCTTCGAAATGCATTCAAGTGGACGACACGGCAGGGACTGACCAGTCACGAGGCCCGCAGGCTCCACGGTGGCCAATGGCAGACGAGAAGTGGTCGAGGGGACCAGGCGGGGTGCTACAGGCACGCCCCTCCCCCCCTCCACCGTTGGATGCCCTGGATCCAACCGCGTCCAGGGCGTTCTTCAAGGGACCCAGCGCTGCACGCTCGCTGCAATCGAGCCCTGGGGAACGGCGACAGTGCGTGCCTGCACCCCCACATCTCGTCCACTCATGCACATCCACATGCAATTCATCGCCTTCGCGCCTCACGAACAAGAGAAACCTGCTGCCGGCATTTCCAGACGAGACGCTGCTGTCGCCCTTTTTCCCCCCCGTACAAAACTCTCGCAACCCTGTCGAGCTCCTGCCGTCTGCTCTCCCTCTTCTCCTCATACATATTCACCTTGGACCGTCCTCTGCTGCTGCCCTCCTCGATGGAGCTGGTCCTCAGTTCGCCTTTGTCCTGTATCGAATCTACCGCCTACTCGTGATCGCTTCTGTGCTCATTGAGGACAGGTCTGAACGCTGAGGCCTTTGCTGTCGATCCAATTGGCATTGCTGCCGCGCTTCCGCGCCAAGACCGGCCCTTGCTTCTTTCGCCGCCTGTTATCCCCCCATCCAACTGCTCGTCGCCGCCATGAAGTTTGGCAGAAAGTAGGCTCGCGGGCATCTCCCCGGCTGGACCGCGCTGACTCTACACCCAGCCTGCCGCGCAACCAGGTCCCCGAGTGGGCGGCCTCGTACATCAACTACAAGAGCCTCAAGAAACTCGTCAAGGCGGCCGCGCTCAAGGCAAGGAATGGCGAAACGGTGGATCCTGCAGGTGGGCGGCTTTCGTCGACTCGTCGGGCCCTGAGCCTCTCCCCTAACTCCCCACGCAGAATTCTTCTTTGTCCTGGACCGGAATCTCGAAGACGTCGACTCCTTCTACAACAAGAAGCTCGCCGACGCCTGTCGCCGCCTCAATCTCCTCTACAACCGCTATGGTCGAGCTCCCGACGTCGTCGACACGCTCGACCAGGATGAGATCGAAGAGGTCATGGGTGCCCTTCTCGAGCTGAGGAGCCAACTCCGCAACCTGCAATGGTTCGGCGAGATCAACCGCAGGGGCTTCGTCAAGATCACCAAGAAGCTCGACAAGAAGGTCCCCGACATTGTCACCCAGCACCGATACATCACTACCAAGGTTGACCCCAAACCTTTTGCCAAGGAGGCTAACACCGCCAGACTACTCGTTGAGATTAACAAATGGCTGTCCGTTCTCGCTGACTCTCAGAGCTTTGACGATGCCATGTCTGATCACTCAACGCATTCTCTTGGCCGGGCGTCCACAAAGGCATTGCTCAACCTGCCCCAGTCGCAGCTCGACCTGCTCGATCAGGCCGTCCGCAACGACGACGATGTGGCGCTCAAGAAGGGGCTGGGTGAGAACAACGTTGGCGTCGAGGACGGCTCTCAAATTCTCCTCTTGAATCTGCTCCAGCGGTCAATCGCTCTCCGTTCAAGGGGATGCATCGCCTTGCTTCTCGACAACATCAAGAGTCTTGATGAGCCCGACGACATCAACGGCAGAAACTGCATCCACCGCCTCGTCATTCACATTGGTCGAACAAAGTCGTCGCCGCCAGACCAGACCTGCCAGAAATTCCCGGTGCCTGCAGGCTCCGAGTTTACCAACAAGCACCTGCAGCCTGCCGTTTCCACGTCGACTCCGCTCAAAGCTCTCAACACCAACGAGACGAGACTGTTGAGCCAAGACGACGAAGTGGTGCAGCTCTTCATCTACCTGCTCGAGCAACTCCGCCCGGAGCAGCGTGCGGCGCTGAAGAGCCGAGACTCGTTCGGGCGCATGCCCCTCCACTACGCCGCCCAGTTTGGCTTCGTCATCGTTTGCCAGGTCATCATGTCCAAGATGCAGCAGTGGGATCAGTTCCATGTCAAGGATGGAATAGACACGCCCGAGTGGCAAGACAACGATGGCTTCGCGCCCCTGCACCTGAGTGTCGTCGGTGGCCATCCCCTGACGACCCATGCTATCCTCAAGGGGGAGAACTGGGAAGGTAGCAGCGAGGCCAAAGCCGAGATCCGCAAGGCTGTGTCGACGTCTGGCGCGGTGCTTGCTCTTGCAACCAAGTGCGACTACAGCACCATCGTCCAGATGCTCGTGGACGCGGGGGTGAACATCAATTGGAAAGACAAGTCCAATGAGACAGCCCTCCACATTGCCGCACGGTTCGGCCACGACGAGTGTGCTCGAGTCATCCTCAAGGGCACCGAGGAGCAAAAGGCGGACTTGGAAGCTACGGAAAATACGTATGCCTGGACACCTCTTCATGTAGCTGCTGTCGACGGCAAGCTCTCTGTGGCTCGACTTCTCGTCGAAGCCGGCGCAGATGTGACCCGACCCGACTCGTCTGGCTGGACGGCCAAGGAACACGCGGCATTGAGAGGGCACATAGAGATTGCTCGTCTTCTCGCAGATCACTCGAAAGAGGAAGAGGACTCGCCAAATCTCAGGCCAGTTGAGAATCTTCAACCAACTCTATCTGAGAGCTCCTCCATCGAGGAACGTCGATCTAACGGATCGAACGGCGTCCCTCGACCAGCCGAGCCTGTCAAGAGTTTTGGACATCGATACTTGACCGAAGACTCTCTCGTTTTGGTTTCGCTTGGATCTATGGATATGCGGAAGAACATTGAGCCCGTCAGCCTCGACCGAGTACCGCTCGCCGAGGCGCACACCACGCAGCTGGATACCGCCCTCTCCATTGTCGTTGCAGCTCAGGGGGCCCAGGGCGAGCCTACCATTATTGACCTTCCCGTCCATGACAACATTGCCACCGAGCCTGTCGTGTTTACCACCAAAGACGCCTCCAAGGTGAAGCTGCTCTTTGACATTGTACCGACCTATTCCGGCAGCAAGAAGAACAAGATTGGTCGAGGTGTGGCTCTCCTCTCGTCTGTTAAGCCTACCTTGGGTTCGCGCCGAATGAATCTCCAGGGAGACGTCTGTGTTCCCATCATGTCGGGCAATCTCGATGTCATTGGAACGGTCAACTTCAACTTCCTGGTCATCACGCCCTTTCACCACCCCAATATGGGAATCACCTCGACCCAGACGTACTGGAAGAAGCTGGCGTCGACAATGGTCATTGGTCACCGCGGGCTTGGAAAGAACCTCACGTCCAACAAATCTCTTCAGCTGGGCGAGAATACCCTGCCTTCCTTTATCGCGGCTGCCAACCTGGGAGCCCAGTACGTCGAATTCGATGTCCAACTGACCAAGGACCATGTCCCCGTTATCTATCACGACTTCCTCGTCAGCGAGACGGGCATCGATGCGCCGGTTCACACCTTGACTCTAGAGCAGTTCCTTCACATCAACTCGGACACCCGTCGGTCCCAGAACGGCAAAACCACCACGCAGCCTACCTCTCTTGGCGAAAAGTTTGGGCGGTCACGTAGCAACAGCTTCACGCCAAAGCGCTCGCAGTCAATGGGCTTTGCTGGGGGCAGCCAGGACGACATGGCGGAGCGCATGAAGCACACGAGAGATTTCAAATCCAAGGGTTTCAAGGCCAACTCGAGAGGCAACTTCATCCAAGCGCCCTTTGCGACTCTGGAGGACCTCTTCCGCAAGCTCCCCGAAAACATCGGCTTCAACATTGAGATGAAGTATCCCATGCTCCACGAGAGCGAGGAGCACGAGATGGACACGTACGCCGTGGAGCTGAACTCGTTTTGCGACACGGTGCTCTCCAAGGTCTACGACCTGGCCGGCGAGCGACACATCATTTTCAGCTCCTTCAACCCCGACATTTGTCTGTGCCTCAGCTTCAAGCAGCCCTCGATCCCCATTCTCTTCCTCACGGATGCGGGTTGCTGCGACGTGTGCGACGTTCGAGCGTCGTCCCTCCAAGAGGCCATTCGCTTCGCCAGTCGCTGGAATCTGCTGGGCATTGTCTCTGCTGCAGAGCCATTAATCAACAGCCCGCGACTGGTAAAGGTGGTCAAGGAGCAGGGCATGGTGTGTGTGAGCTACGGCGTGCTCAACAATGACCCGATCATGGTCCAGGTGAGTCGCCTCCCGCACATTTCGACATTGCGGAGAAACTGACAAACACAACAGCGACAAGTCAAACAAGGCATTGACGCCGTTATCGTTGACAGTGTCCTCGCCATCAGAAAGGGACTTACCAGTGCAGAGCCGCCCAACGGCGCCCTGACTGAGCAGGTGGCCGAGCAGGTGGTCGAGCTGAGGCTTAACGGGACTGACGGCAACGCCGTTTCCAGCTCATGACGGAGGGACAAGCAAATAGAGGCCCCGACTTTGGTATGAAGGGGTCAACGAAGAGCGAACTTTGATGACGTGGAACAGTTTTTGTTCAACAAGCTTTTACGAAGATTGCATAGTTCAACCATGCAGCAACGAGGTAGATGACGAGTCGGTAGGCTCCCCTAGGATATGAATTTGGATTCATGGCGCGAATAGACACTTGCCATTTGGCTTCTCTCACCCATATGCGAGTTCAACATGTGATATCCATGCCGTGTGTCTTTAGAGAAGTCTCTCTAGAGTACGCCGCCAAGGTCATCTCAGAGACACAGTCTTGCTGGCTCCAGCAGGGTTGACAGACATTCTTCAAGGGTGGAGACGTTTCATAAATTCAAGGGCATGACGACATTATATCCGGTGGTATCAAATAAAGTAATACAAAAAAAGCAAAAGTCATCACGACCTCATGGCCTCGACAAACAGCTCCCTCATCCCCTTTAGCAGCACCACCAGCTCCCTCGTCTCATTCACGCGCTCCAGCACCCTCTCGACCTTTTCCCGCTCCAGCTTGGGCCTACAGTGCTTAACGTCGTAGTCGCGCGAGCTGGTGACGAGCTCGAACCAGGCCTCGCGCTCCCAGTCCTTCTCGTCGACGTGCGAGTAGACGAACTTGAGGCGGTCGTCGTGGCCGGCGCCCTCGATCTTGAGGCACAGGTTGGTGATCCAAAAGTCGAGCTCGGGCACGTTGAAACGCGACTGCGCCTCCTGCAGCTTGGCGTGGGAGCGCTGGGCCGCGAGCTTGGCGTCGATCTCGGCCTGGGTCTGGGCGATTTGCGCCCGGAGGCTCTCGCGCGCCGCGTTGTGCTGGTCGCGCTGGGCCGCGAAGGCGGCGATGGCGGATTCCATCTCGCGCGTCTCGGCTTCTTCCTTTGCGACGGTTTGTTGGTGCGTCGACGTCTTGATCTGGATGATTTCGATGTCTCTCTTCTTCATGCGTTGGTCATCTGAAAGCGTGAAATGTTAGCTTGTGCATCGGAGTGCATGTTCGAGATGTGTATTCGCACCCTGAAGCTCGGCCACGTTCATGCGGAACTGGTTGCGCTCGGCCAGGACGCGCTTGCGGCCCTGCTCGATGAAGGCGTCGAAGCGGGCGGTGAACTTGGCCATGCGGTCGCGCAGGTCGTCGAAGCCGAAGTTGATGTTGGGGAGGGTGTCGGCGACGGAGGGGCCGGCGGGGGCCATTGTCTGGCGGCTGATGCTCGAGGAGAGCGAGGGCTCGAAGGCGGTGGACATGGTTGCTTGGTGCAGACGTATGCGACTCGTACTGGGGAAGGGAATCTGGTGAGGTTGTGGACAGTGCAGATGAGATGGCCTTGAAGATGTGACTGTGTGCCGCCACTATTTACACCGGGGGTAGCGCGTTGCTCGGTCGACCCGGACTGGGTGTGGCGCGTGCTGTGGCGCCCTAGTAAATTCTTCGCTTTTGCACCGCCACGTGGGTCGCGACGAACAACTTCACGTTTAACCTCGAATGCGACAGGCCTTGATCTCTTAACCTTTGCAAACTGACCGTTGGGGTGTCGTTGTTTTGTCGCTTCTTCTCCTGTGTCCAATTTTGCCTCTTCTTGTTTACGCTTCTTAGGATGCCAAACTAGACTTCCGTTTTCACTCGTCCCCAAAGACGGTCCTTCTTGTCTCAGGTCTTCTCGCGATGAAGAAGAGAATCGCGATCAAACTCTTGTCACATTGGAAATCGCTACTCGGCCCAAATGGCTGACTCGCGGGGGCAGACGGACCTTGGCTATGGTCACTTGGGTCGCATCACTTATATTTCACCACGCGACGCAGCAACACCTCAACCGGGAGTTCTGCACACCAGTCGCACCGCCTCTAACAGTGAGTGTGATACGTGCACTCAACCTCGAGCCATCGCTGACCAGCCTCAGCGCCGCATATCAGAGTCATAGGTTCCTCGGCCGAGCTGTACCCCCCGTCCAAGACTCCCATTCCCGAGGCGTCCTCCGACCTGTGGCGCGAACGGCGCACGCAGAAGCGATGGCTCCTCCAGGCCCACCCCGAGGCCTTCATGGGCAACTCGGCGCTGCAGGGGTTTCTGGAAGAGGATATGAACCGCTTCCAAAAGTTTGAGGGCCAAGCCGTCGACAGGCCGCTGCTCGCCATCGGGCAAATGACCGACGTTCGCGACGCCTCCCGCGTGTCAGGCGCGCCGATGCTCGCTGCGGTGACGGGCGAGTCGGGCGAGCTCCTGCGGCTGGCGCGCATCGACGAGTCGAACTGGGCGTGGGACGACTACCGGGACGTCACGCTGACTCTCTCCGTCATTGATCCCGACGACGCCGAGGAAGAGGCCATCTGGGCCAGTGATGGCCTCTGTATTTCTCAGGTCAAGTTTGCCACCAGCCTCACCCGTTACGATGCCGTACGCTGGCTTTTGGTTCAGAAGCAGACGTCGACGACAATTCTCCAACCCGAATACCACAAAGTGCCGGTGGCCCAGGCCGAGTGGAACAGGTTCGGCGAGCAGCAGGAGCTGTCGCGGATCAACCCGAAGCCGCTGGCGACACTATCGCATAAGGAAACAGGCGGCAATGCGCAAGTTGATGTTGCCTTCAATCCGGGCACCAAGGGTCAGCAGCCTCAGTTGGCCATCATGGACGAGTGCGGATATTGGAGCGTCTGGGACATCGCTGGGACCACGGCGTTTGGGAAGAACACGACGCGCCTCTCGGTGAACAGCTGCGGCCACATCGCAGAAGGGTTTCTAGACGAGATACCTGCCACGCCAGCCTTCCCTGCCGAAGTCCATGGCCTTATGTTCGTGGGAACCGCTGAAGTGGACGACTTTTGGGGGGATCCGTCCCAAAACTCCGACGAGGCTGGAGGTTTCGCAACTCGGTCTCAACATATTTGCCTTTGGAGCCGTGATAAGCTCGAAGTTGTAGACTTGGTCACGAAAACGGCTCTGCCTCGATTGTCAGTTCTTACACCAGCAAAGGGAAGGCCTGATTGGATCATGGACGTTCAGGTCAGCCCAATCAACCAAAATCACATCTTCGTCTTGACGATGCGTCATCTCTACTGGGTCGACCTGTTTGCTACCACGCAGGAAGAAGAAGAGGCTTCGCCGAGACCTGTGATCCTAATGGCTTGTCCTCATTTGATAGACGGCCAAGGCCTGCGAATGACGACCTGCCGAACTGCGGATAGCCGAGGCCAGGACGTCTCCATGGTCGTTGCTTGCTCTCCCAAGGAGAAGCAGATGCATACGTATTGGTTCGGGTATTCTGCAGAGGATATTCCCCAGTGGAATCGACAAATCTTTGGTTTACCTGACGAAAGCGGTGCTACAGGGTCGACCGAGATGCAGTCTCTCGAGCTTCATTCGTGCAAGCTCCTTCCGATGGGGAAATCAGCGCGAGGGCCAGGGTCTGACTACCAGCGAGGCGGCGTCCGTTTCTACCAAGGGAGCGTCCTCGGCAAGGATCTCGGGGTACGATACTTTATCTGCGCATCGGCGTTGGACCCGAGCGTGGACGTCAGTCTTCCCACAAGCCGAGTAGAGCGATTCAAGGCAGGCCAATCGGGACGATGGAGGAAGAAGCGACGGCATTTTCTTCGCCACATAGAACAGGTTTTCGTGTACCCGGATGGCGTCGACGACTTCACGGTGAATTCACTCGTGCGACGAAACACATCACGAGATGGAAATACGAGAACTCGAGTGCAGGGTCCGATCCAGTTCAAGCTGGACACTCTCGTTCGAGCAATTGCAGAGGCCAATGCGAGTCATTTGGTCAAGGGGGACATCTCTCCGGCTTTGATAGCTGCCATCGACCAAACCATCGAAAACGGCGTGACGAATGGAAGGCTCCCACTGATCACATGGTGCGTTATTATGGCTCGGGCTGGAACACTGGCTGACAATTGCCTAGGAAAGAAATCGAGCGTCATACGGGGCCGCAGCACGAACAGGATGACGACGCAGCACAACTTGACATGTTCGATCTGCTACTGAAGAACGAGGGGGACACGATCGTGACGCAACTTGCCAGGCTCTCCTCTGGGGGGCCTTGGGGGGGAGTCGACCTGTTGTCAGGCCTGGCCCGGTCGTTGTCGGATCTCTGGCTGAATCCCGTTGAAGGGAAACTGTCGGAACGAGACGAAGCGACCAGACGGGACTGGATAGCAGACCTTGCGAGGGAGGCCTTCCTTTCTACGTCTGGTGCCATGGTCCAAGACGTCAAGCTCTTTGGCGACGGCGGAGGCCTTGACGGAACAGCGAGCGCAAGTCAAACACGCCAGTCAAGCTCGATCCCCATCAAGTCGTCCCAGTCGTCCGACGCCGGGATCCCGTCTTCGCCCGTCAGCACCGTCCCGGCTGAGACTCCAGACGCGGCGGTGCAGAGACTGCGGCTCTTGGCACCGACGGTGCGGCTGGGCGAGATGGCAACGGCAAAGGCGTCGAGCGTCCTGGCTTACTGGCCCGTCGACCGGGGAGTTGGCACGGAAGACTACGTCTCCAGCGTTGCGGTCGCCAGCGAGAGCAAGTTCGACGACGCGAAGAAGCGGCTCAAGAAGATTGAGGACAGGCGCAGGGCCCAGGCGGAGAAGTACAAGCTCCCGGCTCTGGCTCGGCCGAGCGCGTCGCAGTCGCAAGGGGGCTGGCCGAGGAGGAGCGCGGCGGCAGGTGGCGAGGTGCCGGCGGCTCGACCGGCTCCGGCGATGCGAGCGCCGGCGGTGCAGATCATGTCGAGCCAGGGGCGAGAGCCTGACTCATCGCAGAGCCGGGGCTTGTCTCAGTTCCTGCCCGTGGCCATGAGCCAGCCGATGCCGGGTGCGTTTGGGGACCGGAAGAAGGCGAAGAAGGCGAAGAGGAAGAGCGGGTTTAGGTGATGGGATATTTTTTTCTTGTTTCTGGTTGGCATTAGGATACCCAGGGTATGTAAGGCGGTGACATGGGAGAATAGGAGCTATGTCCGAGGTATTATGTAGTCTATACCGTGTTTCTAACATGTTGGTGATGATATTTGCATGCCTCAGGTGCCTTCGGAGCGGGAGAGCAACCAACCCCGCTGTGGGGCCGTCATCGATCCCCCGCCAAACGTCATTCTCGGGAGCTTCAAAATCACTAGACACACACGAATCGTCACTCGCAGACGTCAAACGCCTCTTCATATCCAGACCACAATGTCCCATTGCCACGACGAGCACGTCGGCCACGGCGGCCACGACCACGGCGAGCACGACCACTCGGACGACATCACGCCCGCGGTGCAACACTCGCTGTACAGCCAGATCAGCTTCGACGGCATCGTCACGCTCAACGAGGCGGAGCGCGGGCGCGGGCGCGCCGTCGTCGAGAAGACGTGGCAGGAGAGGCTCGACGTCGAGCCCGAGCTGGCGAGCGACGTGGACGAGCAGCTCCTCATGACGGTTCCGTACGAAAAAGGAGCCACGCCAAAATGAAACCCTCTCTGGCTGACCGTTCTTGTTCAAGGTTCACGGCGCAGATCAAGCTCCACGCCATCCTCCTCCGCACCTCCCCCTCGGCCAGCGCGCCCAAGACGCTCAAGCTCTTCATCAACCGCGACGACGTCGACTTCGCGGCGGCCGAGGACCTGAAGCCGGTGCAGGAGCTGGAGCTCTCGCAGACGGGCGACGTGCAGGAGATTCCCGTGCGGCGGGCCCTCTTTTCCAAGGTGCAGCGGCTGGTGCTCTTCTTCGCGGACAACTTTGGCGACGGCGACGAGGAGGTGACGCGGGTGTCGTACGTCGGGTTCAAGGGCGAGTGGACGCAGCTGGGGCGGGCGCCGGCGAATATCACGTACGAGGCGGCGGCGCAGCCGGGGGATCACCGGGTCAAGGGCACGAGCGTGAACCGGATGGGGAGCGACATTGGGGGGCGCGGCATCTGAGGAAGAGCCACGGGGGAAAGCCTCGCTTCACGGCCTAGGGAAATTATTAGCCCAAATCGCGATGCCAAGACGACAGCACGAACGGCAACACATGTTTTAGCTCCCTCGTCCACATTGGGTCAAGACGGCGATTCCCACTATTTCCGGCGAATGGGCGTCTGAAGGATGTATGCATACTTCAGCTGGTTCTTTTTTTGGCTTTTGCGTGGCCATGATGTGTCTCGTTCTTGTGCATGCATTGGTTCCGTGGGCCCCCGGAGGACGGATGGAGGCTTTGCTTGCCAGTAAGCGACGGACGGGCTTGGAGGAGACAATGAGCAGGAAGGGGTTGGCTCGTGACTGTTGTTGATTCTGTATCCGTATCCGTAACTGATATCACAAAAGAGATGCGCCGATAAACAAATCCTTTTCAGCTCTCCCCCCCGAAATGTCTCAAGCGTTGATCGAGTCCGCCTTACCGCTGCACCGACTCCAATCCAGACCGCACCGTCGTACGCCACCGGGCTCCAGCGAAGAAAGAAGAAGAAGAAAAAAAAATGGACAACGACGCAAGCGGCCGGGGGACACGGCAAGGCGACGAATGGCGCCGTCATTGGGCATGCGGGAGGAGAGGAAGCGATTGGCATGAAGGCCTTGTTCGCTTTGTTGGGGGCCCGGTCTTCCTTGGCCGTTTTTTTCTCTGGTTAATTTTTTTTTTTTTTTTTGGGCTGCAGCACATACGTGGTAAAAGACATGGGGAAATGGAAAGATGATAGAGGCTGACGAACCGGCGAGCTGAGGGAGGCGTGGCTGTGGGCTTGTTCGGCCGCCTCCTTTGGGGGGTTGGGATGGAGATGGACCATTTGCATGCTTTGGATTTCATTCCCCTTCCCTTTTCTCTCTCTTTTCTTTGCATCCTTGATCCCTTTTTTTTTCTTTCCCTTTCCCCCTTTCTTCCAAGGAAGCCATCATGTGCTTGACTCGAGCCTGATAGGTTACGAATTCGTTGCACCTCTCGGACCAGCAAACACACACACACACACACACACGCACTACGCTTACGTACACAAGATGCGCTCCCGGCGGCTGCTGTGGCCTGCCCTCGCCGCCCTCGCCACCGCGTCGTGCCATCTGCCCAACGGCCGCGAGGCCGACGAGGAGTGGGTGCCCTGCAACAAGGTCGACGCCTTCGCCTTCTGCTGCCGGGACGGCGACGTCTGCCTCGACAGCGGCCGGTGCCTGACGTCGAGCGGCGGCACCGTCGCCGGCGCCTGCCAGAATGCGGATTGGGTTGGCTGTCACGGGGTACGTCTGTCCGTCCTCTTCCCCCCCCCCGGGGAGCGAGGGCCCTGTTTTGCGTAAACGTGCTCTCCCTGCTCACATGGCTCCGTTTGAACGGGAACAGGACATGCCGGCCGTCGCCGAGCTCAAGGCCCGGCAGGCCGTGACGACGGTCATCGTCGACGGCCCCGCGGCAGCCCCGTCGACCGTCGTCGTCACCGCCACGGCCACGCAGACGCAGCCCGCCGCCGCCGCCCCGACGACCGACCCGACCAGCCAGACGGTCCCCGCCGCAACGACCGCGGCGACCCAGCCAACAAAGGCCCCCAAGTCCACGACGAACCTGGCCCCCATCATCGGCGGGGCCGTGGGCGGCGCGGCGCTGCTGGTCGGACTGGCGGGCGCGCTGCTCTACCTGCACCGGCGGCAGGTGCGGCGGCGCCGCCTGGACGCCGAGATCCGGGCCTCGATCCAGAGCGACTGGCTCGGGCAGGTCGAGGTCGGCAGCGGGAAGCGGAACGACGGGCGGCCCGGCGCGGCCGAGATTGGGGGCGGCGGCGGTCAGGAGAAGCCCCGTACGCCTCCCCCGGGGGCCTCCGGTGGCAAGTCGCCGGCGCCGGCCGAGGTCGGCAACGGTGGCGTGCACGAAATTGACGACGGCAGGATGCATCCCGTGCCGGTGGAGATGGAATCGCCGCCGCCGCCGCAGGTGGGCTCCAACAAGCCGCCGTGGGTGGTGCCCAAGGGCGTGTACGAGATAGGATAGGGGACATGGTCTTTTTTGCTGGGGAGGCGGGAAAGGGACAGGGTAAATCTGTAGTGTCTTTTAGTTTTAATCCGTAATCGAGCAGAGCGCCTATTTACCTCATGAATGCATGCCTCATGGATACCTCCTTGGAGGGGCTGAATACCCTGACTTTGGTGGTGAGGGAGAGGTGACCTCGTACTTTCGCACCAGAAGCTATGCCGTATGCACAACGACATGTATCCTCGTGAGTTCATCCACATGGAGAAAGACTTGTTCTGTATTGCCCGTAGCTGTAAGTACTTACTCAAGTATCCATGTACAGCTGCCGTGTCGTCGTCGTCGGAAACATCCGACCACTGACCATGGCCACGTCGCCCCTGATTGGCCACTCGCCGAATGTGGGGCCCGAATTTCTCGAATTTCACCCTCAACCACCAACTCCCATCTCCCATCACCACCACCACAACCACCCCCAACAAGCCTCCCCCCTTCGAGCCTCCGCGCGGCCCGCAAAACGACTCAATTGCCCGCCGCCAAATCCCTCGTCCACGATGCCGCCCCGAATCCCCCTCCGGCTGGCCCTCGCCCGCCCCTGCGCCCGCCCCGAGGTGGCCGCCCGCCCGCTGCTCCTCCCCCTCGTGCCCTCCCGCGGCGTCAAGTACGGCTGGTCGACGGCGCCCCCGCGCAACAAGCACGCCCGCTTCAACCAGCCGTCGTCGGGCCTGCCCACGCTCACCACGGGCCCGGCCGCCGCCCTCCGGCGCCGCGAGAAGACGACGCCGCTGCGGGCGGGCGTGCTCGCCGTCAAGAAGGGCATGACGGCCGTCTTCGTCGGCAAGACGCGCGTGCCCTGCACCGTGCTCCAGCTCGACCAGGTGCAGGTCGTGGCCAACAAGACGCGCGCCCAGCACGGCTACTGGGCCGTCCAGGTCGGCGCCGGCACCCGCCAAGGCCGCAACGTCTCCAGCCCCATGCTGGGCTACTACGAGGCCAAGGGTATGGCCCCCAAGGCCGAGCTGGCCGAGTTCAAGGTCCGCGGCGAGGAGGGCTTGCTTCCCGTGGGCGTGCAGCTGCTGCCCGACTGGTTCCAAAAGGGCCAGTACGTCGACGTGCGGTCCCGGTCGCGCGGCATGGGCTTCGCCGGCGGCATGAAGCGCCACGGCTTCTCGGGCCAGGGGGCGTCGCACGGCAACTCAAAGAACCACCGCACCATGGGCACCACGGGCCCGTCGCAGGGCAGCGGCAGCCGCGTCATGCCCGGCAAGAAGATGCCCGGCCGCATGGGCAACGAGTACGTGACGGTGCAGAACCTCAAGGTGGTCATGGTGGACAACGAGCTGGGCACCGTGCTGGTCAGCGGGCCCGTCGCCGGGCCCAAGGGCCGCGTCGTCCGCCTGCAGGACGCCAAGAAGCGCAAGGCGCCCGCCCTGCCGCACCGCGAAAAGGCCCTCAAGGAGCTCAAGGAGCGACACCCCGACGCCGAGGAGAAGCTGCAGGCCGCGAGGGAACGACACTTGGAGATGAAGGAGCAAAGGCAGACGGCGCCTCTGAACCAATAGGGCTCGTTAATGCTGTAACATGTCGGAAGGGGCAAGGCCTGGGAAAGTACCTTTGTACCATGAGGAGATCATAGCGGGATTTGTATTATACACACACCATCTACTGTACAGTTTCAACAAAACCGGAGTTGCCAGGTTCATCATATGTTACTTCCAACTCCCCAACGCTCCCAAGTGCAAAAGGCAAAGGCTTTCATTTCCCCCCATTGCGTTTCCCCCAACTGCCCTTTACTTGTACTCGACCTGCTTCCTGAAGCCTCTCGTCGGCGAATCCTCGTGCACCGCCTGAGGCAGGTCCTCTCCGCCGCCGCCTCCTCCTCCTCCAGAGCTCCCGATCAAGCCCCGGAACGGATCGGCAATGTCCAGCAGGTCCAGGCGGGTGCCGTCCTCCATGGTCAGGCTCCACTCGGTCGTCTCGAAGAAGCCCTTTGGGCTGGGCCGGTTGCTGGCGAAGCGCATGGTGCCGACGCCGCGGGAGCCGCGCACGGCGAACCAGATGTCGATGCGGCCGTGCAGCTGGTTCATCTCGCCGTGGATCCACGGGATCTGGTGCTTGAAGTAGACCTCGTCGCCGAGGAGGGCGCGGGCCTCGGGCGAGGTGCGCAGCGCGTACAGCGTCGACGACACCACGGGCGACGACATCTTTTGGTAGTTGAAAATGGCCACGGAGCAGGCCGCCACGATGACGAGGAAGACGGGGAGGGTGCGGCGCCACTGGAAGCGGACTTGGCTGATGTCTGGGTTTGGGAAGCCTCGTCAGAATCATGGGTGGCTCAATTGGGTCCCGTGGCAGGAGGGCAACATACCGGGGAGCTCGCGATCAGCCCGCCTCGACATCAACGGCCCGTCGCCGGGCCTGGGAGCCGGCGTCATCCAGCGCCGCTGGGCGGGACGCACCACGACGACGGCGGCGGCGGCGCGCGTCCTCAGCATCTGGGCGAGTCTGCGACGGGCGAGCCGCGGCAGCACGACCTGTTGCTGAATCATGGCTACTGCGCTGGTTTTTCGAGTGAATCGGGAGGGAGGGAGGGGGGGGTTGCTTTTGGAGGGGGTGGGATGGGATATCAAGTCCTCAGGTGATCATCCTGGAGAGTTCGAAGAGATGCCCACCTCTCGCCGGCAGCACGGGGAAATTTTGCAACCGGCGCCGACGGGACGGAAGCGGGGTACGTACCTTTTTTTTTTTTTGGCTGGTGCATAGGTAGGTCCCGTCTGCAGGGTTGTCGTCATAAGGCTGAAGCGTCGCAAGTCCATGTGATGACCCGCGAAGACGGTCACATTTAACCCTTCATTTACTCCCCAATCCGTCCTCGCATCCCTTCTCCTCTCTCTTGGCCCCCCAAAACCGCACACAGTTCCCCAAAGCATGGCCACCGCCAACAGCGCATCCGCCCGCCTGCGGCGCACCTTTCACTATCCCACCGACGACGACTCGCCAGCCGACTCCCAAGTCGAAGCCCTCGACGAGCAAGGTACCCTCTCCCCCCCCCCCCAACGCTAGTATCCCTGGCACACACACGCAATAGCCTGACGCCTCGTCCCCCCAGAGCAAGACGACCTCATCCGCCTCCTCGCCGCCGAAAACGCCGCCCGCGACGCCCAGTTCCGCCGCCTCCTCCTCGCCATCCCCCTCGCCGCCGCCCTCCCCTACCTCCCGTCCCTCGTCCGCCCCGCCACCGCCCTCCTCGCCCTCCTGAGCCTCACGTCGCTCGCCTCCACCGCCTACCTGCTGCACCGCCAGCCCCCCGCCGAGTCGGGCATCGCCTGGCTCGACGCCTGGGCCTGCGTCCGCACCCCCGAGGCCACCCGCGCGAGCTCCCTGGCCGTCGACGACGACGATGACGACCAAGACGAGGCCGGCGCCGGCCCCAGCAGCAGCAGCAGTGAGTACGTGGTGCCGCGCGCCCGGCACCGACGCGAGAGGCGCTCGTCGTTTAGCTTCGTGGAGCGCAAGTCGCCGCTGGAGATATACCTCCCATACTTGAACCTAGGGCTGGGCGCCGTGCTGATCCTGATGACGTGGGCCGTCGACCGTTCCGGCAAGGCCGTCGTCTGGACGGGCATGGGCTACCTGCCGCTGGTCGTGTATGCCGTCGTCTTGACCTCCAAGATGGTCATGAGCGGCGTGGATCCCGAAAAGGAGCTGTCTGCGCTCAAGTATGACTACAAGGGTGCCTGAGATGACGCTCCGTTCATGACATGATGATGATGAGTTTCGAACCATGGCACGCAGTATATGCCTAGACCTTGAATAGCACATTACGAACAAAACAATCACGACAACTGTTGTTCAACCCTAATCCGTCTTTTCAGCCGTACTCTACTCTATTTGTCCAGAGAGTCGCCGTGTCGTTCGTGATGCAGACATTTCTCATTAACCACGGACACAATTTACATGTCTATAGAATCATTGAATCGCAAAATGCCGTGGCTCTTCAGCACTCCGTCGACGCCCTTGGGGGGCCGCGGAAAGGGATCCGACATGGGGCTGGCGTCGGGCGAGTCGGACGACTTGTCCATAACAAGAGCCAACCCGTGCGACTTGATGGCGTCGACCAGCGCCGGCACCATATCCTACATCCATGTTAGCTGCTGCTTGAATAAACGGAACGGCATATCGAGTACGTACCAACAGCCGAGAGTAGCAGATCAACCCCATGAAGTTGTTGCTCTGCGCAATCCGCACCACCTCCTTGATCGACGCACTCCTCCGTCCACTGCTGAGCGCCCCGTTTGCGACGCCCGTGGTCTCTTCGCGCCCCAGGTCGTTGCACAGGAACACGGGAAAATTGGGCTGCTTCCAATTGAGAGCCGTGCACAACCGAGGATTGTAGCTGCTGAAGACGATGGACCTCACCACGTCGGGAGACTGGGCGCGTTGAGCCCGGGCGTGGTCGAAGACAATGTTGAGAATGGCGTCGACAAACACGTTGACGTCGAGCGCGGGGCCCAACGAAAAGGCCTTCTCGTCCTCGGGCGTCGCATAGAGGATCTGGAAGTTGACGTGGATGCCGGGGTTGAGAAGGAGCAGAGCCTCCTGGAGGGTGACTCCAGCCGTCGCAAGAATGTGATAGATCTCGGCCGAGTTCTCTGCCGTCTTTCCTCTCAGACTCGCAAGATCCGCACGACTGTTGCTCCTCGCCGTCATGGAGCTGAACTGCTCCAGTGATAGGCGACACACAGGAATGTCCAGTCCAGCGCAAGTAATGGTCCATCGAGGCCAGAGAACCGGTACTCCGTCGCTGGTGTACTGCACAAACAGTCTCACATAGTCTCCCGACAGGCTCGATCCGGTAACAATGGCGCTCGTGGGCTGGTTGAACTGGCTGGTAGCCTTCCAATACGTCTCGAAGTCGGTAATCTCCAGAGGCTTACCCCTGAATGGTTTGATGACCTGCACCTTGAAGCTGATCTGCCCGATGGCTCGAAGGCGAGGGTCGAACAGGGGCAGGCAGCATGTCGAGCTTCCTTGATTGCTCTTGAACGTGTTGGAAAGGACCACCGTCTTGGCAATCACCTTGGCGCCATACGTTGGGAATACATCCAGGTCCAGGCTGAAATTATCCAGGCTGTCAACCTGGAACGAAACAATTCGGGTATCTTCTTGAAAGGGCAAAATGATGTTCTTGGGAATAAGATCCGAGACCTTTGAGGAAATGGTGAGTCTCGCGGCGGGGTATTTTCCGTCCTGGAAGAAAAGGAGAGGCTGCTCGTCCAAGTCGCCAAAGTTGATTTGCACAACCGTCTTGGTGTCGAGGAAGTTGTGGCCATATCTTCGAAGGGGAATGATGGGAGGGGGCAGTTCGAGTTCGGGGATCGCATCAGGGTCGAGAGACATCGGAAGAGGAGCCGAGCTACTGCCCATGGGGCCAAGGGGAGGCGCCACCATGAAGGGACTGGCTCGAGGTCGCGTGTTGAACGGTGTCAGGAGCTTCATGCATGCCAGATGGCCTTCCCATGCCGCATAATACATGGCAGGAAAGTCCTTTTCGTCCACAATGTTCGCGTCGGCTCCGACCTTGAGAAGAGCCTGGAGGCAGTCGACATTTCCCTCGCTCGCAGCGTGAACCAGCGGCGTCCAACCGTAGAGTTTATCGACCTGGTCCAAATCCGCACCGTATTCCCTCAGCAACAAGAGCAGCTCCGAAGCCTGGCCCGCTCTCGCCACCAGATGTTGGGGATACAAGCCTTCGGCATCTGGCAAGATCCTCGCGCCAGCCTTCAGGAGCAGCTCGACAACGGCCACTGAACCATGTTCGCAGGCCAAATTCAGGGGAACATGAAGGACGTGGTCCTTTTCGGATACGGGGTCGATTCGAGCGTTTCTTGAGAGAAGGAATTCAATGCAGCCGAGGCGACCATGAATGATGGAATGGATCAAGGGTGAGAAGTTGTCGTGGTCGATGGCATCAACGGTGCTCGGGTCCGCTGCACGCAAGTTAGATTTTCCTGATCCGTAGTGAGGGTTTCGTCGAGAGCAGCTTACCATCCAATAATACCATGAGCATCTCCAATCTTCCATGCAAACTGGCGTAGTGAATGGGCATACGTCCGTAGACATCTGTCCGATCCACCGCCACGGGGTTCTCCGGGTTGAGACCCCATTCCAGAACATATTGCTTGCCGTAGATTGCAGCCTGGTGCAAGCAATTTCGCTCATTGATATCGTCATACGAGTGAAGATCGACGAGCCTTGTCTCGAGAAGAACTCGAAGGGATTCTTGAGGGGCCTCCGAGATGGCAGCCAAGAAAGTCCTCGTTATCCTCTCCATCAAGGAACTGTCTCCTTCGCCGGCATGGCTGGCGGATTGCATCCTAGTAAGCAGATCCCGCAATGACTCGAGACTGCCATTGATGACCGTGTCCAAAAGCAGCGTGTCCGCATCCCCCTCGTCTGTCCCAACGAAATGTTGCGTGGTCACAACATGGCCGGACTGGAAATTGACTTGAATTCCATCTGACCAGGCACCCAACTCTTGCAAGCTGGTGGTGGCCTGGTCGGAAAGTTCACTTATGACCGTGGCATTGAAGAAGGGCTGCACCTCGACAGCTCGAGAGAGGTACAGTTCCTTGGTCTTTGATTTTGAAGTCTTGTCCCATTTCTTCAGAATCTTGGAAAAGGCGGTTCCGTTGATTTCGACGAATTGTTGAAGCTTGTTGAGGTCGGACGCGAACTGTTGAAAGCCTTCCTCGAGGGTGGTAAACTTTGCGGAACGTCGGGAGACGCCTTGACGGGTCTGCAGGACTTTCTTCTTGTCTAGGAGCGTCTTGAGGCGGATTTTGAGCTACACAGCGTCAGACGGGTCGGCCAGGTTGTGGCACGCGACATCAATGAGTCCGACATACCTCGGCTTCCTTCTGAAGATAGAATGCATTGACTTTGTCGAGTTCTCGTTCCTGGTCGGGGGTGAGTAAAGCTGCCGGGATGTTCATGTTGAAGGTGGCCCAGGGAACGTCTTACCAGTTGGAAGAAGAAGGTCGCCTTGTTGGCCTGGAGAGCGGCTTGGGAGTCGACCGGAGTGGCCGAGCGGAGAGCATCGTTCTGGGAGGAAAGGGTGGGTGTCGCAGAGAGCTTCTTGATGAGCTACATGGCAGGGTGTCAGTGGTAGGTTCGAGATTGGGCACCTAGGCGCCTGAAAGGGTCGCGTGCGGATCGAGGGTGAAGAAACGTGCTCCAGACATGCAGAACGAATGGAGAAGCAGGTTTGCTTTTGTCAAGCCCCGTCGCACACAGAACCACGGGGCATCGGTGACGGATCTGCAGTAGGAGAACGGGATGGTTGGGGGCGGGCAGGGAGGAACAAGCCACGCCGGGCACGGTCAGAACAGGGTAGGTTCGGGAAGGGCAAGAATTGAAGATGTCGCGAAGGGAGCGACGTGTCGTAAGACGCTGGGAAGGGATGCTAGAAGGGGTAGACGACGATGTAGTAGGAATAGCCCGTGTGGGTAGTTTGTGCAGGAGATGACAGCGGAGACGGGGGGAACCAGGACTCGGCTCTGGCGAACAGACACCGAGACGGGACGGAAGGAAAACAACGGACAACGGAAGCTCGGGAGAGCGACATGGGCTTACCTTTTTCAGGGCCTTGTAGTTCACAAAGCTGGCAGCATATTCGGGCACTTCAAGCTGGCGCTTCTGGATCTGCTTGCCGAACTTCCTGCACGAAGAAACATGCGTCAGCAAACCAAGCAAGCCTCGCTGCTACAGAAGTAACAGCGTCGGTTGGACAGATTTGTGGAATCGACTTGGGTTACGGGCCGTGGCAGAGGACACGGGAGGATGGGAGATGGCTTACATGGTGAGGCGAGGACGCCTTGAGCAGCCCCTGGCCTTGGAGAATGGACGGAGCGGCGCGAGCAAGCGGACGAACAGGTCGATAAGGCGAGTGGGATGTCTGTTTGTCAGTTCCTCGTTGATAGTGAGGCGAGGTCCCGGTGTGGCTGGCTTTATGCGAGATGTTTCGGATAAGTCTGTGGGCGCCGTGCGCGCTGTGTCTCGCTCTGTCGGGCAGTGGATGTGGCCAGTAGGGAGCAAGACAAGAAGCGAAGGCCAACTCCTATGGCTCGTCTGTTTCTGAGGGCAGGAGGGCAGGAGGGCAGACTCCCGAGCTGACAACGGACGGAGGGGCAAGTTCAATGCCTCGGTGCCTTGCTGTTTGACGAAGGGCCAGGTCAGGATCAGCTCAGTTAAAGGTCGTATTGAGGGGCAGGTGTAGTGAAAGGAGGTGGAGCGCAAGGCAGCTTAAGTGGGCGTATGTAGTGCAATGGGAAGCCATGTGAAGCAAAGCGAGGCGTTGTGTGAGAGTGAGGCCGTCGTTTTTCTCGGGGCGTCCAGCTTTCTCCCAGGCTTCCTCGCCAACTAACTGCTGGTTTTTTTTTTTTTTCCCTAGGCTCGTCGTGACTACAAGCACCGTCTCATGTAAGAGTGACACGACATGTCTCGGTCTTGGTTCGTCACCCGACGAGCGAGGTCGTCTCCCAGAGCGCACGTGGGAGGGTCGAGACACCTCTGAGGGGCGTCCCCGTCTTAGCTCGGCGTGCGACGAAGACAGGGCGTGAGGGACCGACGACGGGTTCTCAGCCTGAACTATGCGGGATGGGGACGGGGGGGGAAGATGGGATATGTAGGTTATTGGAGGCTGCACGAAGACGCATACTGCACCTTCAATGCCGAGGCAACTTACTGCGGACGTGGGCGACAGGCCACACAAGCCAACTAGACGAGAGCGATATTGGTGGTGGCTGCTTTTTATTAGAAGTGGCACCTGGAGGGGGAAAAGGGAACCCTGCGGGAAGAAGACGGCGACGCGGTCTTATGAGTGGTCGCAGGAGAAAACAAATGCAAATGGAAAAGGGCGAAAGCTGATCGGCGGTGGTGGAGGTGACATTGGTGAGCCGCAAGAGGCGGGACCTGGGACGAGAGTGACAAGTCGGAAGTTGAAGCTTGTCGCTGCTGCTGAGTGGTGAATGCCCGTGACGTGGGACTGCCACCAACAAACCCGTTCCTTCCTCACCTCACTCGAAAAAAAAAAAAAGCGGCGCGAGGGGCGCAAAACGGCACTTCGAATGCAGGCCTCTGAGTTAGGCGTCTTACGAGGACGCTATTATTGCAGGACAGAGCATATGTTGGATAACAACTCAATGAGAGCTCAATTAGCAAATAGGGCTCAGGCGGAAGGGTTTTCGGTCTCAACACACAACTTTTCTTTTTTTTCTTCACGACTTGGGATGAGATCGATGTGCGCAAAAGAACCTGAAGGCAAGAGCACAGCCAGGTGAGAGGTGACTCTTTCCGTTCTTAGATCGATCTAGAAATGGAACCAGTCTTCTTCCACTCTCCACCCGCACCCGCGCTACGGGGAAACGTCAATTCAGTTTATCAACGGCCGAGGACGTGGACATTATTCGTGTTCAGGTACGTATCAGGGGAGAAGCGTTAAGTTGTTGAGTGAGAGAGGATAGAGGGGGGTTGAATGACAACAAAGTCTCAGGCATCAATCATCTTGCCATTCTCTTCTCTTGGCGTCGTCCGTCTCCTCACATCCCCTGTTGCTAATCGCAGATATCCCCTCTTCTGCTGTCTGTTTTCGTCCTGTCGGTCTGCAGATGGTCGACCGATGGCCACGGCCATGTCGCAGCTCAACAGGGATCCATCCATCCGCTGGGTTTAACCACCCAACTCCCATGCAGATTTGTCACGTCTCCGCGGTTAGGCATGCATCTGTTAACGACCTAACCAACTCCCCAGCAGCCTCCCACCAAACCGCGATAACGTCCCATCAAAATCCCACGTCTTCGTCGTCATCAGAATAAGCATCCGCTAATCTCGACCCGTTCGCGCCAGCTTTTTTGCAGTGTCCGGCCGTGATCCGCAGAACCAATCACGACTCCCCCTTGCACCCCGTGCTCGATCGACAGGTCAGACGGCGGGGGAACAACCAACAACACGGTCAGAGAGTCCCTTTTCACATCTCCATTTTATTCTGCCCGTCTTAGGCGAATTGCATGGACCAGTCGGGCAAGTGCTGGAGCCAAGTGCCACTGACTGAAGATGGAGCTGAACCAAGGAGCCTGGAGCCGGTCAACTGGAGCTGGACTTCGTTTTCCATCTTCACCCTTCTTGTGCGACCGTCTCCAATGCCTACAATGGGCTAATCACTACGGTTCTCGGTTCGGGACTCGATGATCCAAACTTCTCCCGGGACCCGTCCGTACTTATCCGCCCCTCTCGCCCTGTTCCTCTGTGACGTGACTTTCCCCTCCGTCCCATCGAATCGCAGTCTCCGGGCCACTCGACTCAACTCCAAGGAGATAGGCGTCGAGTTGGCCGACACTAACGACCCAGTTCCTAATGACCTGCTTCCCGGCTCATGCGAGAAAGCCCCCGGGACCTCTTCCACGAGTCCCATGCACGTTGACCGCAGCCTGGGGAAAAAACCACATGTCCGCTTTCTTCATGCGCCGTCTACTTCGTACGTAATTCCCCTTCGTTACCATCTTCGCTTCTCTGATTTCCGTTGATGCGGCCTGTCTCTCGGACGTATGAACCGACTTTTATGGATTCTCGACACGAAGCCGCCTGGATTGGGAATAGGCCAAGACAGACACAGAGATTCCCGCGCCTTTCTCACTTGCACTCGTTCTAAATTCAGGATCCTCTTCCCCGACGGTCCGAAGGGGAGAGGAGTGGGTAAGGGCAAGTTGGAAACGCCAGGCAAACGACAAGGCGGCTAACGAAGACACTTTGCTATGAGAACCGGAATACTTGAGAGTGCAGACTACCCCTACCCAACCGTAAGTGAACCACCCCTCCTACCAAGTTGTCGACCGGAACAGTTCCTCTTCCGTCTCCTCTCTCTCGGTACAGCTTGATCCAGATTCAACTTGACTCGCTCCAGCATCGTCAATTCCACCGCTCGCCCAGTCTAGTTCTTCTTGGATGACTCGGCAGAGTCGACGAGGCTATCGGCCATGGCCTCGGCGGCCGCCTTCTTCAACCGCTCGTTATCCTCCGTCTTGGTATCCTTGGGCTTCTCCTTGGTTTCCTTCTCGTCCTCGCTGTCTCCAAGGCTGAATGGGTCGTTGTCCGTGATCGGGCTGGGCTCGACTGCCGACAAAGGCTGCCACTTGCTTGGCTTTGAGGCACTGCCAGGCGCCGAGTCCTTGGGGGGGACTCGAGGTGATGACTCGTACATGTTGATTTCCTCGGTTTCCTCCTTGAAGCCAACACGTCGACCGTCTCTGCTGGGTCGTGGGGAAGTCGAAGGTGGTGGTGGCTTGTACATGCCAGTGTTGGCCATAGGGCGACTGTTGACGGGAGCTGTCTCGTTGTCAGTATGAATTCGGGGGTTTCGTCGGAGGCACCTACTGCCATCTGCGGAGAATTTCATGCCGGCAAAGTCGTCGCTCAGAACTTCAGGGTCTGCGTCATATCGCTCGTAGTCTCCGCTCCGTCGGCTCGCCTCTCCAGAGCGACGGAAGGGCTCGCCCTGTCGCTGTGTCGGTTCCTCTGTCTCGTCAAAGTTCTCCTCAATCTTCTTCTTCATGAAGTCGATCCAACCGTTGACCTTTGTCTGGGTCTCCGCAAAGCCTTTGCGCAAGTTCTCGCGGATAAAGGGAAGGTCATCGTCGAGGAAGCTGTGTTCGCGGTCATCCTCGTCCAACGCACCTTGTCCGCCCCGTCCGCCAGATGGGCCTTGTCTGGATCGCTGCCCATCGTTTCGGTTGGAGGTGCGAGACTCGTATGCACCAACGTTATCGTAATGCTCCGCCAGCTGGCGAGCGTATAGCTCATCGGCCTCGACTTGTGACATCTGAGCTCGCTGCTGGGGTCGGGGGGGCTGAGGAGGGGGGACTTCGTCCTCTTCGGGCTCGTTCTTGACGGCATCGGGATCGGTCATCTCTATTCGCCATGTTAAACCTTGTCTTTAAGCCTGGGGGGCTGGTTTGATATACCCAGCAACGCATTGAATGCGGGCTCGACGCGGCCGCCGCTTGCTCTCAACACGGCCCTGATGACACTGGCTTCGACGGATGGAAAGGCCTCCTTCAGAATGATCTCGTTCTTTTGCGCCTCGGTCAACGGGCGAGGAGGCTTGGGAGGGGGTGCTTCGGTTGAAGAGGGTGTGGGATTGGACAGAGGCGTGGTGGTGGTTGCTGTCGTGGGGGTGTCGGTTTCCAAGAGACTGGTATCCTGGACGTCGTCGTCGTCCATGTCGAGGGGTCGGACGGTGGTGGGCGACTCGGCGCCACTCTCCATTGTGGTCTTGTTCTGTAGCAACGTGTTCTCAGTTGGTGGTTCTCGCGGATTCCGCCGCCGTCATCCCTTCTATGTAGGCCATTGACTTACCGTCTCCGTCGGGGCCGACATGATGGAAAGCCGGGTATGGATCAATTAATAAAGACACCAGCTGTCGCGGGATCGAATCTCGGCGGTATGAAAGGTCAACTCGAGTGTCGTCGGGCTGTCTGGCAAAGGAAGGAGAAGCATAGGAAATTAGTAGATTTCGCTTCAGCCTGGCTTGCCCGTGATAATGAGGCAATGAGGCGCGAGGGGTCACCCGGGCCACGAGTGATGACGTTGCCCCACCCAATAGAGCTGTCCAAGCCACAGCTGCCATTCGCCACAGCACTGCCTTTTTTCATGCGTTGGAGCAGGGGCCTGAGGTTTCTTTTCGTGCCAACTTAGTCTAGGGTAGCTCCGTTTCTGAAGGTCAACTTGGGAACACACATTGCGGCTTGGACACTGTCATGTTGAACCGGTGTTATTAATTACGGCTTGTCTAAGTATTGCTTCGACTTGTCTTAATATTTCATCTCTTTCATAACGGGGGGAATGCTCGAGTGAGCTCCTTTGCTCGGCATCAACATGGCAGATCTGGGCCTCGACTCATCCTTCATCCCAGCTCTTCACAAGCCCGCAGCTCTTCTCCCAATCGCCAAGCACCGGGATAGCCTATTGTACGTCGTCGAAACGTTCCCAGTCACGATAGTCATTGGCCAAACTGGATCCGGGAAGACGACACAGATCCCTCAGTTCTTGGAACGCGGGGGTTGGTGCTCAGATGGCAAAATCATCGGCGTCACCCAGGTAAGTTCCCGTCCAACAATGATGGATAACTATCGCTCACAATGACCACGTAGCCTCGTCGCGTCGCTGCCACGACAGTTGCCCTCCGGGTAGCGGAAGAGGTGGGCTGTGAGATTGGCGAGGAGGTTGGATATTCGATTCGATTCGAAGATGTCACCTCTGCATCGACCAAGATCAAGTTCCTGACGGACGGACTTCTCATCAGAGAGGCACTGGTTGACCCTCTGCTGTCACGCTATTCCGTCATCATGGTCGATGAAGCCCACGAGAGATCCATCAGCACAGATGTCCTCCTTGGATTGCTGAAAAAGGTTCGCCGGAAGCGTCCCGAATTGCGCATCATCATCAGCAGTGCCACACTTCAGGCGACTGAGTTCTTGGACTTCTTCACGCGAAGCAACGAGGAAAAGGCCCCAAACGGAGACGGCAGCGGAAAAGATCAAATCGCGTCAATTGTCAGCCTCGAGGGCAGGACGTATCCCATTGACATTCTCTACCTGGAGTCCCCTGCCGAGAATTACCTGGAAAAGGCCATCCAAGTTGTCTTCGATATCCACACCCAAGAGGGCGAAGGCGATATCTTAGTCTTCCTGACCGGCCGCGAAGAAATCGACAACGCCGTCGAGGCTGTTGCTGAGCGGATGGTAGACCTGGGTTCGAAATATGGACCGCTGCTACCGCTTCCCTTGTACGCCGGGCTCTCGAGCGAGCAACAGATGTACGTCTTCGACAAACCACCCGAGGGCACGAGAAAGGTAATCTTCTCAACGAATATCGCAGAGGCATCGGTGACCATTGATGGCATCGTCTACGTCGTCGATACCGGGTTTGTCAAGCTGAGGGCCTACAATCCCCAAACAGGCATCGAGACGTTGACCGCCACTCCCCTCTCCAAGGCTTCTGCGTCGCAGCGCGCGGGCAGAGCAGGCCGCACACGGCCTGGCAAATGCTTCCGACTGTACACAGAGCAGAGCTACCAGGCCTTGCCAGAGGCGAACATTCCCGAGGTCCAGAGATCAGATCTAGCCCCGGTGATACTGCAACTCAAGGCTCTCGGCATCGACAACGTTGTCAGATTCGACTTTCTGAGCCCTCCCCCGTCTGAACTGATGTCCAAGGCTCTGGAGCTACTCTATGCCCTCGGGGCACTGGACGAATACGCAAAACTTACGAGGCCGCTCGGAACAAGGATGGCAGAGGTGGCGGTGGAGCCCATGATGGCCAAGACGTTGCTCTCGGCGCAGTCGTTTGGCTGTCTCAGCGAAATCTTAACCATTGCGGCAATGACGACACTGGGTGGCAGCGTCTGGTTTCACCACGACGGAGAGCGGAAGAAGATGGAGACGTCGAGAAGGAAGTTTGCCGTGGAAGAGGGCGACCACTTGACACTGCTGAATGCATATCAGGCCTTTGTCACCAAGGGCAAGAAGGAGGCGAGGTTTTGTCACGAGAACAACCTCAACTACAAGTCAATGACTAAGGCAGTCAGCATCCGAGGACAGCTCAAGAGATATCTCGAGAGGTTCAACATCAGCGTGGACGAGACCTTGAGTAGGCAGACGGCAGCGACAGCGACAGATGCCGCAAAGAAGGCTGAACAGATCAGGCGATGCTTGACGTCGGGATACTTTGCGCACGCTGCCAGGATGCAAGCCGATGGGACATTCCGCAACGTCGAGGGCGGCACGGTGCTTCATGCGCATCCAAGCTCCCTCATGTTCAACCGCAAGGCCGACTGGGTCATCTTTCACGAGGTGATGGAAACGGGCAGCAAGATCTTTATCCGAGATTTGACAAAGATTGAAAAGGGCTGGCTGCTCGAGTACGCACCAGAGTTTTACAACGTGGTCGACACCAAGGCCCGGTGAACAGACGACGGCCGAGACAACGGCGGAGTCTTGGCTCTGCCGACAGCCCCCTCGACTTGCCAGAGGCTGGGGATTAGAGGGGCAGAGTGACATCTCCATCCCGGAATGAGGTGAAACCGCCAACCACGAAGGAGCAGCCGCGTCTGCGAGAATGCGGTGATGGTTTCACGATTTCGGGAGGGGGCCTCACGCAAGGATCACGGTGGCAAGGACTGGGTGAGGTATTTGCTGCAAGAAGATGTCAATATTGATTGCTGTTGGTTGTGCTTTTTCGGTGGTGTGACAAGGGGTCTGCACAGCAACTTGGGAGCAAGGATGGAGGAAGCGGCACGGGCGACGAATGATGGTAGCGGAAGTACGGCTTTGGAGTCTGATGGGCCTACGTAACTGCGTGGCCAAGGAAAACATTGCTGTAGGGCGACTGAGCGAGGTGTATCAAGCCATGGTGGGCAGATGGCGCACTCGAAGAGTCGAAGCCTCCCTTTCGATTGAGATGACCCTGTCGGGTCAAAGATACGCGGACCGGGCGTGCCAGGGCGTCTTCGGTCTCGGAGGGCTATCAATGTCAAACACTGGGCTGGCTGGCCAAGAGAGTCTAGAAGAAATGATGTGCGTCTGGCGCCGGGTGACAAGATTTCACGTCGAAGCCCATGTTCGGTGACACCCTCCCTACGTAACATAACGCGGCCAGCCCAGTGACATTTTTGCAGGGCTTGCAATCTTGGCCATCGGAAGCCTGGATTCGGCGCCTGAAGTCGCTGGGTCCCGAGAGAGATGAAAAGAGGAGAGAGCCGAAATGCGTTCTGCGCTGGACGGGGGGTCAGGCATCTCCACCGGGATTGCGTACGTGTGCAAATTGAAGGGGGGGGGGGGAAAGGGAAGAAAATAGAAGAGAAACCCACCGATGGCAAAGGAGGGAGCAACAGCGCACGGAAACGGAAAGTCGGGAGGATGGGAATTAATTGCTGCACTGGCTCTGCTGGACGCCTTGTTGGTGGTTTGACTCGCGAGATGAGGTCTTCGTCGATCCCTCAGAAGCCGAGGAGGCTGTGAAATCAAGGCCAGGCCTGGGGGTGTGGCTGGAGAGACTCCTGACTAAGAAACGATAACGTCCAATGCAATACGCACATATTCGTGCCGATGATAACTACGGACCTCTTCATCTCGGCATCCGTCCCCGGAGGCTGTGGGACACCGACGGCGCCGGCGAATTTCGCGGGCGGATGCGTGCATAAGAGGGAATTAAAGCTATGCTGGCTGGTTGGACGGTCACTGACATGTTGTCGGCACGAAGGCTGAAGCAAGAAAACAGGACGAGACAGACTGACGACAGACAGACAGTTGGACATGGACCTAACCGCGGTCTCACGTCAAAGTCAAGGTGGAAATCAAACCACCTAAAAACAGCAACGCCCAACCACAAAAGCCGAGACAAAAGGAAAGAAAAAAAGAGAAGAGTACGTATGTCGCACCTAAAGTGCCTCTAGTGAAATAACGTTGGGAAAAGTACAAAAAAAGAACGAATGACGACCGCCGCGTCCCTGCCTCGCAACCCGCCCAAGACGCCACCTCACTTTTCGCTCGCTCACGGCTTCGCTTTCACCACTTGGGCGACGAGTTTTGCCCCTTGCGGACGGCGCCACTTCCATCCGTTCTCCCCACCCTCCCAGATGAAAAGGAAAAGGACCCTTTCCCATCTTTGGGGAAAAACTGTTGGTGCTTAAATTTGGATGTTGTGCGGGATATGCATGCTGGTCGGTCGGGCAGTTGTGCAAGGGGGGCTCCCGTCTCCCGCTCGATTGGCTCACAGCTGAGGGCACGGCGGGTAATTCTGCAAGGCACCGCGGCTTCGTGCAGCACTTGCATATTCGTATTGTGCAAGGCGTTAAAGGGCGCGACATGTCTTTCAAACCCGTCTGTTTCTTGTTTCTTTCCTCCGTGCGATGACCCCTTGAGAGACACCGCGAGAGGCTCCTAAAGTGGACACTGTTATGCGTTTGTGTCATTATTCGTCGTGGACTCCTCCGTAGTACTGCTATTGTTCCTCGGCACGGCCTTGTTATTATATTACTATTATTATCAGTAGTATTATCATCTCTAACCGACCAACCCTCGTGCAACGTCCCTCTGCTAGCACGCCCTCGGAGCCTCTCGACTTGCTCGACTCGACACTTCGATTCCTTGATTTCCTTGGTTCACGCACCCTCGCCATCAACCCGTCTCACCTCGCTCTTTCCGGTCATCGTGCACTCTCACAGGGCCCTTGTTCCTGATGAATGGGGAACGGCGGTTTGCTTGTGGACCGCCCGCGCCCCCTTCCACCCAATCTCCTTACGACCCGGTCCCCCCTATTGCAAGCTCGCAGCGGACGGCCCTTCATGGATCAGAGGGGTCCACAGCTCAATCTCTCTTGGGGAGGCTTGGAGAGGCTTGGAGGGGGGCGTCGGACGCTACTCGTCCAATGACGGCCCGGATGGAGTCTGGGACTATCGACCGCTTGTTCAGGGGGAGTCGAGGACATCGCATCGCACATGGCGAATTGATTTCAATGTCCATTGAGTCGTGTGCGTGCTTTCCACCTGCAGGGAAGCGACTCGTACAAGAAGTTGAATGGATCTCAGAGCATCTCCCGTCCCATCTCTGCATCATCCCAATATAGAACCAGCCTGATTAGGGGGCAACCTGGAAGGTGCAGTTGGGTGCTGCTGGCTCTCCGTTGGTAACCACAACTGCCTCACCTCAGCCGTGGAAGGAGGCAACGGGCGCCCATGCTGCGCGTCCAGGTGAACGGGGGCTAGGCAGGCACACCCGACCAAATTGCAGGCCACCCAGTTCTGTAACTGGTAGGTGCATTCGGAAGGCCTGCTGGGGTTTTGCGGTGGGTGACGATGGAACGGGTACCTTACAGGAGCGCCGGCGGGCGTACGAATTCTTCGCACGCAAGCTGGACTCTGGAGGCGAGCAACCCGCAACGCAGCCCACTGGGGGGTCACCGGGGGGCCCCTGGGGAACCAGCTGGGGTCCGTGGTTGGATGGATGGGCCTGGCCCGCGCGCCGGCTCGTCGTTGCTCTCGTCCAGCAGCCGTTCCCTGGCGCGCCGTTGGGTGCCTCTACTCCTCGCCCCAGGTACCAGTACTTCCACCCCGAGATGCTCCATGCGAAGCTCCTGCTCCGCTCCTCCATCCCATTTCGTCTCCGGCTCTCCTTCCCTCTTGTTCGCTCTCTCCTACGATTCTCTCCTCCATCGTCGGTTTGTGTCTCTCTTTTCTTTACCTCCAAACGTCGACCACAAAGACGAAGAAGTCAACGGCGTCTCCCTCCGTGTCTCTTCCGTCCCTCCTCCCTCCCTCACTCCAATCTGCCTGCCAGCGGGCTCGTCATTCTTTTTCCATATTATTCTCCAGCCTTAATTCTTTTTGGGTCGGCTTCTTGTTGTTGACGAGGCTCTCTCCCCGCCCAGCTTCCATTCCTTTCACTCGGTTCGCGTTCTACATCCGATACGACGAAAACCCGTTGTCCCTCTTTGCACAGCATCAATCACTCTGCCGCTCGTTTGGTCGCTCGCTTGCTGGCCTGCTAATTGGCTTTGTCTTTTTTTGCGATTTGGCTCTCAACCTCGATTTGCTCTTCGCCTGCTGCTGCTGTTTTCTGCGACTCTGCGACGACACGAATAATACACCAACGGCAACCGATCGACCGCAACCTTAATTTACCCCAAAGTAAATAAAAGCGAACCGACGAAACCTCGCACCGCCTCAGTCACCCTACCCATATTCAGCAATTTGTAAATCTTAATGGTCATGACAGTTGTGTTGGGGATTTAATTCGACAAGACAAGCCTGGGATATTTTCACCTATTCAACTTTGGCCTCGTTTCTTGGATCACCATCAACAGTCTTTGTTGTCAACAGCTTCAGCTTCAGCCGAGTCACCCTCTTTCGACGTCGCATAAGCTCAGGATGGAGCTCCCTCGCACTGGCGCGGGCTATCGCCTGCAGCCCCGAACCAATATTCGCCGAGACGTTTCCGAATTCGCCTCTCCCGAAACGGCTGCATCAGCCACCAACTTTGTCAGCCGACTCTTTGTCCGATCCAGCAACGACAAGTGCAAGGACAACCCGAACTCGAATACCTGCGAGAAGCCCACCAGCACTCCCACGGCACTCATTGTTGTAGTAGTAGTGTATGTTCTCAACCCTGGGATGAAGGGGTAGAGACCATCTGTTGGAAGATGCTAATGAGTTTCTCAGTGTTCCTGTTGTACTTCTCGCCTGTCTTCTTTTCTACCTCCACCGTAGAAATGTCAAGAAGCAGAGGTTGGAGGATGTAAATGACCCTCACAAGAGTTTGGATTTCGGCCTGGATGATCCGGCGACGAAGAAGTCGAACCGCAAGAGTCTGTTTATGGGTGGTGGCGAGAAGAGCCTGCATCACAAGCCGAGCCAGCTTTCCATGGACATGAACCTTTCATCGCCATATCTGCTCCCGCCCGGACTTCAGCAGTCCCAGGAATCGCTTCACTCTCTCGCCCGTTCTCTCGGTAACGACCATCAGGATCCTTACCAACAAGCCACTCACTACACCAACAGTGAGACTGGCTCTATGCGATCCATGGCATACAGCAAGGAGTCGTCCTCATTGTACACAAAGTCTAGCGGCAAGCGCATGTCCACCATCACAGGAAGATCCGTCCCGTCCCAGAAGATGCCCCCTCCTCGAACCAACTCTCTTCCCAAGTCTCCTGAAACTCCCTCAGATGAGAAGGTCAACCCTTTCAGAATGCCCTCCAAGCCCGAAGCCGCTCACAGTGCTACCTCGCCTGTCCGTTCGGAGAAGGATACCTTCCAGCCCAAGGCTATCATTCCTGAGATTGGTACCGTCTCCGACTTTGACGAGAAGCACCAAGTTCAAGCCCCTCGAGCTGCCCGATCCAAGAGCCCTCAGTTTGAGCTTCCTCCCCTGTCTGAAGCCAGCAACTCGACCTCTGCCACCCCGGTTACCGATGGTTTCCCCCTTCCACCTCATCGTGGTCGCGAATCCAATGCCGCTGGTCTTGGCCTGAACTTCCACCTTCCCAAGCCTCCCGTTTCCCCTGCCATGGATGCGCCCATGTCTGCTCCTCTGCCGAGCCACGACCAGAGCGGCGACAGCAAGTTCACCGCCTACCAGCCTGACCGTACCTCTCGCACCTCGGACTACCTTGACGACTACATGGCTATAACCTCTGGCGCCAACGACCGTGTCTCTTACATCGAGGATGTGCCTCCTAACCTTCAGCAGCCGAAGCCTCAAGGCCTCGGACTAGGAGTACCTCAGCAGGACAACAAGAGATTGTCAGTCGGTTTCCGACCCCTTCCCCCAGATGAGGTCACCGAGTCTGAAGACCCCGAGTATCGTGCCAACCGTATTCGATCCTTCTACAAGGAGTACTTCGATGACAGCAAGGAGGCTCCTCCGCCCATGCCAGCACCTCCTGCGCAGTACTACGAGGACGTGGACCAGCGCTACCTCGGCGAGGCTGCCGCATACTTTGACCCTGAGAGCAACGCCTTCGTCATGCCCTATGCCGAGCCTGTGACTCGTCGTGCCATGACGCCTCCTCCCACTGGTCGCCGTGGACCTGGCGGACCCGGCAGACCCGGACCTGGCGGCCCTGGCCCTCGACGTCCTGGCGGACCCCATGCTCCCCATGGATCTCTCGGAGGCATGAGCCTGCCTGGCGGCCCTCGAGGACGCCCACGAGCCGGATCTGCATTCGGCCCCCGGCCAGACTCGTCAGCATCTGCTAGAATGCGCGGACCTCCCATGAAGAAGCTGCCTCCACCGGCACCCCTCCTCACGCTACCTACCCCCTCCAAGCTCAAGGATGACTCCTTTGCCATCTTGGGTGCAATCGACTTTGCTCCTCCTGAAACCTTCAGGGACAATGTCGCCGGTCGTTCCCAGAGCCCCTTCGGCGAGAGACGCCCATACTCTCCTTCCGTGCCAGCTGCTACACCTGTCGTGTCGGCATTTGAGGAGCTGGCCGCGCTCCCAAGCCCGTAAGTTACTTCGTCGAATTCGCCCTTTGAACCTTTGCTAACCTCCTTGATAGTCACTTGCTTCGAAAATCGGGTACGTTCACCGGTCTGGACTTTGCGCCTCCAAAGAAGTTCCACGATGCAGACAACATGAGCGACGCAGGAAGCATCAGGAGTAACCGCAGTGGTATCTCGCCTGGCGGCCTCGGTGCTATCCGCAGCGGGGCTGGACGTGTCAGTCGACTTCCTGGAGACACCGTCTTCACACAAGCCGGTTTACAAGACCAGCTGAAGCCTCAATGGACCATGCGCAACTGATCGCATATGGGTTGTGAAACAAGCGTTTGAGGTTACCACCGTAACACGGTGACAGTCCTCTCGGAGCTCTGTCTTTTCTGGCATTGCGTAACATATTAGCGTGCACGGGACTTGTCATTTATTTCTCCCAACCGGCGTACTTTGAGGGTCATGACGACTGGCGATTATTTACATTTCTCATACAGTCTTTTCTTCACACATTTAGGGATCGTGCAAGGCTTGCATATAGAACGGGAGGAAAACCACCAATGACAATATTAGATAACGACTGCCTGGCCTGGACAATGTCCGGCAAAATTGTACATAGGTCAAAGCGGATGTGGTGTTGACAGGCTCAATCGGCACTCATCTTTCTACATATTTTACGTGGATACTCTTGTCGCATGTGAAGATGTGATTTCGTCTCTGCCTTGGCTGAGATGTCGACTAAGTGACGATGATATCAGTGGCCTGAAGGTGCGAGCCTAGGTACCCAGATTTGCGGGTGCTGATTTCCATGCTCTTACACCCTCGCCGGTCAAGTCACTTTGTTTCTTTGGCCATGTTTCCTCGGATCCAGCATTGGACGGTTAATGAATGGGTCGGCTGAGCGTGGTCGAGACGGTCCGCAGTCGCGCTTCGATGATCAAGCAGAGTCGTGTATTGCCGGGGTGATTTAGAGCAAAACAAGCCGTGTCAAAACAAACATTCGAGCGCAACTTCGTGTCAAATGACGGGTAGCTCTGGAATGTATTGTCCGAGACATGTGTCTCTGGTTCCTGAAATGACAATGTCTCACAATCGGGCGTTTTACGTGGGTACTTGACGAACTGACAAGACTCGACAGTGCCACAGTGGTTGAAGGGATGGATGTACATACTTCGTACGTATGGGTGTCACGTCGATCTTACCGGGGCAACCCTCCAACAGATCGATCACTCGTTGACTTTGGTCAGGTCGAGGGTTTGGCTTGCCGCCACACCACTTCCCAGCCTTGTTGGATAGTTAATCAATCTACGACGACGAGGATATTTTTCGTACGGGAGCCGTTACTTGCCATGGCGTGATGGATGCCGTCATTCAGCCGCGAGCATGCGAAATGCATCCACTCGATACGACAAGAACGGTCCTCTTTTCTCTTGGGAGGAGGGATATAACAGACACAGGTACGGATACTGGGCGACTGTACGAAGTATTCGTAGCTTCGCGAGATCCACACACCGGTCGGCCCGCCTTGGTCGTTTCGCTGGGGATTCGCCGTCGCCGTCTCGATCAGATCAGTTCAGTCCCCAGCAGGCACGTAAAAAAAGGGCTTCTTTGCGAGGGCAGCTTGAATTCGTGGAATAGGCCCATCATGACAGTCCAGTTGGGATCCTGTGCGCGGCATCCCCGCTTTTGGGGGGAGGGACAATGGCCGGGAGGATTCCGCCCAGCCAACACGTTGTGGTCCCAACCACCGGGGATGGCGATGGCGATGGCGAAAAGGACAAGGACGGATAGGAAGTCAAGTTGAGAAAAGGTTTGTCGCATGCTTTTGTGGCGTTTGGGGGGGGGAACAGTCAGCAACGCATCCTGTTGGCTCCCGAATGGCGGCGGAGGCGTCTGTGGTTGATTGAGGAGGAGGTAGCGGAGGGAGCTGGGAAGTTTAGATCAGCCACGGACACGCGATCACGTTCCTATTTTTGGGAACGTGGCGGAGCTGGCGGGAGATAATGGGTGGAGAGAGAGAGAGGAAGAGGAAGCTCTCAATCGGAAGTCTTTTTATCCCCAATGGCGAAAGCAAAGGACGGGAGTGTGAGTGTGGTGCAGTAGCTTGAACGAATAGAGCCGAACCGAGGAACTCTAATCAATGCTCCTCGCCCTCTGCATTTGGCTGACGGAATGGTTCGGATGGCACTCATTTTGTTTGCATGAGCTGTTGCAACCGTTGGGTGTCATTGTCCCGTCATCAGCCAAGATCTGGATCGGGGTATAAGTCCACTCATAGCGGTAGGGATCAGAGTCGATGGTTGAACAATGGCCGCCTTTTGGCCCATGACAATGGATGAGGACGAGGTCGGGGGAGAGAACTGTATCAATTCTCCATCTCGCAGCAGCGGCGGTGGCGGCGTGGCGTGTGTTGCTCAATGTTGGCGTACGGTACAGGTCCGGGCTCGTCCAACGTCGTAACATATTGTCACTCTCGCCGAACGGGAGGCATTGCCCGCTCGCATGTGCGGCACGGCACAGACATGCAGAAGCTGAATTTCGCTTCTGCGAACCGAATACATCTCACCTCGACGAAGACGGAGGGATTCCTGGCTAGATATTAGCATTCGATACTTCTAGACCATGAGCAAAACTCATCCGATGCATTCCAACCCGGCCCGTGACCATTATGCATCCAACACGTCTCGCCCTGCTCCTCAGCTTGTCTCCCTCCTGTCGCCGCCCCTCGTGGCAGCGTAACGTTGCTCAGCTGTGCAGGGCCCGGATCGGCCGTCTCTGCACCATCGCGTTCATCAGCCAAGAGTGACATGTCCATTCCACCACTGCAGATGATTGGCCCTACGCCTCTTCGCTGGATGCCAGCTGCAAACGGAGAGGGATAGGAAATTGTGAGCCACAACAAGTCCAAGACTCTGTGTGACCGCCTTTGCGCGAACCAGCCCTCACCTCGTCTCTTCATTTCTTTCTGAGCCGGGGACATCCCTCTCGACGCAAATCACCTTCACGTAAGCAGCTGGGATGCTTTGTTTTCGTCGACTCGACCATGGAACCCAAAAACTCTGGCTTCTGTTGACCTTATTTCCCTGTGCCTTAGTTATCTGCAGAGCGCCCGCATCATGGAAAGGGATGACCCGCTCAAGCAGCGACAGGCATGTGGGCTTCCATCTCAAGTATTCGTATCATTCGGGCCAAGACTGTCCAGTTCTCTGCGGTGCAGGAGGCGATGAATTCGGAAGTCCCCATGCTGTTCCGTACTACTCCATCGCACACGTCGTCATGTCATGAAGCTCGGCTGGGCATGCAGACTCTTTGAAAGGAAGACGGTGCAGTTGGTGCCAGCCATGTAAGAGATTAAAGCTCGAAGCTAAAATCAAGTTTGGGCTGCCTCCATCGGAGCGCCCTACCCTTGGTCTCGTATCGGGTGTCTTCCAAGTCTCCCAATGGCGCGCTAGCGAGAACTAGCATGATGGAGGAACTCGGTGGAGGATGCCGCACGCAGTGACCATGTGCACTTGGAGAATGAAGGGGTGCACCATTCGTCGATGGTGCAGCAGAAGCGATCGGCGGTGATGAGGTTATGATTGCGCTCTGTAGCAGGCTGATTGATGTTGGCACTCGAAAAATGGTAAAGCTGAAATGAGGAGGGCGGGCGTAATCATTGGATATTAATTCGGTTATTGCTCGTGCATACCGGCCACTTGCTATTGACAAGCCAACCCACGGAAGACTCCGTACAATTCGTATGGATAATGAGCGACCAGGCTGGTCTGTCGACAAGACTCGTTCGGCGGGAGCTCGGCTGCACATGGACTGAGGATGGCAATGTTGGTTACAGTGCAGCATGTGTGTTGGAGGGATGGATGGCCTCCTTCTCTTATGTGGCTGATACCTTCCGTCTCAACCATCAATCTCAATCTCATTCTCACTGCATGCCGGAGGAGTTGACTTTCCTGATCCGTACCTGCCTCTTCCGCGCCGCACCAACTGTAATTGCTGGGTACCTGGGAAGGTACCGCTGGAGGTGCTTGCCCTCGCCGAATACCAAAGAAGCTATAGGTACGGGTAATAAATGAAATTATCATCCATTTCATCGAGAGAAAATTCTTCCTTCTTCCTACCTCACCATCACGTCGACTGTCCTCTCCACTCGCCGACTCGCCCGCGGCCGCCCGGAACCCCCAGCTTCCAAGGTTCATCGAGGACGGGATCCTGGACCGAGAACAGCGAGAAACGAATCCAGGAAGGAGCTACGTACCCGACCTCTAAACGGCCATTGCCTTAGCGCAGCGCCGAAAAAAAACGCGCTCCTCCCAGGTCGACCTCGGGAGGCTCGAGTTCAGCCGGTCCACTGTAACGTTGAGTCCTTCAGCGCCCAGAGCAACAGAGCAACCGTCTGCAGGGCAGAGCGCGCGCCTTTTCTTGTTGTCTCGCACCGCCCACTTCTCGCGCTGACCCGTCAACCACGTCCAACCATCTTCCCTCCCTCCTCCTCCTTCTGTGACTCGAAACACACCTTCTGACAATCCCCAAACCCCCCCGACCCTCCGAGCAGGCGCAGACAAGTGCAACTTGCACAGCCCATCAGGAAACACTGTGAGTAGCGACTGTCCTGGATAGACTAACCATGTGTCGATCCATCCCGAAACCAATCCCTCCCATCCCTCCCAGGAGCTGTCAATCGGGAATCCACTCTTCACATTCCCATTCCCGTCCTCTCCTTCGCTTCACTTCATCGACTCCCTCCCATTTTCCCTACGAATTGCTTCCACCATTCCAGCAACCATCCCAACGCTGCATTCGACATATCCACTTCGTCATCCTCTAACCCGCCCTTTGATTCATTCATATGCTTGTCTGACCCCTGATCCATTCTACTCAATTTTATCTCGTCGTCTCGCCGCTCCTCTCTCCTCTCTTGTTTCTTCTCTTCCTCCCTCCCTTTCCGTCTCTTCGAATCCCTCGTCCCACCTCGACCTGCCCTTTCGTGTCGGCTTCGCGCGGCAGCTCGTCCGCCCTCCCGCTGACAATGCTCCTCGACTACAGACAAGAGAACACACCGGGCGCCACAATGTCCAGCGCTGGACAGACTGACGCGGTCGCCACGGACAACTCCTCCGCTTCCGCTCCCGCCGAAACCTCCGCCGAAGCTCAATCCACTACTGCGAGCGCAGCTGTAACCTCTGCTTCAGCTGCCGAGACAACTTCGGCCGCCAACGAGTCATCAAGCCAGGACGTGCCTTCAGCGACCGCTACCTCTGCGGAAGCAACGAGTGCCGCGGCGGAGACGTCACAACCCATAGAAACACAGGTTTCATCATCTGAAGCAGCGGCCACCAGTGAAAATACCGAACCCACCACTTCCGCTGCCGCCTCTCAGCCCACTTCAGCTGGTGTGACCTCTCAACCGGCAGCCTCAGCAACCAATGATAGCACCAGCGACAGCAACGACAACAACAGCAGTAGCCAGAACGACGAGCCTGCCACCACCGAAGCAGCATCCTCGCAAGCTCCACAGACTACCGTCATCGTTACGACGGGCAGCGCTGGTGAAACTTCCAGCATAGTTGTTGTTATCACTTCTACGACCACTAATCAAGGCACTGGCGTCGACGATGCAACTTCTGCTACGAGTACATCAGACTCTCCAGCCCTCGGTGGCTCCAACAGCAGTTCGAGTGGAGGATTAAGCCAGGGAAGCAAGGTCGCCATTGGAGTGGTTGTGCCTATTGCAGCCATTGCCATACTTGCCCTCGTCGGTCTATTTTGGTGGAAGAAGCGTCGTTCGCGCAAGCAAGCCGCCGAGGAACGTCGTAAAGAGGTGGAGGACTATGCTTACAACCCTAATGCGGACCCTACCGTCCCTTCGGTCATGGGTGATGGCTATGAGATGAGGGAGGATGCATCAGGATACCGAGGCTGGGGTAGCACTACAATCAGTTCTGCCGGCCGCAAGGCTTCCACCACCATGTCCGGTGGCCAAATTGGCCAGGCCTATTCGGACGTCACCTCACCCACCACCACTCATGGAAACGCATCAGACAGAACCCAAGATCCATTGATGGGCTCGTATTCCCCCGAAGGCGAGATTCTGGGTGCCATGGGCCCTAATGCTGCTAACAACCGAGGTGCCGACGTTCATCGTGGACCATCCAACGCCTCCTCTTCATACAGCGCAGCACGTTCAGAGGGATCCGACACCATGGGCCCGTCCTATGCCGGCGGGGCCTATTACGATCAATACGCTCAAAACAATCCTTACGGGGACTCTCTCAACAACGGGCAGCCACCATCCGCTCCCGTCATCCGCGACAACCCAGCGCGGCGGAACACGAGAATCGAGAACCCGTCTCACTATCCCCAGCAGAGTGCGGGCATCTCCCAAAATTTCTAGTCGATTTTCGGCTGCTCTTGGGCTTTCTCTATGTTTGATTCGATTTCATTTTTGTTTAAGATACCCGCCTCCTGTCGAAGACACTCGCTTGGAAGTGGCCCATACATCGGCGTTTATACATCGACATCTTTCTCTTCTTTCTTTTGATGAGCGGAATCCTTCTCCCCTTCTGTCGTTTACGCCGGCAAATTCACCCACTTTTAATTGGTCCTTGAAAAGTTGGCATGCAAAGAACAGCTTGAGTTCTTTTTCTCTTTGTTTGTAAGGAATTGCATTCCACATTCGAAGTGACTCGGTCACACCGACACTCGCTTCCGAAACGCTTATATCACGAGATGGACCTGTATATATGACAACCTGGAACCCGGTAAATTTGGTGGTGGTTGATGTTGTGAGGGCGCTTGCATAGTTGGTGGCGGCAGCCATTTTGGCACAAAGTAATGGGGGCAGACTTGCACAACATACATGGACGGGCTTGGGGCGCCGAGCCGACGTTGATGGGTTGGAATGAGTAAGGGAGTGGTTAGAAGTTCTGCCTGGATATGGAACTGAGTGGATAGAGGTATATAGGAAAGGAAGCGGAAGGATTCTGCTTTGCCATGACGTCTCCCATTCATCCAGTGACTGCCGACATGGACTTGCATCAAGTTTTCTCCCCCATGCCCTGAACCAACTCTATCCTATCCCACCAGAACTGCATCCTCCGCATCTCTTCTTCTGTCAAGGTCCTCTCCCGCACCGCAACCCCCCTGTCCCCCCCTCCGGCAAGCTCATCGTTGCCCTCCCCAAACACCAAGAGCCTCCCCTCACCGCTCGCCGCGGGACTCACAAACGCCGGCCAGGCATCCCCCATGTCGCCCTCGGGCTCGCTCACGAAGCGCGTCATGCGCCCGTGCAGCGCCTCGGCCGTCGCCAGCAAGCCCGGGAAGAAGGGCACGACGGAGGCGTCGCGGGCGGCGGCGAGCGAGTGCGAGGCGTGGCTGGCGCCGAACTCGGTCGACGAGACGGCGGCGTACTCGTAGACGTGGACGCGGGCGCCGGCGGCCGAGAGGACGTGCGCCGTGTGCAGCACGGGGGCGACGTAGGCGAAGTCGCCGTAGGCGGCGGCGAGGCGGAGGAACTGGGCGCCGGCGCCGGCGGTGGGGGTGGGCTTCCCGCCGGGGTGGGCGTAGGGCGAGGCCGGGTCGACGACGGGGTCCGGGTAGAGGGCCTCGAGGGCGGCGAGGTCGGCGGGGCCGAGGGCCGGGATGAGGGCGGCGAAGAAGGCGCGGAAGTCGTCGTTGGACGAGGCCGAGCGCGGCACAAAGGCAGTGCCCTCGTGGGAGCAGAAGCCCGTGACGACGCGCATGTCCCCCGCCCGGCCGTCGGCGACGCGCTGCGCCCACAGGCGGACAGGGGTGTCGGGGATGACGCCGCCGGGCCCGTCGACCACGGGCTGGAAGGGCCACTGGACCGAGGACTCGAACGTGTCCCAGACGGCTGCCGCGGCGGTGAGCAGGGGGCGGAGGGGCATGGCCTTGAGGTCGGCCGGGGACGAGCAGAGGGTTTGCTGGAGGAGGAAGGCCTGCTGGACGAGGCTCCGGGGGTGGGAGGGGGAGAGGACGAAGCGGGCCGTGGGGGAGCCGGATTCGAGAATGGCCTTGGTGAAGGGGGGAGGGGAGGGAGAGAGCATGTGGTGGCCGATCTGGGATGAGTGTTAGCGAGGTGACGAGGAGGCCAGAGGGAATCATCAACTCACCGAATGCGCCCCAGCGCTCACCCCAACAACCGTCACCCTCTCCTCGTCGCCCCCAAACCTCGCAATCCACCTCCGCACCCACCCCATGGCCTCCCTCTGATCCCTCAGCCCCAAGTTGCTCGCCTCGCCGCCAAACGGCGCGAACCCCAGCACGCCCAGCCGATACCCGACGCTCACCGCGACGATTCCCGCGCGGCTCCACGCCACGGTGCTGCGCAGGTCGCGGTCCAGGGGGCTGCCAAAGTTGAAGGCCCCGCCGTGCAGGTATATCATGACGGGGAGCCGGGCGGCGACGGGCGTGCCGGCCGGCCGGGTGACGTTGAGCCGGAGGCAGTCCTCTTGGGCCGAACCCTCGGGCCCGGGACTCGACTTCCCTTCCTTCGTCGCATCCATCGTCCCCGTGAGGGTGACTTCGGTTGGAGGCTCGAAGCGATCGGCCTTGGCGTAGGGGATATTGTAAAAGACGTCAACCGGCTTCGGCCGCGCCGGCGACGCAGGCTCGGAAGCGCCAATAATGGTACAAGTGCCGATCTGCACGGTTGGGCGTGAAGCGTCTTCCATGACGGGCGAAATTCAATCTGATATGAATAAAGAGGGGTTGTAGGTACAGTCGCCGTCATGACCTGCAAGTTCATGGTTTTGAGTGTGGCGGCATGAGGTGACGTTGACTGCGGAGCGGGGCCGACCCGGACCTGCAGCTGGTCCGGACCTTCCCGGCCCCGAACAGTACATCTATGCTTGTCAGTACAGGTAGTATGTACCTAGGTTGAGTTTGGTGCAAAGCGTCAACCAGGAATCCGGGCAAAGCTGCTGACACAAATACTAGCAGATAGTCAGTTGTCAACTCACCTCCCCGACGCACAAGACGTCCCTTCACAACAGTTGTAGAGCGGCAGTCTGTAGTCGTCTCAAAAACCAAGTATATAACTGAGCTATGCGATACAGGTTCCAAGTAAAACAATGTCGAGTAACGTCCCTGTGCCATCCCTTGATAATAGTACAAACAACGCCTGTCGAAAAGTCATAGGCAAGAGTCTTTCAGCGCCAGAAGCATGCAAGAGAAAAGAGACAAACGAGAAGAAACCGACAAGAGAAAATCATTGGCACCCATCCTGTGCTCAGACGCCATCCGTCTCCAACTCCGAAGCCAACGGTGAAAAGAAAATACTGTCTCTGGCGAAGTGCTGGCGTTAGTTTGCTATTCCGCTGAACCGCCGCCGCCCTCAGCCCTCAACCATCGACCGTGCCGTGGGCTGCGCCGGTGGCTGCGCCGCTTGCTTCGTGGGCTGCAGTGTAGCAATCATCTTGCGTCGCTTCTTCTCTGCCCACTCTCGACTCGCCACTCTGGAGCGCTCTGCCGCTTCAGCACGAGCCGCACGAGCTGCTGCCTCACGTTCCCGCTTTTCACGCTCCTTATCTTGCGTGTAACTGGTGTTATCCCGCTCAAAAATCTGCTTGCCCTTAATTCTCAGTTGCTGAGCATCCTCGGCCGTAAGCGTGTTTCGCTTGCTGCTGGAGCTACCAGCTGAAGTCGATGTCCCCCTGCTCATATTATCCTCAGACGCCATATCCGAGAGTCTACCACGGGCATGCGCTGCTTTGCCGTCCACCGGCCCCTGGGCTCGGCGCAGGGAAGGAACGGAGAAGCGCTTCAACTTGGCTTGTTGGCTCTTCTTTTCTGCCTCGTCATCGTGAAGGGGCTTTCCCTGGCGGGCGCGGCTGGTCGCCGTCTCGCGAGGCATGGTGCTTGGGGTACTACTAATTCGCAAAGGCCTGGCCTTGAACTCGCGCCTCTTCTTTTCCTCTTCTTCCTGGGCCTTGAGGCGCGCCTCGCGTTCCTCTCGCTTCCGTCGTGAAATGGCTTCACCGGGAAGCTCAAAGGCCGGCTTGGTCAATGGCTTGTTGGATTTGGGCCTTGGGGGAGGAACATATGCCTTCTGAGCCTCGGCCTGTTTAGCCAAACGAGCTTCACGCTGTTCCTTCAGCCGCCGAGCAACGGCCTCGCCAGGGAGCTCAAATTTTGGGATTGTGGGTGCCTTGGTCGATTTAACCGTGGGCTTTGGCGTCCTGGTTTCGGCGACCTGGCTTCGCGAGGGCTGCGGTCTCAGTCTTGGCGATTCCTGTGCCTCCTTCTTGTTTCTGAAGACGAGTGAAGTCGATCTTCGGATCGGCGGTTCCGCCTTTTCTGACTGCTTGATGCGAACAGTTGATGAGAGGCCACTCATCGACGCCCTCTTCGAAATACCCGCTTTCTTGATCTGCGGTGGCTCAAGACACTTCGGGCTTGCCGTCGCTCCAGGCGGCGAGGTGAGCCGCCCTTGCTGAGCGAAAGCATTGACGGCTTCAAGTTCATCCTCGAGTTTGTCGAGTTCCTCCAGAGAGTCCTCGATACGAGGGACGGAGAAGGAACCGGCCCTTGAAGAGCCGCCAGCATAACTACTGCTTCTGTCGCTTATCAGCGTCAAAGATGGAGAGACAGCCTGGTCCACCACTTCAGCAACTTCGACCTCGGGCACTTTGAGGGGCGTGGTGTGGTGGTAGTCGTACGCCGGAGGCTGGTCCGCAGCCATGTTGCCTAGGCACTGGGGGGCGTCCAAGTCAGGTAGTAACAATGCATCGCCTTCTATAGGGGTCGCTATGAGGGTGTAGGAGTTAGCTCTGGGACATCCTGGAGTTCCCTCCTGGGAGGCTGATTGCCGCTTGCGCGACAGCAAATTACAACCATAGACCAAGGTTCCTGGTGTACGACCATTGTCGTTTTCGGAAGTGCGGTGGCCTTTGGCAGAACTGACTGGCGCCGGGCATGATACCAGCCATTCGAACTGACCTGCCAAATGTCGCTCGACCTGATGTCGCTTCGGGCGGTCGGGAATAACGGCTTGGAGGGGATGGTTTTCGGAACGGTTTCCTGCTGAATACCGTTGTTAGTCATGGTTCTGAGATACAGAGAAACGCTGGGTATATTTCAGGGTGCGTGGGCATGACGAGTGTGGCGTCGGTTTGACGGACCAGCAAGATGTCGAAACCTACCTTTGTAAGACTGACGCTGAACAGCTGGAGAGATGTCCCGCGCAGTACAAGTCACAGCCGTGGATGCGCCAGCATGGATGGAGACAGGGCCAGAGAGCAAGGTTGATTCTTCCTGGACAGCATCCAGAGGCTCAAAGATGAAGGGATCGATTGGGGCACGACGTCGAAGTCCCCGAGAGGAGTGCTTGATGGGCTTGAGGTCCTGGTTCTGGCATACGAAGGGCGCAATGGAGGAGTTCTGAATTTGGTCAATGGATAGCTCTTGGAGCATCCGTTGAGAGTGCTGGGAGGGGGATGTGCCGGTGGTCTCAGCTTTCGAGGTCGGGCTAAGAGTTGAAGGTGTGAGCTGGCGGATCGAGGGGGCGGAGGCAGAAGCCTGGAAATCGATGACACGGTTGGATCGAGCCATGGCCACGGGCTTCTTGAGATTGCTTTCAACAATGGAGCCTCGAACCTCGACTTGCGTAGGGACCATGCGTCTTGGACCCTGTCAAGTGGCAGACAAGGGGAGGAAGCGCAGATTGGAGAAGCGTAATTCGTCGAGAAGGGGCAAAGGAATTAGGACCAGGTTGTAATTTCGCAGACTGACCAGGGGTGGCAGAGCAGGTCTGCAAACCCTGTGCCCTCTTGTGCCGGTGTCTTGTGTCTTGCCTTTTGTGCTCAGTGTAATTTGGAGCCGAGGGAGAGGGGGGCTGACTCGATACAGTACGTTGCTGCTCCGTATAACAAAAATGACTATCCGTGCGTGGACTGATAGAGGCCAAAATTGCTCCAGAGACAGTGGCTTAGAGATGGAGATGTAGACGAGCGAGTCACACCAAGATGATAGAGCTTGAGAGTTGAGAATGGTAGAAGAAGGGGAAAAGTCAATCGATGGGGGAGGTTCGTTGAGAAAAATCAACAGAGACATTGTGGGCAACACCAAGACGACTTGGGCGGAAGGCGTGAAGCCATTGGCACTTTCCCCTCATTGTACCACTTCGGCTCGCCGAGATACTCCTTCCCGCCTCCAAGACCGCCGTGGCAGTGATTAGGAGGGCTAGGTACCTACGGTACCTAAGTACTACTCAGTCCTCAATCAAGCAGCAGCCACCTCCAGGCTTCAGGGAATGCGACGGCCAAAAGATGGCTTCGACGACTGGGAGTTGACTTCCATCGCCAAACTCAAATGAAGCAACAAATTTCCATATCCGGCCATGTCAACTTCAGAACGCGCGTGGTCGCGTCCTCGGGACTGGAGTCGATTGGCCGAGATCCTGCACTGCAGCTGCGGATAAAGGAGGGGACCTCATTAGCCTGCAGGAAATGGGGACCAAAATTCGGCCTCGTAGTGGTCAGGTACCTTAGTAATCTCCAAGCTGAGAGCTGGAAAGTACCTCGGTCAACCTAACGTCCCAGCTGAAGTTGGGTGCGCGCTTGCCATGGAATATACCACTATTCGTATTCGTAGTATGAAACAGCTGCCTGGCTGAGAAGTCCCGACTGCGATGCGGTGCTGGATCCTCTTATTGATGTACTTCTCCCCACTATGTACTAAGTAAGTAAGTAGTAGGTACCTACCTAGAGGGAGAGAGAGGAGGTTCATGCTTTATCAATAGTTAGTAGGTACTAGTCCGTACCAGGTGGTAAATACTAGTACCTACTAGTACGTAAGTAGGTACAATGTCTACGGGTGATTAAGGGAAGCATTCGAATTTAACAGTCCCGAGATGCCAAGCATCATGTTAGCAAATTTGAAGTCGAGAAGCGGGATTAATGAAGTTTGCATTCTATGAGAGCAGGCTATATGTGATTCTCTGCGAAAAGAGAAGCAGGCAGTTAGTAACTTATGGTTAATATTTAACAGGGTAAGAGAACTTACTTTTATATATATTCTTATCCCGGGTTGCTCCCAAGCTAGATATATCGACGAATAGAGCATCGGGAGCATCAAGAGCATCAGTTATAATATCGAGGCGCCTTGACACGGCACGGATCGCAGGAGTCGTAGCCATCTCCATACCGTCGCATCTCCTTTCTCCCATGTTCCGGGTCAACGGGCGTCGGCGAGGGCCTCGTTTGATCAGACATGAGGCAGACTGTTTTCACTCTGGACCTTGCCCCGAGAAGGCAGACCATTTATAAGTCGTGATTTTAGCCAATTCGCGACTGGTCGTCCTCAGTTGCAGCTTCTGCAGCCTCCGCCTGTGCCTGTAGAGCCGGCGCATGTTCGGTTGGGATACGGACGAGCGTTTGTGGGAGAGGGCCGGGTGCTTCCTGGGTCGAGTCGGGGCCGGCGTCAGTGGAGGGTTTCGCAAGTTTGGCTATTCCTGAAAGTCAGCTCGTGATTTGTAGAGTAAACAAAGAAGCCACATACAAGAAGCCATGTTAATGGCACGTAACACATTGTGCCAATTCCCCATGACAACTGCAATGGCTGCTGGCAGTTAGCACCTTGTCAAGGCAGTACACAACATGAACGACATGCCTTGAGTACCATCAGAAAGGGTCGAGAGTTTCTTCTCCAAGGCTTCCATCTGCGCAGCCACCGCAGCACTGAGGTCTCTGAGCTCCTTCAAACTCTCCAATTCCGCCTTCTTCTCTTCGATGCGCGCCAGGAGCGCAGGGGACTGTCCAGCGGAGGAAGCCGAGGCACTTGGCGCACGCATGTGCGATGAGATAGATCGCGTGTGATATGACATGTCGCGCTGTTGGGGATTCGAATGACGTTCTCAGCAAGGCACGTCGCGTCGTTGATCGTGATGCTTGAATTCGATATCGGCCGTGGTGGGGTTGAGGGGTCGGTTGATGTGGCAACCGTAGCAACCAGAAGGTCCAAGCTGTTAATGCGCGCTATTCCCAAGACGAACAGTAGTAAATAATTACACAACCAAAATTTCCCACTTTCAGACCGACTGCCACAAACATCATCTAGAGAGTCACAACTTCCACTTTCTGTCCTCACCTAAAGCTCCACAGCGAATCCAAGATCAGCATCACGGGTTTACTGCGGTATGAGCTATGGCAAGGCTGAACGAACCCCCCGTGTCTTCAGACAGCCTCGAAACGCGTATGTTTTCAACATTCCATCCCAGATTGTATGCCCCAGCTGACAGTTCATCTGCAGTTCGAAAGAAGCTCCTTCGCCAGAACCGCGATCTCGCCAAATCAAACAACGTACGAGCGCTTCGTATACGCGAACTCGAAAATGATTGTGCATACATGCTCTCTGAGAATCTTGGGCTCCGCAGTCGCATCCTCGAGCTAGAAAAAGAGCTCGAGGACAACGATGCGCGACGCATCGCTGATCACGCATTGACGATCAAGGATAAGTTGGAGTCCCAACTTACAGAATGGGGAACCCTCCTCGCCGGCCTTGGACTCGAGCCTCCTATGAAGCGGCATTCCCCTCGGATAAGAAAGACATCGAAGCCTCGAATGAGCTTCAGCTCAGCTCGACCCAGCCCGTCGCAAAGGCGACTGCGGGATGTTGCTCGAGATATTGAGGAGTTGGGTCATATCTCGGAACAGAGGGGACATCCAAGGATGTCTTTAAAGTTGGTCTTTCTCAGGATCATAAAGCAACAAGACAATGCTAACTATCCTGCAGCGCCGAACAGATTCGAGCTCTCCAATCTGAGGCCAACGACTCTGCCGACTCCCCCGAACTCGGTCCCCCTCCCATGTCACACTTCATCGACGAAGACCCCGTCAAGGTCGATTCCCCGAGCCGACCCTATCCCGTACCCAGTGAAGAGAGCCCCAAGGCCATGGGACCACCAGTCACCCTTGAATCTCCACAAAGCAACAAGTTCGTCGAACGATCTCCTTCCCCCGTGAAGAAGAGAGAAGAGAAGCCAAACCAGCCAGCGCCTTTGGAAGCCACCCCGCCTCAGCCTACCAAGACGGGATCGAAACGGAAGCTTGCCGCTAGAGACGACATGTCAACCTCGAAGCCTCAACTGATCAACGACGAAAATCAAAGCCAACCCCCTCGCCCGATAGCTGGTAAACAGTCAATACGTGACAAGGTCGGAAACAGGACTTTGAAGGAACTTGCGACCACGAGAAAGGAGGCTGGTCAAAAGACGAACTCGTCTACTGCGACAAGGAAACCGCTGGCGGCAAAGAGCACGAACGATGACGTTTCCTCTCCCAGAAAGACATCCAAGCCAGCTGTCTTTGATGAGATAGCTGCGGCCAAAGCTGAAGTCATCAAACCAAAGGCGCCAGTGGGGCGTCCGAGGTCTGTTGCAAAGAATCTGGCCTCTGTTGTTCCCAACGCCGTGGTCAACCCCAAGCCTACTACTCTCCAAGTCGCAACAGTACCATGCGAACTCGGAACACCCGTCACCGAACCTGCCATCCTCTCTCCAAGCTCACCAGAAACGGCCAACGCCAAGGAAACCACTCGCGGGGGCACGCCGCCACCTACGGATATCAACGCGAACCGAGATCCACCACGACCAAGTCGACGTAATAGAGCGACTGTCAGCTATGCCGAGCCAAACCTTCGAGACAAGATGCGCAGACCGACGAAGGAACTGTATGATGCTGTTTCGGGAGAAGGCAAATATTCACGGCGTTCCAGCAGCTTTGAGGTGGCCCCCGAGCCCGTCAGCGTGAAGAGGGAGGATGATCTCGCAGCTTCTTGGAAGAAGTTGCCCCCTGCTCCTCAGATTTCAAGAGAATCTGAAGATGCCCCAGCAAGCCCATTGGCTGGGAAGGGACCAGCGGTGGCCAATCACCCTCGGCCGAGGGAAAAGGGGAGACGGACATCCATGCTCATCAAGGAGTCTGTCTTTGACCCTGACGCCAGCAAAGACGAGGACGTCGAGAATTCCAGCGCACTCGCCAGTGTCGATTCTTCAAATATGAGCGAGGCTGATATCTACGAGTTTACCACCTCTTCGCCCCAGCCTGAGAAGGAGACAAAGAAGAAGGTGACGAACCGGAGGGGGTCCAGAAGGGTCTCGTCTGTGGTTACTGGCGATGATGGCCTCGCGATCAAGGAGCGAGCTTCGAGGAGGCGGAGTATGATGCTGTAATGAGACATTTGGCAAAGGGTTTGTTTAGACTACCGGGCGTTTTTTTGGAAGTCTGTTGTGTTGTCGGCGCACAAAATAGTTTGTTGACGATGATCAGACTGGTTCATGCTCAAGATACCACAGCGACGGAACTTGTTTTTCATTATTGTATGTACATCTAGTACTATTCTTCTTCTTCTTTGATAGATATTCACACCCGCCACTCGATTGGAAACTTGGCGAGGTGTCGGTCTGCCAATATTGATTCTTAGAAAACAAGCAAGTGCGCCTCCCTCTGGAATGCGATGGTTCGTGTGGGTATAGAATTTCATGATTGCATTGCTCAACGTCCCCGCGACAGAATGTCCATTGCTACCACTTCATATTTTCATGAGGAGCCTGCCGTCGGCTCAACTGGTTTTGTATATGTGATTTTCTCGACTGCCACCGTCTCGTTGCCCTTGTCGTCCTTTCTCAATTGGTAAACGTAGAGGGTGAGAGAGATACCCTGGATCTAAACAGGTCATCAGCATCAGCGCACACCAGATTACCCGCTCTCTAGGCAGATGCACGTACATCCATCAAACAGAAGCTCGGAGTGGGTTCGTCTCCGTCCTTGTTCCATTCCGTCGCGTATGCTCCCGTCGCGCTGCCGGGGTTGACGAAGAACTTGTCCATGTACTCGAACGTATCGAAGCGGTGCGTGCCTCCCCAGCAGAGAACATCAACGTCGAGCTTGTTCGCCTCGGCGAGGAGAAGATCGGGCTCGTTGGAAACCAGGGTGAAGCCCTCGAGGAAACCGATGCGGATGCCGCCGTGGGTGACGACCTGGGTCAGAGGGAGCGAGGCAGCTTCAACATCGTAGCGGCCCTTGACAATCTTTAGATCGGGCGCAATCGATCGCAAGTACTCGTAGGTCTGCTTGTCGGTCAGGTTTCCGAGACACAGCGTCTGGCCGATCTTGCCGGGCACGAGGAGCTTCTTGAACTGCAGGCGGTGTTAGCTACCCTGAAGAGGTCCGACAAGCGGACGGAGCGCAACGGCCTATCGTGCCTTTTGGGGAATGTCAAGAGCCCGGTCGGGGATGTGTAGGTCCCCAATGACAAGAATCAGGAAAGCCATGGTGTCCCCTCTGGTGCCGGGGGGGGAAACAAGGCTGTGAGGGTGAATGCGCAATTGTACAATCTGGAGGTGACGAGAGCTTCCAGCCCCCCTAGAGCTCCGTGACTGGAGGGGCAGGCAACGAACTGCAAGGTACGTACTCGTATGTTGCTCGGATATAGCGGTACCGACATAGCGGGGACCGATACGTAATGACGCAGCAGCCACAGCAGCCACGTTTTATCAGCCACATTTGAGCCTTATCGCTCAGGCGGGGTGCGATAAGGAATTTTCAGTGCAAAAAAATTGGGATTTTGCACAACGTTTGGACTGCCTCACCGAACAATATATTCCGGTCACACCTGTTGCGATCGAATTGCTCGACAAGATGGCGACCCCTTCTCTGGCTGAAAAGCTGGACAAGATCAAGTCCCCTGGTCTGAAAAGCCAGCAAAGGGTACGTCTCGCATTTTGAACCTTTGATCGACTCCTCGCAACTTCATGTACTAACAAGTGGAAAATATAGAATGTCGTCGTGTTGCAGGCCGTCGAGTCGACCTTGAAGGAACAGAATACCGCGCCGACTTCGACGGGATACTTTGCCGCCCTCCTGGCTCTTCTTCAGCAAGCCAATGTCAATGACGCCGTCAACCCGGAGCTTGCGACACCCGTCGTCTACCTTCTCGATACCGTTACGCCTTTCGCCCCGCAGCCTCTCCTCCGATCCAAGTTCACACAGATCCTGACCCTCCTCGCCCCCGTGCTCTTGCTGCAGGAGGCAGAGCCAATTCTATTGCGCTCATCGATTGGGTGCCTCGAGTCTCTGCTGCTGGCGCAGGACTCTTCGTCATGGGAACTCTCGGTTACCCAGATCGGACCCCGACGGGCGGTGGCCGGACTGTTGAACATGGCTCTGGACCAGCGACCCAAGGTGCGAAAGAGGTCGCAGGATGCGCTGAAGAAAGTTTTGCGCAACCCTCCCCCGAGTCCCTCGCTGGATCATCCCGCCGCCGACATGTGCGCCCAAACGGCCATGAAGAACTTGGAGGACCTTGCCGCCCAAGTCGCTCAGCTGCGCAAGGGAAAGAAGTCCGTGGATACCAGCAACGAGCCCGCCATGATCCATGCCCTGCAGCTGGTCAAGACGGTTGCGTCGGCCAGTGGTGGATGGCCCAGCAAGAAGACGGAGTCCCTGTGCGAACTGCTGTTGGGAATCGCCAAGACCGGAAACGAGTATATGACCATGGCGGCCTTTGAGATTTTTGAGATGATCTTTGAAGGAATGACTGACGAGGTGTCATCCGCAAAACTACCGCGGTTGATGGAGATCATCTCGGAGCTGCGACCGGCTGCCAACGATACACAGCTCGTTCCTCCGTGGCTTGCGATTTTGTCGAGGGGATACGACGTCTCGGGCCAGGTCGAGCCTGAGGAGACGTTTCAAAACCTTCCCAATCTATTCGACCTCGTCTCACAATTTCTTCAGTCGCCTTCCGAGAACATTCGAATTTCAGCATCCGAGTGTCTGGTTTCCTTCATGGCCAACTGCGTGCCCCGTCAAGTCATCCTCGAACCCTCAATATATGACGAGAAGATTCTAGAGAAGATTGCGAAGACTGCCGAGTCGTTGCTCAGTGTTCAGTACCAGGCCGCTTGGCTGCAGACGTTTAATGTGCTGGGGGCCATGTTCGACTCCCTGCGCTGGAGGTCGTTTCCCATCATGTTGAACATCACCAAGACCATTGGCGAAATCCGGGAGAACGGGTCTTTCCACAACAAGAAGGACGCAGACGAGGTTATTGGAAAGGCTATCCGGGCGATGGGACCCGAGGCCGTCCTCTCGGCGCTTCCCCTGAACCTCGCGAAACCTGCTCGTGGCCAACCTGGCCGAGCTTGGATGTTCCCCATCCTACGAGATTACACCAGCAACACCAACTTGTCCCACTTCAAGAGCGAAATGATTCCATTGAGCGAGCTCATGTTTCAGAAAGTCCTCGACCATGGCGAGGCCGAGAAGACCATGGAGCTGAAGATCTACGAAACCATCGTGCAGCAAATCTGGTCGATTCTCCCCGGCTACTGCGACCTGCCCTTGGACCTGACGAAATCGTTCGATCAGGGCTTCGCAGAAATTCTGGCCAACCTTCTTTACAAGCAGGTTGATCTTCGATTGGATATCTGCAGGGCTCTCAAGGCCCTGGTCGAATCCAGCAAGGCCATCGCCGAGATTGAGGACGAGGAAGAGGACCTGGTCCTTCAGAGCAGAGTGTCTCGTGCCTCTGCCAAGAAGAATCTCGAGTACCTTTCGCGATTCGCCGGCAACATGCTTGCAGTCCTGTTCAACGTTTACACACAGACTCTGCCTCAGACCCGAGGGCCTATCTTGCAGACAATCAATGTTTTCTTGAGCATCACGCCCGACCAAGAGCTCATGCAAACATTTGACCGTGTGAGCAAGATGCTTGTCTCGGAGTTGGAACAGGCCCCTAAGGCCGATGTGAAGGAGAAGGCCCAAAAGCCAAAGGACCACATGCCCTCAACGGCTCAGACTCTCATGGATCTTGTCATCACAATGTCCATTTACCTTCCCCGCGAGAGCTTTGCTGCTCTGTTCGAGATTGCTGCTGTCATTGCTTACAAGCAGGAGGAACCTCAGCTCCAAAAGAAGGCCTACAAGCTCATCCCCCGTCTGGCTGATTCCGACATTGGAAGGGCCGCACTCAAGGAGAGAAGCGCGGAACTGCAGAACCTCATCTTCTCCAGCACTGAGAAGGTCTCCGCCCCTGCCCGACGAGAACGCCTCGCGGCCATCAGCGCCCTCCTCCCCTTTATCCCTGATACTTCCCTCCACTTTGTTCCTGCTGTCCTCAGCGAAGTCGTCATCTGCTGCAAGGAGAACAACGAGCGAGCCCGAGAGACGGCCTACGAGCTCCTTGTCCAGCTGGGCCACCGCATGGTCGACGCCAACGGTGCTCCCATTGACAATACCAAGGTTCCTCACATGCCCAAGGATGCCCCTGCTGGGACGGCCAACATTGAGGAATTCTTCACCATGGTTAGCGCTGGTCTGGCCGGAAGCACCCCTCATATGATTTCTGCCTCCATCACTGCCATCAGCAGGCTGCTATACGAGTTCCGACAAAGCCTGAGCGAGCAGACCCTTTCCGATTTGGTCCAGACCATGGACCTGTTCCTCACCTCCAACAACCGAGAGATTGTCAAGAGCTGCCTGGGCTTTGTCAAGGTCTGTGTCATCGGCCTCCCCGTCGAGCTGATGCTTCCTCGGCTCTCCACCCTCGTGCCCAACCTCATAGTATGGAGCCACGAGCACAAGGGCCACTTCAAGGCCAAGGTCAAGCACATCCTCGAGCGCATGGTCCGCCGGTTTGGATACGACAACGTCCACAAGAACTGCCCCGAGGCCGACAAGAAGTTGATTGTCAACATTCGCAAGACAAAGGAGCGTTCGAAGAAGAAGAAGGACGCCGCCAAGGCCGCTCAAGATGGAGACGAGAGCGGAGAGGATGACGAGGATCAGCCCAAGCGCCAGTTCGAGAACGAATATGACCAGGCCCTGTACAGCAGCGACTCCGAGTCGGATGACGGCTCCGACGACGAAGCCCCCCGGTCGAAGAAGAAGGCTCAGAAGGGCGGCAAGACGTACATCGTCGAGGACGAAGACGAACCCCTCGACCTGCTCGACAAGAAGGCCCTCGCCAACATCTCATCCACCAAGCCCATGAAGCTCCGCAAACCCACCCGCACAAAGGCCAAGGTCGACCTCGACGGGAAGCTCATCCTCGGCAAGGACAGCGACGACGAGGCCATGGACATTGACGAGCCCGCGGCGCCCTCGGGCGTCGGCGCCTACGTGGCCGCCATCAAGGGCAAGGACGTGGCCCAGCGCGGCTGCGGCGGGAAGCTCAAGTTCTCCAACCGTCGCTCCAACAAGGACGACGACCACGACGACGAGGACCACGACGCCATGGATGCCACGGATGCCGCGGCCGTCAGGAGCAAGATGAGTCCCCGCGGCGGCAACGGGCGCTTCCGCGGCGGACGCGGTGGAGGAGGTGGCGGTTTCCGCGGAGGACGAGGCGGACGCGGCGGTCGCGGCGGCGGCGGCGCGCAGAGCGGCAAGGGCGGCATCGCGGCCGGCCGACGGGGGTTGGGCGTGGAGAAGAGGCATGGAGCGCCGATGGCGGGCGTGGGCAAGAAGGGAAGAGGGCGCAACTAGAAAGCCCCTTCTTTGGGATACCCATTCGACGCATGATTACCTTTTCATTTCCTTGGGCAGGTGTTTAAAAAATTTATCCAGTGTATAGGGTGACGGGGGGTTTAGGCCAATGAAAGCACATATAGCACATCTTTCAACGCATGTTGCCATTCGAGTCTGAAGTTATAAGTTACCGGATTCTCTAACATGTTCTCTAGTGACCCAATATCCTCTCGGTACGCTCGGTACGTTTTTTGCATTTCCATCCGTAATGGGTATCATTTCCTTCGCGTCATATGTATGTGCAATGTCCGTTCAAAACAGTGTTCTCGTAGTTAATCGTTACTTTCGTCCACCCTATACCATCCATCTATGCTGATAACATGCCGCCAACGCCCCGAACCTGGCCGTAATGTCCATTTCTAATCAGAAAGAAACATGAACATGGAGAGACGCTAGAAAAGCTGCGAATAGAAGTCGTTATTCAATCACAATGACGTCCTCGGGTCGGTGGGGGTGTAGAGGAAATCCTCGTCTCGGAGTGTGTTGGTGGCTGTCTGGCGGAGGGCCGCTTTGATAGCGCTGCTGAGCCGGCTGGTCATGTCGAGGGGCGCTCATGGGCCGTTCGTCGTATCGTCTGCTCTTGTCAGTTGGCCGGTTCACTTCGCCATCAGATGCAGAGTAGACATACACCTCTCGGTACGGTTCTGGTTGGGCTACGAGTCGAGCTCTTGACATTGATCGGGTTTCTGGCCTTGAAGGGTGTCGATAGACGGGGTGATGCTGTCTCTCAACCTCTCGACCATGGCCGATTTCGATTGGTGTTCGAGGCCGTATGAGTGCAGGCTCTGCTAAAACCAGGTGCGACTCACGGTCATACGATTGGGAGGGTAAGCCAGCGGCGGTTGGCATGAGCCGGACGCCGGGGCTACCTCGGCCATCTCGCAAGATTTGTGGCCCCTCCTGCAAGGACACGACCCGGTGAGGCTCTGGTGCTCGCCGGACATCATGGGTTGGGTGTGGTCTAAACTCGACAACCCTGGTTGTCCGTGGGAGAGGATGAGCACCGTTAGGATGAGTCGAGACTCGTTCAAAAAACCCACCACGATCTTCCATGAGTATGGTGTTGGATCGTTCTCCGGACCTGAGAGGCTCTTGGAGAGGCCTCCGCGTGGGAACCACGACTGGGGATGGATTGGGCTCAAATGGGAGTCCGACAGAGCGATAAAGAGGCGAGCTGGGAAGCGGATACCCATCTCGAGGGGATACATACTCCTGGTCACGGGCGACGTGGGATATATGCCAGCGCTGATCGACATACGCCTCGCCCGGTGCGATACGTTCTCTTTGAACGACGCGGCGGGCGACAACCACAGGTTCACCTCTCGGCAGAGGCGCCCCTCTCGGTGGAGAGAGTCTTCTTGGAGAATATTGCATACCGGTGCTTCTTGGGGATCCGTTGCCACTATCTTGACCTCGAGGTGGGACGGCACGGACAAAAGATGGCCTCATGGCTTCGGGCGAAGCTGGTTCAATGGAAGGCACCAACATATCCTGGAGACGACTGGTGACCAAAGTGACTGGGCGACGTGACCCTGGGCTATCACGATGTGCCTCCCGAGGAGACATTACCTTATCATGCACTGGCGCTCGCTGGAGGGGGGAATACGACCGCCGAGAGATATTCACGGCGTGTTGGGCATAGGAGGGAGGCTGCGCGACGTAACCATTCTCGGTCGGCGCCGGTCCTGCGATGGACGCAGACATCCTGGGCTCGGAGCCATGGCGGAAGTCGACGGGTGCATGTAGAACAGCAGGGCGAGGAGCGGGCTGATGCTGAGCGAGGTAGGAGGGGTTGGAGGGTCGTCGGTCCATTGGGGCTGGTGGGAGTTCCGGGCTGTTCTCCTCGCGGTATCGCCGGATGGCTTCCTGCCAGGCATGGTATCTCTTGAATCCCCGCTGCCCTTTCTTTTCCGCAGAAGTCTTACGCTTTCTCTTCTGGACCTTGGCCTGCGCTTTGGCAGGCGTCAAGGGTCCGTTCTGGCCGTTCGCCGTTGGCTTGGGAGTGCGCCGGCGAGCAGGAACAGCTTGGCCGGCGACGATGCTCTCGACCCGGAGGGGCACAGCTGGTCTTGGAGGGGGTTCCACCTCCTGAACGGAAGAGTCATCACTGTCCTGGTCGGAGTCGTCGTCCTCGGAGTCAGAAATCACCACCACCTCACGGAGAATCTCATCAAGTTGGTCCCGGCCGGTCTCTTCATCTCCTCGCCACTTGACGAGCGTGTCCAGACACAAGCTCTCGACGACCTTGCGCGCATTTTGCCACGTCGTTTCTCTTAGCAAGTTGTCATATCTGGTGTGAGTATGACGGATGTGAGCGAGCACTGCAAGCTGAACTCGGCGAGAGAGGGGAATGTCCGCCGATAGTCCTACCGGTTTCTCGCCTTTGAACTTGGTTCCCTAGATCCGTAAGTACTTCCTGTAATCAAGTTGGAAAGGAGAACAGACTATTCTGAATGCATGCTCGATGATGATCTGGCGATCGGTATTGGGAATCCGTGGAAACAGGTCTCGAATGGCAGCATCTACTTGGATGTTGTATTCCTCCTGGGACTTGGGGATCGGTTCAGGCGATCCGCCAGAGACGGGCGGCACGTTGGAAAGTGGATGTTGTCCTAAGGAGGCTCGTGCTTCGTCGACAATCGTCTCTCTGATGTGGTGGCCGATGCGGTGTACTTGGTGGGCGAGGATGTTGGAGTCTTTTTCCCTGGAGTTCTACACGCGACGAGGTCAGCAGTGTCGAGGCAGCAGCAAGGGCGAGTTCCACATACCGAAACAATAAAGATCATGGCATCTCTCTCGCGAGACAACTCTTTACACGCTGTAGTTAGTTCGGGGTTCCCGATGGGAACAAACTCGAAGCCTGGTGGTGGGGTCTTGTCGGTTGTGATCTGAAGGTAGGGGTGATGAGTAAGTATTTCTCGACCAAGTGACGGCTACATGTCGCTGTGTACCTTGTGCTCGAGCTTCTTCTTCTTCTCCTTGTTCTCGACAAACTCGAAATAGGACTGATGCTTGGATTTTGGTATGGCGGGCTTGGCCACGAAGCCTTCGGGCACAGGCGCGTTTGGGTCATACTGTGACCTTTGGGCTCGCTTGTGCCTCTCCTTCGCACCCCCCGCCTGGCCGACGAGAAGGTTTCGTTTCTCTCTCCCCATTTGCGGTTATGATCAGCTTACCATCATGGTAAATCAGTACTGTACCAAGGTTGGATCTAGGTTCAACGGCAGACGGAAGTCGGCAGCACCGTGGGAGTGGACGTGGCCAACAACTCGGGACCACCCCAAGCAAGGGCTTTGGTGAGGCGGTTTGGCGAGGCGGCCCAATGTGCAGAAACGGCCCGGAGATATAGTAGAAAGGGAATCGCGTCAAAAAGGGCAGACAGCTCGATGCAGAGACAACCCACGGCGTGGTTTGCTTGGCACAAGACGGCACAAGATGGCGACAAGGCACAGACACTCTAATCGCGATAATCCAGGAACGCGTGGTGGCGACGCTGAAAATAGTCGAGATGTGTGTGCGAAGTGAAGATTGGGCAAGCTCGCATATAGTTGGGCGCGCACCGCTCGGGCATTGGCGACGTGCAGGCAGATGCAGACGAATGGGTACTTTGATCTTGGCTGCCCATCAGGCTGAAAGTTCTCATATCAGGCTGAAAGATGGTCACTGGATTGATCACGGGATGGGGATGTCACATGCGGGAGTCGACCGAGCGACCGTCACGTGAGAAGCTCACGTGCAAGGTGTCTTGAGTGCACCGCCTCACTCGACGGGGCTCAGCCACAGGATTTGCCTCTTCCGTGTGTATATCCGTCATGCCGTCGGCAACGACTCGTTTGGCTTGTGCTCCGATCAATTCTTCATGCGTTTCAAAGCCTCAATGCAACCGACACGTTTCGAGCAGTGCTGGTACCACAATGATTCGCAGTGCCGTCGTGGCTTGATGAGATCTCACGGGGACTAACGAGAGGGGTTCTACATGTCACAGGCGTCCCTCATCTCAGACGGATGGGTGGTTGTGGGGGGGAAGCAATGGAGCTTCGAAATGGAAGGGCAGAATCTCAAACTGCCGTCTCACCCTTGCAACTGGGCCCCTCGACGACGGTTTCTCTGACGGCTCTCACGTCGGAGCCACCACGAGCGAGCTGAACTGTGGAGTCGAGGCGATGAAAGGCAAAATGAGGCATTGGGGGCCTGGTTTGTGGCAGAGTGTCATGCTAATCTCACGACAAGGAGAACCCCCAGCTTGAGATGCCAGATTTGGGCAAGGAGCCGATGGCAGGGCGGCGGCGAGAGCCGGTGGGAAGCATGGTCCTCCCTCGACGAGGGCTCGACCGTGGCAATGCCTTCCATCTCGCGGAGATCTGCTTTGTCGATGCGGATGGGGTTCACGGGACGGGATGAAGCAAACACCAAATGCTGGTGACAGGAGAATGTTTCCAAACATTCCCCTGGATCAATGCAAGAGTCGGGAAGTGGGAGCGTTCACGGCGACGGTCAAAGACTGGATGAAAGTCGCAGTCTCCAGACGGCCATGGTCAGGGGGCGGTGGAGAGCTTCATCAGAGTCTTTATTTGCTGCTCCATTCACATTCATATTCAGGGCGATACTTCCAAGGTCCGTGGCATGAGTCCCCAATCTATTTTTGTTAAGGGGTGCCACGGTCCACGGTGAACGGTGGGAAAAGACGGAACACGGCGACGGTTTTACGGCCGACACCTCGGCGTGGCGAAAGACGTGGGACACAAGAGAGACGTGCCAGGTCCGTCCAGTGCCGCGAAAGGTGAAGCGGGCCTGGCAAAATGGTTTCATCAGTGCCGTTTGTCCAGATGGCGCCCTGAGGTCCAACCAACAAGTGATGGAAAGCAACAGTGCGGATACGTTTTGTTGTCGTGTATGCGAATAGGGCGAGGGAACAGTGTGCAGCGTTTCCCGGGAAGCCAACCAAAAACTCGTATTGCACGAGGGTTGAGGAGCAAACACGAGCCGCGGGTGACGACGATCATGGACGCTCAAAGCAACTCCAGACTTTATCCAGAGCGCTTGGTGGTGGGCTTCGTGGTGGCAGTGCTGGTCTGCTTCTTGGGCAATTTCCCCGATGGTGACGGCGCCTTGATCGGCGTGGTGAGAAGATTTCGTCATAAGGCGGCCCGGACACAGACTAAAAAATCGAAGGACCGAAGAGCAGTGCAGCAGCACCAGCTGCCGTGCTGTTGGAGGGGGGGTCATAGGTTTGGAGACCGCTATGATGAAAGCAGTGGATATGCAGCAAACGCTCTCTCAAGACGGGCCGTCAAATAGCGGGACTCGAGACACGGCGTGGCCGTCGACGATGGGAAGTGGGAGCACCTTCGGGACAGTTCAGCGCTTTTCATGTCAGGGACAAAGCACTTGTGAAGCATGGACAGGATTATCCGGAGTTGAGCCACGAGGTGGCCACGCCCGGCAGATGAGAAAGTGGAGAGAGGGAGGCGTCCAAATGCAAACATTCCGTCCAAGGGAGAATTGGAGAAATGACGGGCACCAGAGAGTTCAGAGACACCAGAGAGTCACTCGAGTCTGGACGGTTTGGTTCTCGCGTGTCTCAAAGGATCCTTTGCAGAGCGCCAAGACGAATCCCCCCTCCAGAGGATAGAGTTGGCGTTTTGTACAGCCACGTTCGGGAGCAACGGGACGGAATGCGAGACGGGTTCTCGACAGATATGAAGTATGGGTACCTTCTAGCAGACCAAGACTTGCCCCAAGTTGAGGTACCTGCTACTCTCAAGGCACCGGCGGTCGGGTGTTCGGCTCTGCTCAGAAAGTCGGAGTTTCGGGGGTTAGCACGACGCGATATCGCGGCGCCCAGCCTTTTTCTGCAGTGATCTGTCATCATGCTGCATTCCAGCTGAGACAGAGTCCAGCAGTCAGCAGCAGGCAAAAGGACAACTGAGGGCTGGGTTCCGACTTTTGGCAAGTTGGTAGCCTGGCGCCGTCGTCCCCTGAGGAGGGCAATCTGGAATCAACACAACAAAAGGCTGCGGTTGATCTGTCTTAATCCCGGCAGGGGTCGAGATTGGTGTATGGTTGTCTCTGGAAACCGCAATCTTGAAAGCACATCTTGTTGTTGGAGGCCTCGTGGCCCCAACACCGAGGGGTCGAGGGGATGGGAAATTCGTCAGCTTTTGCGGAGTAGCGGTCGAAACAAAGCGTCTATTATGCCAAATGGAAGCCGATGATAGGATTGGATTGCAGAGACGGTTAGACGGCAGGAAGAGTTGCAGTTCAAGGGAGAGACGCTCACACTTGCACACAGGCGGCACACGCTGCTCACACTGCACACCACGGCACACAGCCCATTCAAGAATTCCCAAACCAGACGAGGGCGTCGTCATCCTCAGGCCGCAGCGCGACGGGGCGACGCCATTGGCTGGGCGGGCGGGACAAGAGTGGACGCACTTGATCGCATTCGCTCGCAGTGTCTCTCGCCCTTGCTTCCTTGACTCGCCCGGGACGCACCACACTCAGAAAAGAGCTGACGCGTCCTCTGTCCGATCCCTGTCGCCCGGGACAAAGCTGGACAGCTTCCAGGAGCCTTCCACACCTCTGGAGTGGCACTGGGGTGGCCCTGGAGTGGCTCCGGCGGTGGCTCCCACTCCTTCCAGGTGGGCTCCCGGCGCCTGCTACGCAGGTGGCCCCGGTACGTACCTCCCAGGGGGCCACCGCAGTGGCAGCCGCTGCATCCATCCTGAAGGCACCCGTTCCTTCATAGACAATTGGGTGTCCCCCAGTTCTGCCCGGTCTCGTCTCTTCCTTTTCCATTTTCCAAGAACGCCATCTTGACCTCGTCGATCTACGCCATCAACATCTCCCCCAATCTAACCAACTGTATTCGATTCGTTTTATATCTGCATCCGACCATCCAGCGACCCCATCGTCATTGACTGCTCGTCTCCGCATACATCCGGACCTTCGCCGTTGTCCGTCACAACAAACCACCCCTCGCCTCTACACATCACAAGCAAACATGTCGGCTCCGGCGAATAACGTCGACATCGACGCCCTGCTCGACCTCACCGAGTACGATGCCATCCCCAACTACCAGTCGCCCGCTTCGGTATCGCCTGCTGCCACCTCCAAGGCTTCCTTTGCCAGCCCGGTAACCGCCGCTGTCAGCACACCCGCTCTCACCAACACCCAGGCCTTGACCGGTCCCAGTCACAACTATGAAATGTACCGACAGCAGACCGGCTTCGTCCCTGGCGCCATCGCCAGCACCATGGCCGTGAACCAGACCAACAACACTGGCTACCAAGACTTCGGCAGCCTCGATTACATGACCACCTTCAGCCCTGAGAATGAGTTCGACTTCAACACGTCGCCTCAGAACACCATGGAGATGGATTTTGAGTCCCCTGCCGACTCCCAATACTTCACCGTCAACCCCAGCAACATTGAGGATTCCGCCAGCCTCCCCTCGCCTCCCGTGCTCCCCACCCAGACCAACAACGTCGGCCGACTTTGGCCAGGCGCCCACTCCCAGGCTGCCATGGCCAAGGCTCAGGCTCAGCAGCGACAGCAGCAGCAGATCATTCAGCAGCAGCAGCAGCAGGCCCAGCGACAAGGCGCTCCCGCCAAGGGCCGCGGCAAGGCTCCTCAGCCTACCGATCCCATTGTCGAGCAGAAGATTACTCAGCTCCTGAACTCGATGCGCGCCAAGCCCTCCCAGCCCGAGTCCCAGAGCCAGAGCCCCGTCTCCAACCTTCCCCGCTCCAAGAAGGAGGAGGAGGAGATGGACGAAGACGAGCGACTGCTTGCTAGTGAGGAGGGGAAGAAGCTCAGCTCCAAAGAGCGACGACAGCTCCGAAACAAGGTCTCGGCCCGCGCTTTTCGCTCTCGCAGAAAGGGTAAGATATTCCACAGACGCTTTCATTGTACGCTCCCACTAACTGCGAAACAGAATACATCTCCCAGCTCGAGGCAGAGATTTCCAACAAGGTCAACGAGAACGGTGACCTCCGTGCCCAGAACCGTGCTCTCATGGAGGAGAACAAGCGCCTGTCGGATCTCACCCGCATGCTCCTCTCTTCCTCTTCCTTCTCCAACTTCCTCGATCACCTCAGCAGCAACCCTGCCGCGGCGAACCAGGCTCCTCAGCTCAAGACGGAGCCCCAGGAACAGCGCCAGATGCCCAAGGACGTCAACCCCTACCCTGCTCAGCAGTCGCAGCAGCAGATTGGTATGGCCATGATCCCTGAGCAGACGATGGATTTCTCCATGCTCAGCATTGACAACTCGTCTTACAACTTCCAGCCCCAGGTCTTCATGGTTGACACCCCCGAGGTTCCCGCCCCCATCGACGCCTCCATCCTCTCCGGAAAGACGTCCAACTTTGTTGAGCCTGCTTTCGATTCCGAGGAGGAGAAGAAGGACATGCCCGTCATTGAGCGACCCGTTGAGAAGGCCGAGCCTGTCAGCGTCGCTCCCGTCGATGCCGAGTTTGAGGCCGATCCCGACTTTGCCCTGTTCCACTCTGAGCCTGCCACCTCGTCCGAAGCCCCCAAGGAGCTCGATACCGACTGCCTGTCACACGTTGACTTGTTTGGCGGTATCGAGTCGGAGAAGGTTCTCGCCCGGTACGAGCTCGTCGACGCCACCGAGGAGGAAGCCACTGCTGCCGTCGCCATGGCTCGCGTGCAACGCATCAGCGCCAGCATGGAGTCTATCGTGTCGCGGTTAGAGCTTTTGACGATGGATCTCTAATGTGGTGGTGTCATGATGGAATTGAGTGCGAGCGGAGAGTGAAGGAGGTGGACGACTTCTCCTCGACCCGAGGACAAAAATCAGCGAACGTATTTCCTTTGTTGTGTGCATATCAAATAGGGACTGGGACGGCAACGGCGTTTGGGCAAGATGAAAGGATAGGCTATTTGCGACTGCTTGTGCATAATTTGCTTGATACCGGGCGGATGACGAGTGATGACACGAGGATAGTTGTGTATACTTTAGATAGACTGGCCTACCGCCACTCGAGATGGATCGAACCAAACTCAAAGAGCAATTACTATTTATTCAAACTCGCAAGGTTGTACTGTCATGCGTGAATGTGGGAAGGGAAGCGAAGATGTCGAGGCATGCCTCCCACACCGATAGTTGGACCAAGGGCTAGTAGTGAAGGATGTTATTGCATGCGAGGCCAAGGTCCACTCGCCAGGGCTCATGTCATTGGGACTTTGAAGATTTGCTTACGCGTGCCAGACCATCCCTCTTGTCTCTTGGCCACTGACTCGAACCGAGTCGTTGGAGGCAACGCCCTTTGCATCAAATAGACCAACCCATTGTCTCTCATTACGTCGGCTGTCTCAGTGAACTGTCTGATAGGTCTCGGCCCTCGTCAACACGCACTTCCGAGACCCGGACGTCAGCATTCTACGCCTAATGGCCCTGGACACGCCCCAGCCCGCGGGCGAATACCAGTACGCGCCGTTCGAAGACGCGGGGTCGATCCGCATCCTCACGCTGCAGCCGGGGGCGGGCGACGAGCCGCTGGTCGGCAGCCTCGCCGTGGAGGAGCTGGAGGCTCGGCCCAGGTACGAGACCATCTCGTACGTCTGGGGCACCGAGGGGCAGTGCTCCGAGATGGTGTGCGACGGGCGGGCGCTCCCGCTGACGAGGAGCATCCGCGGGGCGCTGCGGCGCGCGAGGCTGGCGACGAGGCCGCGGCGGCTGTGGGCGGATCAGGTGTGCATCAACCAGCGCGACATTGGCGAGCGCAGCCTGCAGGTCGGGCTAATGAACGCCATCTACAAGGGCGCCGAGCGCGTCTTGGTCTGGCTGGGGCCCGACGACGACGGCGTGGCGCAGAGGGCCGTCGACATGGTGCACCACCTGGACCGCGTGTTTGGCGACGAGGGCGAGCACGCGGCGTTTCGGCGGGCGCACTCGGAGGAGCTGCTCAAGCAGGACCAGGACCTCTGGGTGCCGCTGTCCCGGCTGACGAAGCTGCCCTGGTTCAACCGCATCTGGATCGTGCAGGAGATTGGCACCGCGGCGCCGGCCACGCTGCACTGGGGCGACGCCGCCGTCGACTGGGAGGTGCTCTCGCGCGTGGCGGGCGTGCTCAACCAGCACTACCACTACCTGCGCTCGCGCTTCGCCATCCTGACGCCCAACATCCGCTACCTGTACCGGCGCTTCGTCGAGCCGCCCCCGGACGACGACACGGGTGATGGCCGCGACGCGCGCCGCAACCGGGGCAGCTTCATCTACGAGCTGCACCGCGCGCGGCACCTGCTGGCCAAGGACCCCCGCGACCACGTCTACGCCTTCCTGGGCCACTTCTCGGTGCACGCGGGGGGGGACCCGCTGGCCGGGCTGGCGGCCGACTACGGCCGGAGCGTCGAGGACATCTTCGTCGACGTGGCGGTGCGCGAGCTGGCGGGCGCCGAGTCGCTGCTGCTGCTGTCGGCGCGGCACGACGAGGCGCTGGCGTCGCGGCGGAAGGGGGGGGCCGCGGCATTCAGCCATCAGACGAGGACGGGGAGGACGTTGCCCTCGTGGGTGCCCGACTGGCGCATCACGCCGCTGCACCTGCTCACGTCGCCCGACACGCCGCACCGGGCCGCGGGCGAGACGCCGCCGCGGCTGCGCGTCGACGGCGAGCGGCTGCGGGTGCGCGGGGTGCGCGTCGACGCCGTGGCGAGGCTGTCGTGGACCCTCTACGGCAAGGCCTTCCAGTTCGAGCGGCCGCCCGCCAGTAGGCTGCCCGTCGGGGTGCTGTGGCGCGACGTGTGCGGGCTCCCCGGGGGGTTCGACCTGGAGGCGCGGTACGCGGGCGGCGGCGACGAGGAGACGGCCTTCTTCGCGCTGGTGCAGACGCTGACCAACGCCTGCGTCGGGGCGGACCGCACGAGGGCGTACGGGGAGATTCCGCCCGGGGAGTGGCTGGCCAACGGGGCGGCGTACGTGGTGCGGGCGATGGAGGGGGAGGAGGGGGAGGACATGGTTTTGTCGGCGGTGCGCGAGGCGGCCAAGGGCGGCGACGCCTTCAAATGGAGCCACGAGGCGACGCTGGTGTCGCGGTACCGCAAGTTTGGCGTGACGAGGGGCGGCCTGTTCCTCATCGGGCCCAGCGCCATGGTGGTTGGCGATGTGGTGGTGGTCTTGTATGGGGGGAGGACTCCGTTTGTGTTGCGGCCGAGGAGGGGGGAGGGGGAGGGGGAGGGAGAGGAGTGGACGTTGGTTGGGGAGTGCTATGTGCATGGCTTCATGAATGGTGAGGCCTTGGAAAGGGAGGGGGTTGAGGAGGAGGAGTTTTGCATTGTATAGGGGGGTTGGCCATGTGTCGTGGTTGAGATGCCCCTGAATGATGCTATTCGAGGTATAGGGGTGTTTCTCAGGACAGGAAGACTCTATTGCGAGAGGAATCACATGGACGAATGCACGTCTTGGGCCCTGAATTAAACGATTCAAGCTCGACTCTGATAGATAGGACAGTTGACTACGGACCCATGATGCACACCTTGACCGCATAGTCGATGTAGCCGAGCATCGATACGGTCGATAGGTCTGGGACAAGGTCTTCACTACCAATGGTAGCATGCCCATATTTACTCCCAGAGTACTGTACCGCTTCTTAGTCACATGGCCCCGTTCAAGCTGAAAGCAGTGGTTAGGACGTAGAGGACTAGGCCGGCATTACATCACTTCATAGCCGACATGCGAACGACGAACCACACTTCAAGGCAGGCAGGCAGACACATCGAAACTAGACGTCCAATCATCTTCATGGCCAGATAGAGTCACCAACTAACTCTCTCACCAAATACAGTCATGACAGAGAGACAGTTGACTGACGGTACTGGGTAACCATGGCGAGTTTCCTCCCCCCCGTGACCTCATTGCCTGCATAACCTCATGCAACGTCATCCTCCAACCTGCCCCAGGAAAGATGTCACGCTGCATCTACAGCACGACGCGCTTTCGCCCACGCTGTCCTCAAAGGGACCATGCACACACAGCCCCGCGTGCAAGCCGGGCACCGAAACGGCTCCCGAGGGGATCATCACGGCCCAAGTGGGCTTCTCTGCACGGGAGGGGGGGCCTTTTTGGTCGTGCCGCCGCAGCGCAGCGGGTTTCTTTGCGCGTTCCGAAACCGATGCGGGAAGGATGAGCGTTTCATCGGTTGGTAAGCTGACGTATTCCCGCTTGTTATTGTGTGTCATGTAGAGAGGCTGACATGACGATGAGGGATTGGCGGGTTGCATATACGGCGTGGCGGTGCTATTCTGCGTTTGACGCTGGGGGGGCGAGGATGGGAGTCGGGTTGTGTGTGATTGTGAGGGTGTCCAAGAACGAGCTGTGTTCTGTTCCTGGGGACCTTAGAAGCCCCATGGTTGACGTCTTGGTAATGGGCGAGTTTCAGCGGTAAAGGCCTCGGATCTTGACGGGATGGATGGTAAACAGTCGGATAGGTGGTCCTGGCCGATGAATGCAACCGACCGACTATGCAATTCCGACCTGCAGAGTCTTTGGCCGCCCAGCCGAAGAGGGCTGGATTGGAGCTTTCAGGGAAAATTGATGGACCTGGATGAATAGTCGTGATGGTTAATGCTTTATCCGGGTCTCTTCCTATAGGTAGCCAGCATTCAACAACTTCTCCTTCTATGCGATGGGGGTCAGATAAATGCGCAGAGTGGCATCCGTTAAGGGGGCGTGGCTTCTCCCCATGATCCTTTGGGTTAGGTTTAGGTGTTCCTATGTGGTATATTGGCATCAACCACTGCCTCACAGAAACTAGCCAGAAGGTTTGGGGCGTCTACGCAATTCTCTGGCCACCAACGCCACGAGAATGGGCAGCGTGCTCGGCGAGTTGAGTCGCCAGACCCGGCGACTTGGAGCCCAAGGACCAAGACGGATCGGTCGGCGACGGCCTCGCACCTCTACCCGTGGCGACAGGCCGATACCATGAAAGGCTCAGGAAGAGCCGCCCAGTGTGAAAAGTTTCTTTTGGTATCGGTCTCGTTTGCTTTCCGGGCCAAGGACCGCCTTTGAGGTGTGTTGAAGTTGTGACTCTGGCACCTTTCCGCGTCCCGAAGAGCCCTTTGAGCTCAAACCGGCTCCTTCGATTCCGTATGTCTGACGCGGGAGTTTATGAATCTGCTCGGCTTCGGAATCGTACTCGACCGTGACGGGAGCCTTGGGGGGCGACAGTCTTGGTCGCGTCTGGTGCGGTCGTTATTTTGTCCGCTTCCGCAGCTCTTCTGTTGGGATCGTTGTCGTCGGGACAGTCGTCGAGGGCGACGTTGGCGAGGAACAGAATTCGTGCGTCGCACCTCGGCTGTCCGCCTGGTGCCAGAGTGTAAGGTCGTCCTCGGGAAACAAGAACCCTACCCTTCGTTCCTCGCTGGTAGGTATAAAATGATGCCCATATCGGAGCTATGAACTTCTTTGGAAAGGAAATTGAGACTACTCGAGGCATCCTGTCTGCAAGTGTATGCCTTTTTGTCAAAAGTAGCTATTCCATTCACCATTCCTCACATCAAGTCATTTATTTAGGGAAGAAATTATATTCCATTCTCTCCTTAAAGCAATACCCATTCCCATACCCATTCCCATCCCCCTTTAGAAACCCCCTACTCAGACACTCTCGTGCGCCTTGACCGGCGTCGCCCCCATGAGACTAATATCATCATCGTCATCGTCAAAGGCATTCCTGCTCTGACTCGACGCCACCTTGGGAGCATCCTCGGCACCACCCTCGGCACCACCCTCCTTCGCAACCGCCGGCGCCGTCGTCGCAGTAGTCGTGCCCTTCAGCTCCCAGCTCCCCATCCGCTCATGCTGCACGCCGCTCGCCGTGACCGTCACGTCCCGGTCCCCCTCCTTCTTCTCCGCGCCCTTGAACCCCCCGGCCGCGGCATCGGCAGCCACGACGGCGCCGTCGGCGGGCGCCGCGTCCCGGCTTGCGTCGCCGCTCCCGCGCTTCCAGGGAAGCCGAACGCACCCGCACCCGTTGCGCCAGATGTACCACGTCACCCACACGAGAAGCATGAAGAGAACCCCCGAGAAGAAGCCGAGGAAGCCCAGCTTGACCGCGTTCTCGCGGCTCAACCCCCGGCGGCCGCCGCGCTCCTCGCCGCCGTTGTTTAGGTTCGCGCACCACGGCGCCGGGTTGAGCCCGCACACGCTGCACCACTCGTACACGGACACGCCAAAGTCCTGCATCACCTCGACGAAGACGGACAAGCCCATGGTGCCGTTCTCGGACCCCAGCCCGAAGAGCGGGTACGCCTCAAAGTCGGCGTCGGCATCGGCGCTCGCGCGATAGAGGAAGCGCACCGAGAGGTCTTCAAAGGCGGGCATGGCCGCATCCGCGTCGTCGTCGTCGCCAATCAGCTCAAAGACCATGGCGGCGCCGGGCTCGGGAAGCCGTGAGAAGGGCCCCTCGGCTGCGGAATCGGCATTGAGCAGGCCGGCGGCCGTGGTGAAGGAGAGGATGGGCTCGTAGGAGCCAAACATGAGCGTCAGCTTGTCGCGGGCGCCGTCCCACTGGATGGCGCTGACGAGCTGGCGGGAGATACGCATGGCCATGGTGCGCGCGGCGATGGAGTAGAGGACCTGCTTGTCCTCGACGCCGCGGCCGCGGCCGTCGCTGCCGTCACCATCGTCGCCGTCGCGGGTACCGTTGACGTAGGCGTTGCGGGCGCGCTCGACGGTGGTGGCGTACTTGTTCATGGTGTCGAGCAGGCTGGCCGCGTCGCCGAGGCCTTCGTTGACAGTCTCATTGTGCGTGTACAGGTAGCTGACGAGGTCGTATATCTCGTAGGCGTTCCAGACGTTGGCGTAGTCCAGGTCGAAGGTGCCCTTCAGGGGCGACGTGTTGAACAGGACGCGGTAAAAGTCCAGCGTGGCGTCGAACAGGCCGTCCATGTTCGGGTCGTGCGTGAGGTTTCCCAGCGTCTCGGCCTCCCACCCGGAGCACCGGAAGGTTCCCTGGAGGCTGCATTGGTTGTTGGTTGGCGAGAGCCATCGATTGGGCCTCGTGGATGACATACCTGGCAGATGCTGGGTCCTGTTGACCCAGCGCTTGGATGTTGGGATATTGGTACCCGTTGAGAGGGTAGTCGGTGAAATTGTCGGCGCTCTCAGTGTAATCGCGCCCGATGGCTTCGTCAACACTGCGAAAGGCCTCTCGGGAAGGCGGGTACAGACCTTGGAGGAAGGCCACGGCCCCTCCATTGGCGAACTCGTCGAGAAGGGACGTGATATCGAGCACGCGGTTGTCAATCGAGTCGGCATCTATATTCTCAATGTGGGCGGCGTCGATGTGGTCATAGTCCGAGTCGGTCAGGTTCGCCAGGTAGCGGGCGCGAAAGGCCTTTCCCTGGCGCAGCATCTGCTGGGCTCCGGCGGGCGTCAGCATCGGGTCGGGCGAGTAGGTGAGCGGCGTCCTCTCGCCGTTGTTGACAAAGGCGGCCACGGCCCAGACCTTGGACGCTTGGCCGGGCTGCACCCAGACGCTGGCGACGAGGCCGGCCGCGAGGGCAAGGCGCGTGTAGGCGGCCATGTTGGTTGAATACGATGCTGTCGGTGGAGGAGTAGACGCGGAGGGGAATGGAGGGCAATCTCTGGCGGGCTGGAATGGAAAAGGCCCTGCCGTTTATGCCCCAGCTTCGTCCATCCATGATCCAACCATTGCCTCGAGTACCGGTACGCGCACGCCAGCCTGTCATGTAAGTAAGCTGCAGCATGCCAATGGGTCTTCCCGCGCGGGGAAAGCCATGAGTTGAGAAGCCACGGCACAGATGCCATCGCCACCAATGAGGCACTCGGCCTGTTCGTAGTGGTTGCGCGCCTTCTGCAGCCAGTCCGTCATGGAGTGGAGAGGTGGCTGGGCACGTCTTTGCATCATGATAAAAGGCTCCGAGGGGGAGGTACCTGTACTCGACAGGACGAGGACTCAATGAGGGACTCGACGAGGAGAGGGCGGGGATCCCCAGAACACGGGCTTGCGGGTGGGGGTTGGCATCGAGCTTTGGACCAGATTCGTTCGCGAATGCTTGCCGAGAGTCGAGAGCGACTCGGATCGAAAATCGAGGCGGGAGGCTTGACTCTCGGCCCTGGCGATGGCGATGGCGATGGCGATGAGATGGGGTGGGGAATGCCAGGCGTGGGATGCCTCAGGCGGTAGCTCCCGTGAAGCCGGAATCTTTGAGTCTTGGGTACGGAGTAGATCTTGTTGAGATTCGAGGCTTGGACATGTGCGAGGAGACCTAGAAGCACACCTGGATGATGGAATCATGACGATATGCGACGGCAAACATCTTCTTGCTCATGATGCAAACCTCGTATCCGGTTCCCAAGCTCCAGCTGGATGAGTGGATTTTCAGAAGTATCCGTATTGTCGGTATTGATATATCAGAATAATCTCGTTCCTGCCATCGCACAATCAGCGTAGCCAATCACGGAGAGTGGATCACCACATCTCAAGGTCCCGTGGTCTAACGGCTATGACTGCGGATTCTGATTCCGCCAGCGAGGGTTCGACTCCCTCCGGGACCTAACTTTTTGCCTTTCGGCGTTTTGTTTCCATGTTGATGATGGTGTTCGGTAGGGCTTGAAAAAGACTCGACGACAATGCTGTGAATACGAACGAGCAAGCACGTCAATCTACTTATTCAGATCAACCACCATGACAGTTCCACCTGCAATTCTCGTATTCAATGACAATATCATGATGCTGATTGCTCAAACGTCGCAACCTTCCTCGGCGAGTCCCGCACCCTCATCGACTACTGGGTATCTTAACTTCAATAGTTCCGGAGACGAAGGAAGATACATGATAATAGGACTTGTCGTCACTCAGAGGAGCATTGATGTGGCTTGCCCTAATTCTCTTCTCTGCTTATCAACCAACCTCTTGCCGATTTTTATCATTCAGCGTGGCTTCAGACACATCATAACTTCGCGTCAACTCTAGGAGAGACCTCTGACGAGCAAAAGTATTCCTTTCATAGAGAACGCAACGATGGCGCATCTCCTAATAATGTAACAAACAATACATGGTCGTTCAGGGTAAAGGAAGATAGGCTCAGTAGCCTCCCAAGTGCTCGCCAGTATTGGATTTCCTCCATGATTCTAAACGCCTAATACGCAATCAATTTTATTATCGGAAGGCTAGGGTTATACCAAAGTCCTTTACGTTCCTGGTGATCGTCCTCAACCATGGGCGAGATGCATCGTGGGCACAGGACTACCTACCGCATGGACAAACCTCGTCAAGTTGAAGCAGGGTTCGATAAACGCATTCGATGCATCGAGTCTCTGAGCTAAGAAAAACTTGAGGCGGTAAGCAGTCTTGAAGCTGGACAAGCTGAATAATGACTCGCCAAGGGAACGTCAAGCGTCAAGCTTCGAGTGCCATGTGGCCGAGTGACTGACGACGACATCTTCACCTCTCTGACAGCTTCCCGAAGAAGTCAATACCCAGTCGTCGGGGGGCGCGCCAAGCTCTTTTCAATGCAAACGTCTCTTCAACCCAAGTGCGTGATTGACTCGTTCAAGTATCCACGTCGGGGTGAGCGAAGAAGTCCTTGGAAGTTGGGGCTCTGCTCGGGCACCTCGAAACGCAGTTGCATTAGCGGCTCGAGGAGCCCGTCGACTACTTGGGTATCATCGCAGTATCCCGCCTTATGCGTCGGCCTCCAGTTTGGGGGTGAAGGGCACTTGGTGCATTGCACCAGCCTTGTACGATCAACGTTTGGGCGCCCTGCCAATGAAGGGTCTCGAGGTCCCGCTCCGTCGGGCTTCGCCTTCGGGATACTTTGACTCCATGTCGGGTTTTTTGCAGGGTCTGTGATGCCGTCATTGGGCTGCGCCAGGACGACTGGGGCTTGCGCCGGGGAAGTCAGCGGGGATTATTTCGATCGGGCTCTGGGACGGGCTCCATATGGTGCTTTTGATGGGGACTAGACTTTGGCTCTTGGAACAGACGTTCAAGGCCACCAATGAGGGTGTTGCTTCATGTGAGGGACTGAGGGTTGATGTACGTGATGTGATGGTGCTGGATAGTCGAAGGACGGCGAAGCGCACTAGAACCTGAGTTGAGTTGATCTCCGATGAGAATTGATCATGGGACCTTGGCTTTATGTAGAGCCAGACTTGGTCCTGATAGCCTTACGCACGAGAAGGAAAAGCAGCCCTGTCTTGCCGAGTCGCCGAAACGGTCTTGTTGATACCCTCACAACCCCCCTCCCCCCTCCCCCCTCCCC
>WMHX01000191.1:0-12907 GCA_013420875.1 Thelonectria rubi | reverse complement strand
ATTTAATTAATTTATTATATAATTAGAATTTATATTTATAATTTATTTTTATAGAAAATATATATTTCTTATTACCTTACTATTCTAGCCCTATTATATATATAAATACCCTATATATATTTATTATATCCACTCTAGCTTATAATACTCTCTTCTCTATCTACCTCTATACCTACTTACTTCTCTCCTTATTATCTATACCCTTATTAATTGCCTCCTTATACCCTAGCCTCTTATAGAGTATATTAGCATCCTTTAGTATATTAATCCCTATATATATAATTATAAAAACTACTACCCCCTTATATTAGCACCTTTAGCCCGCTATTTTCTGCCACTCTTTATCTTCTATATCTTCCTGCTAGCTATTATATAGCTCCTGCAGTGCAAAATAACCTAAATAGCACTTAAACCTCTTTATAACCCTATCTTATTGCAGGAATCTATCTATTATTATTATAACCCTTAGCGCCTCTTTCCTTTATTTATTTATATTTAATGCCCTATTATACTAGACCCTAAAGTATTCCTAATCTTTAACCCCTATAAATTAGTAAAAGATATACTCTTTAATGCCTTATTCCTTAAGCCTCCATTAGAATATCCTCTACTCTTCCTGCTCTTTTATAACCTACCTAATTGCTTAACCTCTTACTGCTTATATATTTAAGTCTTATACCTAAATACCTATTTCCTTATTATCTTTTAATATACTTAAGTCCTTTAGGTTAATAATTTCACTTTAAGATTAATAGATATTATATAGCTCTTCCCTTTCTTTATATTTATTTTAATCTTTTTATTTATTTATTATTAAATTTATTACTATTTACTAATATACTCTCCTGCTAATATAATTATTTATTATTGCCTCCTCTACTATTAGAGGTTATTGCCTTACTAATATGCCTTTAGTATCTACTTAAATAATAATAGCCTTATTCTTTAGCCTATTTTGCCTAATTTGCCCGCTCTATTATATATAATCTATTATCTTAAATAGCATTTTAAGATATAATATTATATAAATATTAAATATATTAATACTAAGCCTAAGTGCATTAATTATTATAATTACCCTTCCCTTATTATATTAGTCTTACTTTATACTACTTATTTATATTTATAGCCTCTCTACTTTATTATTATATATATTAACCTTATAGTAATAAATATTGCACTCTAGTTCCTCTATTAGAGCCTTTATTGCCTTTATTTGCTAATAGTATATAATTATTTTAATAGGCTATAAATATTCCTTTAGCTTTTAATTAATAAGCTCTCTTACTATTGCAGTAATTACTGCTATTACCTCTACTGCATTTACTATAAATATAGACTATATACTATAAGTAATATTAATGCATATTATTTTTATCTAGATTATAATAATATCCTTATGCCTTATATTAATAAGGCTAAATAATATATCCTTTTAGTTTAGTAGGAATATTGCTATAAGGTAGACTATTTATACCCTAATAAATACTAGACCCCCTAGCTCTTATAGTTTAAATTAAAATGCCCTTATGCCCTTAAGAATTATATAGCCCTTATTAATAATAAATCAATCTAGCTATATTATAACCTGTAATAATTTAATATAATCCTAAAACTACTTTATTATTACTAATTCTAATATAATAAAAATAATTAAGACCCTACCTAGAATAAGGTCGCTCCTCTATTTAGTGCATAAAATATTTAGCTTTTAATAATAGTCTATTATATCCCCCTAGAGAGATATAAGCAATATAATAACTACTATTATATTATTAAGGCAGTTAGTAGCTAATAATATAAAATAGAGGCTCTTACTAGTACTAATTCCTATTATTATTACTATTAGGCTTTTATTTATTATAATTAAATTAATTACCTCCTACTACTTTCCTTAAAATTAGGCCTAATCCTTATATAGGCAGTATAATTTACAATTAATATTAATCCGCTATAAAACCTTCCACTACTTTAGCTAAAGGTCTTTTATCGCTTTATAGTATAGCAATAGGTTCCTCTATTTACGCCTAGGCTTAAGCACCTCCCTAAATCTATTAATAGCTAATAGAAACCTAAGAAAGTAATGCTATTTCTTATTAATAAATTAGAAATTAATTTACTACTTATTTATCTTAAAGTAGCCCTCTATAATAAGCCGCCTATAGATTAAGCCCATAATTAAGGATCTATATCCTGCCTGGATATCCTATAGGCTATCTTTATTGCCCTTACTGCTATTATTACTATTATAGCCCTTATTTACCTCCCTAATAAGGGCTGCCTATACTATTATTACATTGCGGAAATATTAGTGCATAAATATAATAATAAGATATCTTTAGCTGCTAATAGTAATGCCCTTCTTGCAGCCAGATTAGCTTATCCTTTATAGTATGCATATTATTCAGAGCGATATCTAATATTGCTTAGGGCCTAATTTATGCGCTCTTTATCTAGGCTCTTATAATGCATTACCCTTATTTCTAATTTTACTTATATCTAACCTATATTTATCCTTACCCTTACTATTACTAACCTTATTATCTAAGGTCTCCTCTATAGTCTAAAGATTAATATTAAATTAGTTTACTTTCTAAATATTAATTTATATCTCTTTTTAGTATAATAATATAAGCTAGAAATAATAAATAAATAGAATATTAATCTCCTAAAGTATAAATTAATAAATAATCTTTAATTACTCTATTTTTAAGAAGCCTTTATAATAGCTAGTAATAAATATAATAAGTTTATAATCTATTAAAATATTTTATACCTTATTATTTATTATATTGCAGTATTATAGGGTAAGGAGCTTAAGTGCTTATACTAATTAATTACTATAGAGATAAATAAGAAATAGGAGAACCTTAAGAAAGTCCTTTAGGTCTATATTATAGCGCAATATAGCCTTTTTATAGAGCTTAAACTTAATCTTTAAGTTAGACTAGACCTATTCCCTTTAGAGCTTATTATCCTTTTATAGCTTTTAAAAGATCTAGCCCTTACTTATAGGGTTAAGCTAGAAAAGGCTCTTTATAAATAAGTAGCCTATTATTATATTTATAGTGTTATTAATAAGCTTATCCTATAGGATCTCTAATAGCCTTAGCTTAGCTAGTAATTAATCCTTAAAATCCTAATATAAAAGTAGCTTCTTATAAAATAATAATTTAGCCTATTATAAAGCTATTTAGAATATTAATTAAATACTAAGGATATTAATTTATAGGCTTTTATAAATAGTATCTTCCCTATTCTAGCTAATTAAACCTTCTATAGCCTTATTACTATCTGCTATTATATTATAATTATAAAATTATATAATAAACTATATTAATATAGTATTTTAGCTTTAGTTACTTCTAATTATAAATTAGCGTATTATCTTAAAAATAAGATTAAAATAGTTTAGGCTATTCTCCTTTATATCCTCCCTACTCTAGCCTTATTATCTCTTTTATTAAATAGATTTAGCTCTTAAATTAATAATATATTTAATAAATAGAAGGCATAAAATAATTATAATAGCTAAAAGCTTTAATATAAAATTATTATAGGTCTCCTATATATTATTCTTATAAATACTTAGGATTATTAAGAAGCTAATAAGAATGCTTTAATATTTAATAATCTTAATAAAGTGGTTAAGAATAGAGATATAGAGTTCTAATATGGCTTTCTTAAGCTAGATTTATAGCTTTACTACTTATAATGCATTAAGGTTAGCATTATACTTAATAAGCTTATCTGTATACTATATTATAGCGCTATATATAGTAGATTGCCTCCTATTAAGCCTAAAAGGTGGCTAATTAGCTAGATCCTTAAGTGCTATAGCCTATATAATATATATAAATAGCTATAAGTATATTATAATATATTTCTTTTAAATTGCCTATTTAAATCTAAAGTGGAATAATATATTCCACTTCTTATTAAACTCCTTTTAATTAATTTTAAATAGTATATTCTATAAGATAATATTTAGCTTTATAATAGCTATTATATAATAAATAAGGCATTTAATAATAGAATATATATATTAGAGCTTAATATTATTAACCTTTAGGCCTTTAGGATTAATAGTATATTTAAGTAAGATTAGGCCCTATAGGAACTCCTTCTCCCTACTAAAGTCCTTTAGATAGGCGGCTACTTTTAGCTAGTAGAGCTATATATTTAGGGAAGTAAAATTGCCCTATTCTTTAATATTTTTAGCCTCTTGCTTCTAGATATCTTTTACCTTTAATTAGAATGCTTCTAAGGCCTATTACGCACTCTCCCCCACCCTCTATGCCTTAGCTCTTAACCTATTAAGATCTTAGCCTTTTATAACCTTAAAGTATTTACTATAGGGCCCCTTAGTAAAGAATTATTAATAAAAGACTCTACTTCTCTATAATATACTTACCTACTCCTCCTTAGCCTAAGCTGCTAATTAATAGCTAGCCTTAAGCTTTTAATCCTATTAATAAGTATCCTTAAGATACTTTTAGATTCTCTTTAATTTAGAGCCTATAAAATAGCAGTTTAGTATAAATATGCATTAAAACCCTCTATCCTTAGGCCTTTTAAGTGCTTTAATTAGTGCATTATTATTAAGTGGGACTAATATTCTAAAGATCCTATTCTATTCCTAAATAATATTAAATTTAGCTGCCTACTCTTATGCCTTTTTAATTTATATCCTATCTAGCTTATAGGGTAATGCTTAAAGATATAATTTAATCCTATACCTAATAATAATTATCTTATAAATATAATAACTAAAAATATAAAGTTCTTATAAATAAGAGAAATATTCTATTAAATAAATTAATTTTCTTAAAGATATAATAAGGTAAAAATTAATAGAAAATTTAACTCTACCCTATCCTATTTTATACTCTTTTTACTCTTCCCCTAAAATTAATTTATTTTATTTTATTAATTATTAATACTCTAGCTATAATAGCCATTAAATCCTAATAGGAGTATATAGTATTCTAATTTATTAATTTATATATACCTCCCTTATTACTTAAGGAACTTTAAAAGCCATATTTATAAAAAGATGCATTATATTACTATAAATACTATAGATTAATAGAAAATAATTAGATAATTTAAATTGCATAATTAATATTAATATATTTACTAATTTTCAGACTTCCTTTAGGTCTAGTAATTAAGGAACTGCTAATTACTAGCTATTTATATTTTAATTGCTAGCTGACCTATAGCATGCAAGCATATTTTAATTTTATACTAAAAGTTAATTGCTATCTATTAAATAGCGAATATCATATACTCAGGGCTGCCTGCACTATTATTGCATTGCGGAAATACCGGCGCGTGAACGCAATAGCGAGATATCTCTAGCTACTAATAGTAATGCCCTTCTTGCAGCTAGGTTGGCTTATCCTTTGCAATATGCGCATTATCCAGGGCGATATCTAGTATTGCTTAGGGCCTAATTTATGCACTCTTTATCCAGGCTCTTGCAATAGACTACCCTTACTTCTAATTTCACTTATATTTAACTTATACCTATTCTTACCCTTATTATTATTAACCTTATTATTTAAGGTCTTCTCTATAGCCTAAAGATTAATGCTAAATTAGTCTACTTCCTAAATATTAGCTTATACCTCCTCTTAATATAATAATATAAGCTAAAAATAATAGATAAATAGAATATTAACCTCCTAAAGTATAAATTAATAAATAATCTTTAGTTGCTCTATCTTTAAGAAGCCTTTATAATAATTAATAATAAGCATAATAAATTTATAATTTATTAAGATATTTTATACCTTACTATTTATTATATTGCAATATTATAGGGTAAGGAACTTAAATACTTGCGTTAGTTAGCTGCTATAAAGATAGATAAGAAATAGGAGAACCTTAAGAAAGTCCTTTAGATCTATATTATAATGCAATATAGCCTTTTTGCAGAGCTTAAACCTAATCTCTAAATTAAATTAAATCTATTCCCTTTAGAGCCTATTATCCTTTTATAGCTTTTAAAAGACCTAGCCCTTATTTATAAGGTCGAGCTAAAAGAGGCTCTCTATAAATAAGTAGCTTATTATTATATCTATAGTATTATTAATAAGCTCGTCCTATAGGATCTCTAATAGCCTTAGCTTAATTAGTAATTAATCCTTAAAATCCTAATATAAGAGTAGCTTCTTATAGAGTAATAATTTAGCTTATTGCAGAGCTATTTAGAGCATTAACTAGACGCCAAGAATATTAATCTATAGGCCCTTATAGATAGTATCTTCCCTATCCTAGCTGACTAAACCTTCTATAGTCTTATTACTATTTATTACTATATTATAATTATAAAGTTATATAATAAACTATATTAGCATAATATTCTAGCTTTAGCTGCCCCTAATTATAAATTAGTATATTATCTTAGAAATAAGGTTAAAATAGCTTGGGCTATTCTCCTCTATATCCTCCCTGCTTTAGCCTTATTATCTCTTTTATTAAATAGATTTAGCTCTTAAATTAATAATATATTTAATAAATAGAAAGTATAAAATAGCTATAATAGCTAAAAGCTTTAATATAAAATTATTATAAATCTTCTATATATTATCCTTATAAATACTTAAGACTATTAAAAAACTAATAAGAATACTTTAATATTTAATAGTCTTAATAAAGTAATTAAGGATAGAAATATAGAGCTTTAATATAGCTTACTTAAGCTAGGTCTATAGCTCTATTGCCTATAATATATTAAGATTAGCATTATACTTAATAAACTTATTTATATACTATATTATAGTGCTATATATAATAGACTGCCTTTTATTAAGCCTAAAAGGTAGCTAATTAGCTAGATCCTTAAGTGCTATAGCCTATATAATATATATAAATATCTATAGGTATATTATAATATACCTCTTTTAAATTGCCTATTTAAACCTAAAGTAGAATAATATATTCTGCTCCTTATTAAGCTCCTTTTAATTAACCTTAAATAATATATTCTATAAAATAATATTTAATTTTATAATAATTATTATATAATAGATAAAGCACTTAATAGTAGAATATATATATTAGAGCTTAATATTATTAATCTTTAGGCCCTTAAGATTAATAATATACTTAAGTAAGATTAGGCCCTATAAGAACTCCTTCTCCCTACTAAAGTCCTTTAAATAGGTGGCTACTCCTAGCTAGTAGAGCTATATATTTAGGAAGGCGAAATTGCCCTGCTCTTTAATATCTTTAGCCTTTTACTTCTAAATATCTTTTACCTTTAATTAAAATGCTTTTAAGGCCTATTACGCACTTTCCTCCACCCTCTATACTTTAGCTTTTAATTTATTAAGATCTTAGCCTCTTATAACCTTAAAGTATTTACTATAAGGCCCCTTAGTAAAAAATTATTAATAGAAGATTCCGCTTCTTTATAATATATTTATCTACTCCTTTTTAGCCTAAATTGCTAATTAATAGCTAGCCTTAAGCTTTTAATCTTATTAGTAAATCTCTTTAAGATAATATTAGATTTATTTTAATATAGGGCCTATAAAATAATAATTTAATATAAAAATATATTAAAATCCTTTACTTTTTAGCTTTTTAAGTATTTTAATTAATATACTATTATTAAAAAGGAATAGAATATTTTTAATTTTATTTTATTTATAAATAATATTAAATATAGCTACTTATTATTATATTAGCTTAATTTAAGCTTTAAGAAGCTTATAGGGTAGTACCTAAAGATGTAATTTAATCCTATATTTAATAATAATTATCTTATAAAAGTAATACCTAAGAATCTAAAGGTCTAATAAATAAATAAAATATTTTATTAGTAAAATAATTTTATAGAAAGTCTACTATTACTATATTTAATAAAGTAGTTAAGATTTCTTTATATTCCTTTTATACCTCTTCTGAATTTCTACTTATTTTTACTTAGGTATAGCTATTAAAGCTATTGCACTTTAAAGTATTAGTTTATATATACCTCCCTTATTACCCTATAAATATTAAAATTAAGGTTTATAGTAAGATATAATATAGTTCTATAAATATAATAGATAGAGAATAAATAAATAGAAAATCAGAATTGCATACTTAAGATTAATATTTATACTAATTTTTATATTTATTAGACCTCTATTAGCTAAGAAATAGCTAATTATTACCTGCTCTATAAATTAATTAATTATTATTCTATATCCTGCTAGTGCCTTTTAGTTTCATTCCTAATTTTAATTAATATTTACTAAATATTGCAATCCATACTATTAGGGTCAGGCTTAGGGTTAGGCTTAGGGTTAGGCTTAAAATTAGTTTCTTTATTTAATAGAGAATTCCCTATAGGAATTCTAGAGATTCTATTTAATAGAGAATTCCCTATAGGAATTCTAGAGATTTTAGAGTTTCTTATATATATAGAGGGTTAGGGTCGGGCTTAGGGTCAGGCTTAGGGTCGGGCTTAGGGTTAGGCTTAAGGTCGGGCTTAGGGTCAGGCTTAGGGTTAGGCTTAGGGTTAGGCCTTGGGTCAGGCTTATAGTTAGGCTTAGGGTTAGGCTTAGGGTCGGGCTTAGGGTCAGGCTTAAGGTTAGGCTTAGGGTTGGGCTTAAGGTTAGTTTCTCTATTTAATAGAGAATTCCCTATAGGAATTCTAGAGATTTTATAGTTTCTTATAGAGGCTTAGGGTTAGGCTTAGGGTTAGGCCTTAGGTCAGGCTTATAGTTAGGCTTAGGGTTAGGCTTAGGGTTGGGCTTAAGGTTAGGCTTAGGGTTAGGCTTAAATTAGGATTAGAGTTAGGCTTAAGGGTAAATTTAAATTTAGAGTTTTAAATTTCTTTTTTTTCTTTTCTTTTTATTTCCCCCTTTTCTTTTTTCCCTTTATTTTCCTTTTTTCTTTTTTTTCTTTTCCCTTTATTCCCCCCTTTTCTTTTTTCCCTTTATTTTCCTTTTTTCTTTTTTTCTTTTCCTTTTATTTCCCCCTTTTCTTTTTTCTCTTTATTTTCCCCTTTTTTTTATTTTTTTTTTATTTTAATATTATTTCCCTCTTTTCTTTTTTTTCTTTTTTTTCTTTTAATATTATTTCCCCTTTTTATTTTTCTTTTTTTTATTTTCCCCTTTATTTCCCCTTTTTATTTTCTTTTTTTTAATTTTCCCCTTTATTTCCTATTTTATTTTTTTTTCCTTTTTTCCCCTTTTTAAATTTATTCTATTTTTATTTTTCTATTCTTTCTTTATATATAATATCTCTTTTCTTTATTTTATTTTCTATTAATTCTCTCTTTTTTATTCCTTTATTTTTTATTCTCTATTTTTTATCCTTCTTAGGATTTCCTCTTTATCTTTAGACTTTTAGTCTTTAGATCTCTTTTATTTGCCTACTTTATTAGCTTTTTACTCTTTTTTCTAGCTTACCTTAAAGCTCCTGCCTTCTAGCCCTCCTGCCTTCTGGCCTACCCTAGAGCTCCTGCCCTCTAGCCTACCCTAGAGCTTATTTCCCTCTTCTTTCTGCATTTCCTTCTAAATGGCCCCCTAAGGCTGCCTAAGCTGCGGCGCCTACTATAAGGATATGCTAGAGCATATACAGAAGAAACACCCCAGCAATCCCTATATAGACCTTTAACTTCAGCCCTTTAGCCTAATTAGCTGCCCCACATATCATACTGCCTGCAAAGGCGCTCATAGGGTAAAAACACACTAATTAAAGGCCCATAGCATTAAAGGTGCCTCCCGGATCTCAACCCTGCCCCGGCCAAGGGACCTTCTGGCCCCCCAAGCCACCCCCGCCACACTCGCCCCGGCCCTGGCCCCGGCCCTAAGGCGGGCCCCGCCTAGGAACCGGAATATCCCTTCCATCCCTCCTTCCTCGACCTCTCAGCAGCCCCTAGCCAATAGGGGATAAAAACGGCCTGCGGATACACCTAGCCCAGCCTCTCAGAGACCGCCTCTAAGACCTAGGGCTGCCTCCACAACCCCGTTTTCAACCCCTAGCCCAACCACTAGACCTAGGGCCGCCTCGAACAGCCTCCTCGAACTAAGCCCTAGTCCGGACCCTTCCAGCCCGAGCCCGAGCCCGAGCCCGAGCCCGAGCCCGAGCCCGGACCCCTCGGAGAGCCCCAGCCCGAGCCCGAGACCAAGGGTCAACACGAGGGCTAGCCAGAGACCGAGAGCAACATCCCTAGACTCCCTGCCTTCCATCTCTAGTCTCGCTAGGAACCTAAGACCCCTAGCCCCCTCCCTAGAAGATAGGCATAGGGAAATCACCCAACCAATCACAGATAAGGAATCTATGAAAACCCTGCTTTCCTTCTCTTCCGTCCCCATTCCGGAAAAACGGCTGCATGCCCAGCATATCCTAGCCTTCACCCAAGCAGCCAATAGGACAGCAGAAACCTTCCTTAAACGCCTATCTGAGAAGGCCCTCCTAGACTTCCTCCTTCTTCCTAGGGTCCTAGGGATCGCCTATAAGGTCAGCCAAATCCCAGCTACCTTAAAGGCATACCCTACAGCCCGCCCCAACCCCCCGCCCCCAGCCCCTGCCCTAGACCTTCTATCTCAATTAATAGAGCCTATCTAATAGGCCTCTAAGTGGCTTAAAAAGGGATATATAGGGAAAGCGGCCCGGGCCCTATACAACTCAGCCCCCCTAGCCCCAGAGACCCAGACTACATAGAACATCCTGCAAGAGAAGCACCCTATTAGTCCAGACAACCCCTTCCAAGGGGCTAGGCCCCCCCCCCAGCTAACCTATCCAAAGGGAGACCATCGAAGAGGCCATCTCATCAACCAATAAAGAGACAGCCCCAGGCCTCTCTGGCTAGACTAGACCCCTACTAGACCTAGCTAGTCAAGAACCTTCCGTCCCTGCCTTCCTTTATCTCCTAGCAGATATAATCCGCTAAGGAATAGCCCCCAGCTCGGACCTTCTCTAAGCAGCCCGTCTAATTAGGCTGCAAAAGGACAATAGAGGGGTCCAGCCCATTACCATAAGAGATCTAGTCTATAGGGTAGCTATAAAAGCTATCCTGAAGACCTCCTATAGGGCCGGCATACTACTTCTATCCTAATTAGGGGTAAATTCCCCTAGCAGTATAGAACCTACTATTTTCATCCTCAAAGAAGCAATCTAAGGGGAAAATAGAGGGGGTTTTTCCTCCCTAACTACCTTAGACCTCTTAAATGCCTTTAACTCAATTAACCGAGCTAGCATCGCAATTATAATGGCTAAATATGCCCCTAGCTTCTATAAAGCATCTGCCTGGGCCTATAATAGCCCTAGCCTTCTAGTTACAATAGGGGGGGCCACTATAGCCTTAGCTAATAGCGTTCAATAAGGTAATCCCCTTAGACCCCTCCTTTTCTCCCTAACTATCTAACCTACCCTTAAGGCCCTAGCTAGAAAGCTGCTTAATGCCCTTATTATTGCCTACCTAGACGATATCTTTATCCTTAATAGGGGTCCAGCAGGGGAGGCACTTACTATAGCTAATTAGGTCTTCTGAGATTCCCCCCTAACCCTAAATGCAAGGAAGAGCAAGGAATACCGGATTAAAGACCTAAGGAAAGACAGCCTAGCTACCCTAGGGTCCTTTATTAGGCCCATAGAGCAAAGGAGGGAATTCCTTTAAGCTAAGATAGCCCACTTGCAAGGGGCTATTAAGGCTATAATTAGCCTGCCTAAGCAGCATACCCTACTATTGCTTCGAGGCAGCATTTATCTTCTCCTCTAGCACTTCCTTTAGCAACTAGACCCAAGAGGCCTATTAGACCTATAGGATTCGGCCAATAGGACTATCCACAAGACCCTATAAGCCCTAGCCACTAGGAGCCCGGGAGACCCGCCCCCAGACCTTCCGAAGGAGCTTATTGGTTTGCCAGCTAGGCAGGGCGGCTTTAGCATCCCTATTCATAGGGACCTAGCCTAAGGGCTATATAAAGCTGCCTAAAACGCTATAAGAGAGATGATTTCGAAGATAACCCCTCTCTCCCCTTCTAGCCCTCCCCCCAGCCCCTTAGACTAACTATCCAATCAGACCCCTACCCTAACCCTAGCCCCTATTTCCCTTTTCCCTACTGCCTAAAAGGTCCTAGCCAAGTATAATAATAACCTGCAAGAAGGCCTCAAAATATCCCTATAGCCCTTATAGCTTTAATCCCTTAAGGAAAACGCTAGCTATTTTAGCCAAAAATAGCTTTAAGTCTTGCCCACTTAAAAATCCCTTATAATTATAGACTTAAAAGCTATAAAAGCCATCCAAACCTATTTCCTTTAGCTAATTAAGCCCCTAAGATCTAGCTGCTCTTATTATAATAACTTTATCTTAACTAATTATAAAAATACCTATAAGGCTGCAGCCTGAAGATAGGGAGCCCGCTATACCTAATTAGTCTATATATTTCGAAATGCCCTATCTATAAAGGCTAGCTTAAAAGTGGAAATTAAGCCCTAAATTAGCCCGGATTCTAAACGCAGAGGTGATTTCTTAATAGTCCTAAGGACTAGCTACTATTTCTATAATATAAAAATCATAGCAATAAACACTAACTTATCTAATAAGGAGATAGCAAATACCCTAGTGAGGGTGGCTGCAGAGAAAAGAAGGAAATATGCCTCTTTAGGCCCCTTCTTCCATCCTATTATCTTCTCAGCAGGGGGCCTAATGGAGCAGTCCTCAGCACAGACCTATAAGAGCTTGCAAAAGCTCCTTAGGCCGGCTGCAAGGAACTGGCTTGATCAGACTATTAGTCTAGCTCTGACTAAGACTAGAGCCACCTTGGCGGCCTCTATCTCTAAGCCTAGGGCTAACCAATTAAGGCTCTAGAAAGCCTCCTAGTTAACTAGGTTATCCTACCCCTTTGCTTTCCTTCCTTTCCTTCCTTTCCTTCCTTCCTTCCTTTCCTCCTTTCCT
>WMHX01000019.1:0-94442 GCA_013420875.1 Thelonectria rubi | reverse complement strand
TTCTCCCCCCCCCCCCCCCCCCCCCCCCCCACGGCGCACAATGTCTGCCAGCTCCGAAGAAGGTAGGAGGAAGTTACCTAAACTCTTCCATTTCCTCAGGATGCAACACGGATCTTCCCCAACAGTTTCTCCTAAAAAGAAGAAAAAAGAAACCAAACAGGATTCATTGGCGAAGCTGCTCCGATGGATAGGAGGGTGTGCTGCAGCCACCAACCGCTGCAACACCAGAATTCGAGATGAAACATGAGGCCCAGGGGGGGAGAAGCAAAGAGGAGATGGTGCCGGGCTTAGATGGGCCTTGAGTTGATTGATCTCGAAACGGGACAGAATCTGAGAGAAATGGTCAGCCTCCAACATCAGGGGGAACCAGCATAATCAAACGCTGGAGGTCCGGGCGTGAATGCGCAGTCATGTCCTCCGTTGCGCTTTGTGAATTGATTGTATGAGGTCGGCGGGAACTTTTCACGGCGACACTAACACCGCTGCTCAGTCGGACATGGCATCCACCCTCTCTGCTCCTCTCCGTTGATCACCGGGCGCTGGAAACACAGCCGCGGCCCAGTGCCACCAAAAATCGCCGGGGGGTCGGGCCAGGGAGGAGGATAATCCGGTAGCATCGCTCATCTCCCCAAACTCCAAGACTTGCTCTTACGAGAGTGTAAGTACTCCGTAGCCAGCAAGGAAAAGCAATGCGAAATAGGGGAAAGGGGTTCGGAGGGCGTCGTTAACATGGGACGACGAAACCGTCCAAGTTCGTCCCCGTCGCTGCGGCCATGGCGGTTTGTCCTGGTAAGGGTCATGCTTGTCCCGTGCCGTCCTGTCACGCCGTTGTCTTGTAATGGTAGCCTGTGCACGTCAACGGCATTCTTGGAGAATGGAAAAGAGTTGCCGTTGCCGTGGTCAGCTCAGCCAAGGTCCTTGTCCGGAATAGAGTCGAATGCAGTGCTCCGCACAGACGAAACACCCGGGCAGCACAGAAGGACGTGCCGGCCTTCTCGAACAAAGCAACTCTGTTACACGGATTACGCCACAGACTGATATACTTCGTACCTTTGGGCCATGGACTGCGACGCTTCGCCGCAGGCTCGCAGATGGTGACGGTCCGTCCGCCTTGGTCGACGAGAGGCTGAGACACCAGGCCGTCTCGTCCATGCCTTGGACGGCAGGTTGCTTGCTCCTGGAGGCGCATCATGGTGACGATGAAGGCGTAATTTGAAAATGGCCGGCTTCCTCTCCCCGAGTGAAGCGTAATTCAAAGCAAATTGCGAACCGCGCATGACGAGGCAATGAGGCCGTGGGCAGGAGGCGCCCAGTGCCCGGGGACCCCCCAACAGGCCCTCGATGCTCGCAGGGATGTCGCGCCGGCTGGGAGCCTGGGACAAGGGCTGTTGGGAATTCGGACGAAACCAAGTGCGCTAGGCGGCTGTCTTGGCCGTTGTTTTGTTTGATTGATCGATTTTTGTTCCCAGGTGACCAGGGAAGGACCCTTGATCGTCGATGATGGGCATTCTGCGCATGGCGATGTGACCCCGAACGTCTTAATTGTTTTAATTCTTCGCTGACTAAACCCAGCTCCTTCCCTCAGAACGCGTGGCTCCCGTCGCTCCTTCCTCACTGCCAGCCAGGTACTAAGGTACAGGTGAGTAGAGGTAGTCGTCATGGAACCTGAGGCAAGAACTACTAAGGTAGTACCGTCCGTCTCAACACAACTTAGAAACTTCCCGTCACTCATCACACTCTCTTCCAAGTTGCCCTCCATCTTCGCCTCCCCTGCTCACCTCACCACGGCCATCCCGTCCTCATCAAACTGCAGCCCTGTCCGAGACCCAACAACACGGGAGAGCACGGACGGGAGGGACCACCCGCTAGTGTTAGAGCTTCACCGCGGCCGGCCTCGAGCCCAGGGATCACCAACTCTTCGTCTCCTGCGCTCACGCTTCAGCCCAAAGATATTACTGTTTCTCGCATCCAGATAACATGCTCGACCCTTGGCTCCTCGTCGTCTACGGATAGATGAGTCCCTAGGCGAAGCGAAGGGGCTGATGAACGCCAATGATCCTGTCGTCTTATTTCAACTCCTTGCTCGCACGAACGGCATCTAATTGTGTATCAGGTCACTGAAACGCACCTGCAGCGTAGCGCACCAGCCATGTGTGCCTTGTAATGTAGGCCGTGACTGAGAATTTATGCAGTTGATGCCTATGCAGATTTCCCCAACTCGGATGCAGCCACTGCCGGTTTCCAACTGTGCATTCTACTACTTTGAACCATTATTCATGCTCGAGGCCAGCCGACGACCCAATCGAATCCTTATACCGGTACGGAGTATAGATATTGGCATTGGGTCATCTTCTCAACACACGAACATTGTACAAGTCAATACGGGTGCCTCAAAAAACCCTTGCATTTACTCTGCTGATACCATCCCATGATAGGGTTTGTAGGACAATTCCGAGCGGCACACAAACGCCCGACGCGGGCTGTCCTATCGAATCCCATCCCGCGGTCATGGATGTTGGGTGATTCCGGCCTTGATGGTGGGCCACCTGGTTCGTCACCTGCGGCCTCGTCTGCTTGTCTCACTTTAGACGACAACCCTAAGGCCGGGTGCAAACACCGTTGGGTTCGCAAAGACTGATTTGCGGAGTGCTCAAGGCAACTGCTCACGTTGACCCGACAAGCGCCGTCCAACGACGAGACCGACATGACTAGCGTCGGATGCTTCCCGTCTTCTCGCCTCGTTCTGTCGTCACCAGAATCGTCGCCACGTAGCAAGCTCCGTCGTCGCTGAGTGGTCTTGTTCCCTCGTGGCTTCCCCGGTCCAATATGCAGGCACCTATCACAGTGGCGATCCCCCACGTCATCCCGTGTGCGTCTGTCGTCGAGGGCCCTTCTTCGCGCAGTCTATGCAGCCTCAGGGCCTCGTTTATTCCTGCATATGCAGCTGGCATGGCCAACGCACGGTGGTGACATGTCTAACTGCCTATGTGTGTTGGCTCGCAGCATCTATCGTCCCTGCAGGCCGTTGGTGGCTTTCCGACTCTCTCTTATGAAGGAAATCCCTCAGCTTATTCTCCTCTGGGGCTTTGGTCGTGTTCACTCACAGTCCTATAAAAGACCATTAAGCGACCTTCAATGCTTCTTCGGGTTGTTCAAGCTATACCCAGGTATTGCTAATTATCCAGTTGCCTGACCCCACGAGGTTGAGACGACCAACCAGGAGACGGCATAGCAGCCCTGCATCAAGATTTGTGTAACACTGAAGCCGATGGACTATTTCAGAAAGTGCAAACGGTTTACTATAGATACCCTGTAACTGATATAGGACAATAACGTGACCAACGATGAGCACCTCTCGCTTCATCCCCTTGTTCCAGGCTTCTTAACCTATAGCACCTACATGGAACTGCTTTGTGACTTGGATGAGAGCATCTATCTTCTTTAGAGCGCTCCCGGGTAGTTTGATCCTAAATGGCCCTTGATTCACTTATAGCGTGCCCAAAGGGCAGGTATGTCAGGATTTGTAGGATGAAAGACGTAGTCAATAGTGATGCAATGTCAAATCCAACCTTAGGAGTATAGCAACCTTCTGTCACATCATCAAGGTGAACTATGGCTACCCTCAAGAAAACATCCCTTTCTAATTTTCCTTCCAGAGCTCTTTCTATAAGCCGCCCTTCTCTTTCGGGTTAAAAACAGAGGCAAGGCTACAACCGAGACTGTAACTAAACCGACTGGGCAGACAACGAGACTGCAACGAGACTACAGCGAGACTGCACCAAGACGGTCAAAATAGTAATCAATCACTGGCATTGTTGTGGTCCCGTTACCGTCTCGTCTCGCAATCTCCTCTTGGTCTCGTCATAGTTTCACTGCAGTCTTCGTAATAGTCTTGGTAGGATGTACTATGCTGATATATATGGATCGGAGTCGAGCACCACGAAATCCAAAGTCGGCCAACAAACCTCGGGACTGCTGTCCGTTATGCACTCACTCGCTCTTCTCCGAGCCCTTTGTTGCACCCCAACCTTCAACCCCGGAACCCAGCACCAACACGACGGGAAATGACTAGGGGGTCTTGGCTTTTGAGAAAAGTCGACGAGGAAAGCGGTTGGCAAAGTAGTTGCAACGATTAGCCTGCCGAAAGCGGGCGAGGCTCCAAGGGTCGCAGCAACGGCTGTACGATACCGAGCATCTTTATATCTATTGGATGTGTAAGACGGCCCGGAGTCGGAGCTGGCACGCCTTTAGCACAACATCCACCGGCAACAGCCCAACAGCTCCGCACCTTTCTTCCTTCTCCGACCCCATCTCATCCATTACCATTACGGCATTACTACATAGGTAGTCACCGTCGCAGCCAAACCTCTTGGGGAGAATTTTTCCGGGGGTTAGAAGAGACGATGCGCTAACCCCATTGGCCCTACTTGGGCGAATCCTGGATTCCGCGGGTTGCGCGAACTCCACACTCCAACTTCTTTAAAGATGCGTTGTAGGCCGAAAGCCAACGGGTGCTGCTGGGAGAAATCAGGAGACGATGACGGAGAGTCGATATTTTCCCACGAGATCCGTGCTAGACCCTTCATGCTTGCCCGATCTCATCTCTCCATCTCAAGTGTGATCGACTGGAATTGACACATCCATCATGCCCGGCTTCAGGTGGCTACATCAGGACAAGCCGCCCGTTTCGATGAAGTTGCGGTCTTCGGCCGGACTCATCGTGACGACGTGTTCGTTTGCCTGCTTTACTGCAAGTCTTCCTTGAACCTCCCCAGTGTCGGCGAGCATCGGCAGCTAACTCGCCATGTAGGACATCTTCCTGTATGCCGTCATTGTCCCTATAATGCCATTCTCGCTCCAGTCGCGGGTTGGTATCGATGCGGACAGAGTGCAGTATTGGATTTCGATATCCCTGGCCGTCTACGGGGCATCCCTCTTGGCCTTTTCTCGTAAGTGTTCCCTTCAAGATGAGCCGGAGCATCGAAGCAGTCAAGTTACTCACCAGAGAAAACAGCCCTCTGGGGCTACATTGCCGATAAGTACCAGAACCGCAAGATCCCCATGCTCACCGGCCTCGTGAGCCTACTGGCCGCGACCGTCGTCCTTTGCCTAAGCAGGAGCCTCGGCATGTTCATGGTCGGCCGAGCGCTGCAGGGCGTCTCGGCCGCGTTGACCTGGACTGTCGGGCTGGCCCTGGTCATCGACACAGTGGACGAAAAGGACGTGGGCATGGCCTGCGGATGGGTTGGCATGGGGGCGAGCCTCGGGATTCTCTCGGCGCCGTTGCTCGGCGGTGTCGTGTACGCGCGGGGAGGGTACTACTCCGTCTTCGCCATGTGCTTTGGGCTTCTGGCCGTCGACATTGTCCTGCGCCTTGCCATTGTCGAAGTCAAGGAGGCCAGGAAGTGGCTGGGCGAAGAGGCGGCACCGACTTCGGATGTCGAGGGCAAAGCGACGCCTCAGCCCATGAGAGTCGACAACGACTCCCGCCCAGACACTGCCGAATCGTCCAAGGAAGCGTCTCCCGGCCCAAGCTCTCCTTTCGCGACAGTCGTCGGCCTCGTTCGAAAGCCCCGGTTCTTGGCTGCGCTCTGGGGAACCCTCGCCCACGCCGCCATCCTGACCTCGTTCGACAGCACGCTCCCGCTCCTGACGTCGGACCTGTTCGGCTGGAACTCGATCGGCAGCGGCCTAATCTTCCTGCCCGCCGTCCTGCCGTCGTTCGCGAGCCCCATCGTCGGGGCCGTCTGCGACCGATACGGCCCCAAGTGGCCGGCCACGTTTGGCTTCTTCTTCGCGACGCCGTTTCTCATCTGCCTGCGATTCGTGACGGAAGACACGCTGGCGCACAAGGTCATGCTGTGCGGGCTCCTATTCGGGGTTGGCCTTGCCATTACATGCGTCTTCAGTCCTCTGATGGCCGAGATCAACTGGGCTGTGCAGAGCGGCGCGGAAGAGTCGGGCGTGGTGCCTGTTGCGCAAGCGTACGGCCTGTACAACATGGCCTATTCCGGAGGCACCATGCTGGGGCCCATTATGGGAGGATTGATTCGAGATGAGGCTGGGTGGAAGACGGTGGGATGGAGTCTGGGCGTCTTGACGTTTGTGTCGGCGATACCGCAGCTGGTATGGACTGGCGGGAAGCTGGGATTGAAATTCAAAAGGGGGGCTGGATCGTAAGTAGATCAGCTTCGATGCGAATGGGAATATAAACTCCTCTCCACGCTGTCATCTTGGTGAATGCGGACGCGTGTGCTACCTACTCATGCAGGGGGGTGTTGATTTTGAGGATGATTGCATCAAAGCCACATATGCGCTAAACCGGACAAATTTACTGTCAACTTAAGGTATCCGCCTGCTAAGTACAAGGACACATCAACCTGCTTCCTCTTCCTCATCTATGACATTTCCACTTGTTTTCGGAACGACAAGCGGACGCATTGTTTGTACGAGCCATCTTGGCTTTGGCTCTGAGCATCATCGCGTTCACAACACCCAAAGCCTTACCGCTCTGAGTAACTCGAATGGACCAACAACACATTGACGAGCTCCTGGAGCGCTACTTGGGGTTGCTCGATGAGTACACCGCCCTGCGCCAGCGGCTGTCTCAGGTCCAGACTGGCATGTTCCATAACATTGCCCGGGCAAACTTCTCGGGCGAGCGCGGCATGAGGTACGGCCAGGACCATTACGACGAGAGGATGCAGGCTGCTCGCCGCTTGGCTGCTGAGGTGGACGACAAGCAACGGACGAGATTTGCTGTTGTAGATGCTGAAGAAGCTGCAGAGGATGAGGAGGAGGAGGAGGAGAAAACGGAAGCAAAGGAGGAAACAGGGGAAGAGGATGAGAAGGCGGAAGCAACCAAGACATCGGCCTCAATCAAACCCAAGACGAACCCCCTCCACTGGTTCGGCCTATTCGCCCCCATGCCGCTCCGCACTGCCCAAACACAGTCAATCCAGGCTGTCGAGCAAATCATTCCACGACTGGTCACGGTCAACGCCGAGATGCTCCATCTCGAAATCGAGGTTCGTCGAGCACGCAAGCGGAGGGCCAAGGCAGCGGCCGCAGCCGGGAAGGAGGCAGAAACACAACGGCAGACGGCGTCGGTGGAAGCATCTTGATATTGTCACGACTTTTCGACCTACTCAAAGTGTCCCCACAGGTTGTTAAGACTCTCGGCTAGAGTTGGGTGTGCATATACAGCTCCCTCGAGATCCCACCACCTCAACCCACCCATCATGGCCGTCTGCACAATAGACATGATCTCGCCGCCCTCGATGCCCAGACACGTGAAGCCCAGGATCTCGCCCGTCTCAGCGTCCACCATGGCCTTCATCATGCCCCGCGGCTCGTCCGTCTCGAGCGCCCTCGCGACCGAACTCATGGGCATCTTGGCCGTCTTGACCTCTCGGCCCAGGTGCTTGGCGTCTCGGGCGTGCAAGCCGACGTGGCCCAGCTGCGGGTCCGTGTACATACAATACGGCGTGAGCACTCGCGACCGCGAGACTTGGGTTGTGGCCTCTGGAGGAGTAGTGGACGCCAAGCTGTCGTGGAGGAAGTTTGTGCGGATGATGCGGAAGTCGTCGTACGACATGTGCGTGAAGGCGGCGCCGCCGTGGCAATCGCCCAGCGCATATACACCCGGTGCCGTTGTTTGCAGCCTCTGATCGATCTTGACGTGGCCCTTGGCCGTGGTCTCGACTCCCACGGCAGCGAGATTCAGTCCGTCCGTGTTGGGCACTCTGCCCGTGGCCAACAGCAGATGGGTTCCGGCGACTTCGGCCTTGTACAGGGGGCACTCGATCTTGACGGAGAATGTGTTGCCCCCGACCTTGGTACTCGCAATGGACGATGCGGAACTGGACAGGTGGACTGTGATGCCATCCTCTCGGAGCACGTTCAGCATGCACTCGGCCACGTCCTCGTCTTCTCGGGGAACAAGCTGTTTGGCCCTCTGGATGACGGTCACTTGAGCTCCGAGCCGTCGAAACAGCTGTCCAAACTCGAGGCCAATGTATCCGCCCCCGAGAACGACCAAGTGCTTCGGGACGCGGTCCAGCTCCATGATGGAAGTCGAGTCCAAGACGCGTGCCGGGTCGATCTGGTCCAGCCCCGGGATATCGGGCCTCGACGCCCGTTCCCCGACATTGAGAAAGACCGTCTCGGCGCTGACCTCCTTGACGCCGCCGTCGTTGAGCGTCACCGTGACCTTGCGATCGCCCACGAAGCTCGCCTCGCCCATGAGCACGTCGACGCCGGCGCTCTGCAGGCCCTTGACGCTGCCGCTGTTCCACTGCTTCACAATCTCCCGCTTCCGCTGCCGCACGCGCTCCATGTCGACGCTCACCTCGCCGCCGCCGCCCGTCTTCACGCCGTAGTCGGCGCCGCGGCGCGCGAGGTAGGCGGCGCGGCCCGAAGCGATCATGGTCTTGGTGGGCGTGCACCCGACGTTGACGCAGGTGCCGCCCAGCGAGGTCCGTTCGATGACGGCGGTTTTGCGCTTGGCGTTGGAGAAGGCCTTGGCTATGGGGTTGCCGGACTGGCCGGAGCCGATGATTAGGACGTCGTAGTGTGCGGAATCGGCCATGGTTGAAAAGGGTTGGGTGCGTGCTCTTGGGCGGATGAAGGTGGTGAGGTTGATGTGCTTGAGGGGGGATGCGAGCGTCTTCATGTAAAGCTACCAGTAGACCACGAGGTGTAGTGTGCCGGATGCAGTTTCATAGCCGGACCAAGTATTAGGTTTTTCCAATTTCCAGCCTTGAATAAACCTTTCTCGACGCCGAATATCGAAGCCATCTTATACCTTGATGCCATCTCACCCTCGCCGAGCTTGCCGTTCTACCCCTCACCGACCTAAACCCTTCTCATCCTTTATCCCCCCGGACAAGACTTAGATCACCCTGACGACATGTGGCATATGCAATGGCGGCCCGGGACACGCCGATGACGCTGACATTTGCCAATCCAGGGGCTCTCGCCTGTGAACCTGCAGGCAACTCCCACCATCAAGGCCGGGCGGGATCTGAAAAGAGACGGCGATGCACGAGGTCCTAGCTACTAATAATATATCCCAATGGTTTTATTTTTATTTTTGTATTATCAAACTCCGGCTTTCAAGTCGGCGATATCCTACCCAACGTCTCCAAAACATCCTCCATCATCTCCTGCAACGGCCCGTCCGCGTCAACCTGCCGCCCCAGCTGCGCAGCAAGCCCGTTGATGGCCGCGACCGAGTGCCTGTACCTCTGCCTCGTGCCCGAATTGGCCCCGACGAGCACCGCGCACGAAAGCTGCAGCACGGCCACGTGCGCCTCCTGCACCTGCGGCGACGCCTGTTGCTGCTGCTGCTCCCCGGCGGAAAAGTCCGACCCCGCGACGGCCGTGATGAGGTCCATCCACGCCTCCGGGATGCCGTTGGCCTCCTCCTCGACGACGGGGAGGAGCACGCGCACAATGTCCGTGGCGCGGACGCAGTCGGCCTCGAGGCCCGCGGGCGAGCTGCTGCTGCCGTGCTGGAAGATGGAGGCGAGGTCGCGCGAGAGGAGCTGCCAGCCGTCGTGGGCGAGGAAGATTTCGCGCCCCGTGTCCAGGGCGACGAGGCCCTCGAGGGCGGCCAGCACGGGAGACCGGAAGTCAAGGGCGTGGCGGGCGCGGTACAGGTCGACAAACATGTCCATCAGGCCCGCGGCCTCCTCGCGCAGGGCGTCGTTTTCGTCTTCGCGCAGCCAGATGGCGAGGGCGCGCACCGCCGCGAGGACAAAGGGGTCCTCGTCGACGCGGTCCTTGGCCGAGTCCCAGGCGAGCGTGCGGTGCTTCCCGGTCGCCGTCTCGGCGAGGCCCGCGCGGGCATCCGGGTGCAGGCCCATGGCGCCGGCGACGGACGCGTCCCAGCGGTCGCGGAGGTACTCGGCCGTGACGGACATGGTTTCGTCCATGGACTTTCTGAGCTTGAGGAGCTGGTCCGGGGGCATGACGGCGGCCTCGAGGGATTCGACTTGGAGGGATCGTATCAGGTGGCCGACGAAGATGGCGACGACGTCAAAGGCCGAGGCGAGGCGACGGGACACTTGCGGGTACTCGGGCGCGTTAAGCTGTTCCAGGAGCGTGGGTATCGAGGACCTGATGTCGATGAGCAGGAGGTTGATGAGCAGGTACGAGAAGACCTTGTCGTCCTTCTTGCTGTGGGTGAAGAGCAGCTTTGAGGCATCGTCTGGGTAGGTCTGCAGGAGAGCTGCTGCTGCGTTGGTGTAAGCCGAGCGCGCCTCGGGGGTTGGACGGCTCATGACGAGGTTTTGAATGTGGTTTACGACCGTCTGGAGCCATTTGGGCCGACTCGGGATAATCTGGCATCCAGGTTAGTTTGGTCGCGGTGTCGACTTTCAGGGAGGCCTCACCGTGGGGTTTGCGTTGCGGAGGAAGTAGCCGAGAAACTCGAGCAGCGTGACGGCGTCGGTGCCAGTAAAGGAAGACACCAGACTCTGAATGTTCGAGTCAACTTGGCTCGCCAGGGCGGAAGGGTCCTCGGTCACGGTCATGGCGCTCAGCCAGGCGAAGCTGAGGATGTCAAGCACGGGGGCGTGGGAGGGTGCCATTTCGGTGAGGGAGCTGAGGTCGTCGACTTTGACAAAGGCGCTTGCACCGGCCTGCGAGCTAACTAGGGTGTGAAGAAGCTGGAGGATCAAGACTGTAGTCTCCTCTGAGCTGATCGAACAGTTAGAACTATGACGGCGTGCCATGGGGGAGGAGGGCGTACCTATATAGAACGGCATTGACAAGTCCAGGAATGCGATCCAGAAACTTGACATCGCTCTTAGACGAGTCAGGCAACAAGACGGCAAAAGTGTGCAAGACCGATACGGCCAAGTCGAGCATTTCCTTTGCGTTCTTGCTCGACGCTCTGGACCCTGTGCGAAGCAAGCGGTCTAGGAAGACGGGAGACAGACTCGTCCACAGACTCTGAATGATGTGGCCATCTTGCTGAGAGGCGGGGTCGTCGAGGACCGATTTGAGAAGAGCCAGTCCAACGAACCTCTTCGTGTCGTCTTTGGCCCCCAGGAGGGACTGGATCTTGACAATGTGGTCTGCATTGCTGGGAGTTGACGTCGGGGGTGAGCGAGAGTCGGCCATGGATGCTGGGAGGAGTTGAGGGCGTGTACCTCTTCTATGCTGAATCAGAGGACAACTCTCTGCCGCCCTTTCTCGGGGGTCTCTGTATACGCCACTAAGACGGCGGCTTTTGTTGGCTTCCAAGAGACAGGCGAGTTCACATGGAGTCGACGTAGGAGAGATCAATGTCTGAATGTCTCCAGCACTGTACGAATTCCTCCGCTGCGAAGTACTTGACGACCCGCTATATACGCCCCGCTAAGTGCATCTCAACTATACCAGACGAAAGCGGTTCCAGCGATGCAGTCTCATGTGTGATGTAATATTTTATGAGTTGAGTGACGAGAAAAAGACTTGAACCATGCAGACTACGAGTAATCAATTCAAATCCCTTTGCATCTGCATGGTCAATTGCCCTTCATGACACTGAGGCGCAATTTCACACCCTGCAAGGCACCTGTAGAGTCGCAACAGGCAGCCACTAAAGCTGCACCCCACTGGAAGCTCCGTCTCATGGATGGATCCATTGAAGCTCACTTCCACAGCTGTCACCAACCACCACATCGCCATCGCCATCGCCAACAATCCTACGAATCACGCCTCCTCGACCGCTCCAGACCGTGAGACTCGGTACCAAAGCACAATGGTATGAATCCCATCATGTCTGGATCATCCCAGAACGACGACCCGTACGCCGCCTCGTCCTCGGCGCATCGAACCCACGGCTCCCACCTCGACGATGGCGACGAGCTCGACTTCCTCGCCGACGACGACGACGACGACGTTCATCGCCCCGACTCGGGCCGCTTCCACGGCCAAGACGCCCGCCATGTGCTAGACGACGACCCCCTGCACGGCGACTTGGGCGCTCCCATGTCCTTCAAGCGCAGACAGAAGCCATCCCTCCTCTCGGGCCCCTCGCGACTGCTCAATGCCCTCACCGGCTCGTCGTCGCCCTTCCACAGGTCCTCCAGGACGTCGCCAGCTAGGGGCACATCCGACAGTCCGCCGCGCCACGACCCAGCCCATCTCAATGCCTCTTCCAAAGACGGAGAGCCGCTCGACTGGTACATGGAAGGCCCCGGGCGACGGGTTGGCTACGAGGACATGACGGCCATCGACTGGATCTTCGAGTACACCAAGGAGCGCCAGCGCCTCCGCTACATGTACGCGAGCGCCAGCGGCCTCGTCGGCTCCGTGCAGCGCCTCGTCGACGCCAGCCAGATCTGGGTGGTGCTGCTGCTTACTGGAATGCTCGTGGGCGCAATCGCTGCCGGCATCGACGTCACCACGGAATGGCTCAGCGACCTCAAGCTGGGCTACTGCTCCAGCGGCCCCGAGGGCGGCCACTTCTACCTGAACAAGGGCTTCTGCTGCTACGGATACGACCAAGGCTCCAAGTGCGACGGGTGGAAGTCGTGGGGCGAGGCCGTGGGAGTGAGTTCCGCCGGAGGGAAGTGGTTTGTCGAGTACTTCTTCTTCATCGTCTTTTCCATCTTTGTCGCATATCTCGCTGCCCTCCTCGTCCAGCACTATGCCATCTACGCCAAACACAGCGGCATCGCCGAGATCAAGACGGTCCTCGGCGGCTTTGTCATACAGCGCTTCCTCGGGACGTGGACTCTGGTTACAAAGTCTTTTGGTCTGGTGTGTCGGTCCGTCCGGCTCCCCTCGCCGTTGCTGACTGTGCGTGTAGATTCTCGCTGTGGCATCCGGCATGTGGCTCGGAAAGGAGGGACCTCTTGTCCACGTAGCGTGCTGCTGTGCCAATCTGTTTGTGAAGCTGTTTGGCAACATCAACGGCAACGAAGCCCGGAAGCGAGAGGTCTTGTCGGCCGCCGCAGCTGCAGGCATATCTGTTGCCTTTGGCTCTCCCATTGGCGGCGTCCTGTTCAGTCTCGAGGTTCGCGCTGCGTCGTTCCCACCTTGTCATTCCCGGGGCTAACAGGTGGCAGCAACTGTCGTACTACTTCCCGGACAAAACCATGTGGCAGAGCTTCGTGTGCGCCATGACTGCTGCTGTCGTGCTGCAGGCTTTCGACCCCTTTCGATCCGGAAAGCTGGTCATGTATCAGGTGCAATACACGGTCCCCTGGCATCGGTTTGAGATTGTGCCGTATGTCATGCTCGGCATCTTTGGCGTTGGTTCCTCCCTCTCTGGACGCATGTTCGAGCCCAACTGACATCAGCTCAGGGCGTATATGGCGGGCTCTTCATCAAGGCCAACATGGCCGTCGCCCGCTGGAAAAAGGCCAACACGTGGCTCCCGGGCCCAATTACCCAGGTTCTGGTCGTGGCCTTCCTGACGGCCCTCATCAACTACCCCAACTTTTACATGAAGCTCCAGGCGTCGGAGCTCGTTTCCAACCTCTTCACCGAGTGTTCTCAGATGCTCGAGGACCCCTTTGGCCTCTGCAAGACGGGGTCTGCCTCTGCGAGCACCATTGTGCTTCTGCTGTTCGCCGCCATCGTCGGCTTCTTCCTCGCCGCCATCACGTTTGGGCTGCAGATCCCCGCGGGCATCCTGCTCCCGTCCATGGCCATCGGGGCTCTGATCGGGCGCGCCGTGGGCATCGTCATGGTCATCTGGGTCACCAACCACCCCGACTTGTTCATCTTCGCGTCGTGCGACCCCGACACGCCGTGCGTCATCCCCGGCACGTACGCCATCGTCGGCGCCGCGGCGGCCCTCGCCGGCGTCACGCGCATGACCGTGTCCATCGTCGTCATCATGTTCGAGCTGACGGGCGCCCTCACGTACGTGCTGCCCATCATGATCGCCGTCATGATCTCCAAGTGGGTGGGCGACGCCTTCTCGCGCCAGGGCATCTACGAGGCCTGGATCCACCACAACGAGTACCCCTTTCTCGACAACAGCGAGGAGATGGTCATCCCCGACATCCCCGCCTCGCAGATCATGACGCGCATCGAGGACCTCGTCGTGCTCACCGCCACCGGCCACACCATTGCGTCGCTGAGCACCATCCTCGACATGCACCCGCACCGCGGCTTCCCCGTCATATCCGACCCCCGCGACGCCATCCTCCTCGGCTACATCTCCCGCGCCGAGCTCGCCTACAACCTCGGCGCCTCCACCGAGCCGCCGCGCTCCCTCGCCCCCGAGACGGAGGCCTACTTCTCCCACCAGCCCCTCGCCGACCCGCGCACCACGCTCGACCTGCGCCCCTGGATGGACCAGACCCCGCTCACCCTCCCCTCGCGCTCCTCGCTGCACCTCGTCGCCAGCTACTTCCAGAAGCTCGGCCTGCGCTACGTGCTCTTCAGCGACCGCGGCGTCCTGCAGGGCCTGCTCACCAAGAAGGACGTCTGGTACGTCCTCAACGGCGCCGACGAGACCCGTCGTACCAGCAGCCTCGCCGCCCCCGCCCCGTCCGGCCTCGAGACGGGCGTTTCCGGCCTGGCCGACGACGACGGGGATGCGCGGGAGCAGCACGGGCTGCTGCGAGGCGTCGACGGTGCGGATGATCAGGATAGCATGCGGGAGGAGCCCATGTTATAGAGCATTTTTTTTTTTGTTTGGGAGGTTAGACTGGATAGACGCGAGGCTATCGCGGGCTTTGTTTGTTTCCTTTTTTGTGTGTGCTGCCACGTAACGAGTGTCATGTATATGGGTTGGAGATTTTTCACATCGGCTTCGAATATTGCATAGACTTGAAGTGCAGTTTGTGTCTCACCAGGCTCATGCGTGACCGTGAATTCATGATTGATTCCATGCCGTCGATAAATACTAATACATGCACCGCGTAATTCGACAACTTGCCTCCAACCAACCAACCAACCAACCAACCACCCTGGCACACATAAACCCCGTAAAGAAGTTCCCCCGCTAGTACTCAAAGTCATCGTCCACCGAAGGCCCCTTGCTCTTCGTCACGCTCTCCTGCTTGCGGTACATCTCGGCGACCTGCCTGCTCGTCGTGGCGGCGTCGGGCTTCTTGTCGTCGCGCACGCGGATGAAGCGCGGGAACCGCAGGCTGATGCCCTTTTCGCCCGCGGGGTCGACGCCCTCTTTCGCGGCGGCCTTGTAGCGCGGGCTGAGCGTCAGGTCGGCCGTCTTGACCTCCCACACGAGGCGCGGCTCGAACCACACGTCGGGCTGGTGCTGGCCCCCCGACGAGTGCGCGTAGAAGGGCTTGGGGCGGTCAATGGTCATGGCCGAGAGCTGGGCGTGCAGGTCCTCGAGCACCTGCTCGGAGAAGCCGGTGCCGATGTTGCAGACCGTCTCGTACGTGTCCGAGTTTGGGTTGTAGCAGGCCAGGAGGAACGCGCCGTAGACCGACGTGCGCTTGCCCTTGCCGTGGTAGGCGCCGAGCACCACGAGGTCGAGCGAGTCGCCCACGCCCGAGAGGTAGTCCTTTTTGATCTTGAGCCAGTTGCGGCTGCGCTTGCTGGGCTCGTACCCGCTCTCGGCGCCGTCGAGCATCTTGACCATGAGGCCCTCGCACGACGCCTTGACGCTCTCGTCGAGGAAGACCTGGATCTCGTCGAGCTCCTGCCCGTCCGTGTGCGTGGCAAAGGCGAACTCGCCCTCGACGGGCGCAAACGCCTCGTGGAGGAGGTCCCTCCGCTCGCGCAGCGCCTTCTCGACCACGGCCTCGCCGTTGAGGTAGAGCAGGTCAAAGGCGAAGACGCACACCTTGACCTTGACCTCCTCGAGCTTGACGTCCTTCTTCTTGCGCGTCATGAGCTGCTGGAACGGCAGCACCTTCTTCTCCTCCGTGTCCCACGCCACCGTCTCGCAGTCCAGCACGAAGCTCTTGGTGTCGGGCTTGACCCACGTGTGCAGCTTGGCGAGGATGTCGGGGTACTTCCGGGAGAGGTCCTCCGAGTTGCGCGAGAAGATGCTGGCCACGCCCGACCCGACCTCCCTGGTGGCCTCCTTGGTCGACTGGCTCAGCTCCTGGGGCGCGTCCTTGGCCACGTAGTGGATCTGCGCCCTCTCGCCGTCGTACTTGTACTCGCAGGTAAACGTCTGGCCCTCGAAGCGATCCAGCACCTCGGTGATTGCCTTTGTGGGCTTGGCCAGCATGGGCTTCAGCGGCACGCCGGGGCGGAGCTTGCAGTTCTCGCGGAGCTTCGCGATGCCGTGCTCGAGAAGGGCCGGGATGATGACGTCGTAGCTCGGCAGCTCGCTGAATACCGTCTTCAGCGTGGCCAAGCCCTTCTCCAGATCCTCCGCGGTGGGCGCCTTGTCGTTGGCATCTGCCTCGTGAGCCACGACGGCCTGCGCGAGCGAGACCAGGACCGTCCTTTCGGCGAGGCCGAGTCTCAGCTTGCCCTCCAAGAACCGGACGATGAACTTGGCTTCGCTGGGGCCTCCCTTGTCCTTGTTGACATCAATCTTGCCAATCGAGTGCGCGTCGGCAGCCGACAAGAGCTTCTTGATCAGATCCACCTTTCGTCCTTGGGCGCCGTTGCCCGCGACAGTAGCAACCTTCATCAGGCCCTCGTGGATGGCTCGGATCGTCAAAGGTTTGGGCTTGAACATGGTGGGCTGCGTGGATCGACTCTTGACGGCAACGAGACCAAGGTCTCCAATCTCCTTCTGGTCGGCCTTGATGACCTGCAGGCTTCGTCCCGTCGTCTCGCCAATCGACTTCATGATCAGCGACTCGCCAATGCCCAGCTCGATGCCAGCATAGTCGGGCGCGAGCTTGTTGACCATGAGCAAGACGGTCGGAAGCAAGTCGTCGGGCGTAAGACGCATGACCTGGCGCAGGAAAAGCGCGCAGTGCTCCTGTATAATCAACCGCTTGGTCGTCATCTCAATGAGAGAAAACGTGGTGCAGAGCGCCGCGTAGGGCACGGGCGTGCCGGGCTTCCAGTCGGGATACGCGTCTTCTTTTTTGGACTTGAGCGTCGTCTGGACCTTCTTCCGCGCCTTGGCCGTGGCCTCGGGCTTCTCGTCTTCCATCTCAGCCTCCTCCTCGGCTTCTGACGCCGACGCTGACGATTCCTCCTTCACAGACTCATCGGCCTCCTCCGCCTCTGGCTTCTTCTTCGTCGCAGCCGCCTTCTTGGTCTTGGGCAACCTTGACCTTGGCGGAGGTTGAGGGCTCGCTGACTTTTCCATCTCGGCAGATTTCCTCACAGGCTTTTTTGTCTCCTCGTCATCGTCCTCCTCCTCCTCGACTCGATTTCGGCTTCGTCGCGCCCGCTTCGTCACCGGCTCGTCGCTCTCATCCTCTGCGTCCTCCTTCTTAACCGCAGTTTCCTCCGTCGTCCCATCGGATGGTCTCGTGCGCTTTTTCGAATCTAGAATTGGTCAGGATACAGCACTACAACGACAGATTCAATCGTGCATACCCTTTTCCGGGTCCGAGTTCTCCTTGGACCTCACCCCCTCCCCCTCCTCCTTGGGCTCGTCCTTCTTCGCCCTGGTGCTAAAAGAGAGCTTCGTCTGCCGAGTCGGAGGCGCATTCTTGGTCCCGAAAAACTTCCTACCGCCGAAGAAAGCCGTCAGCAAGTCCGTCCCTTCATCTCCCAACCATCCCACGAGTCACGCACCCCAGGGTGGTTTGGCCCGGCTTGACATACCCCAACGTAGCTTGCTTGGGCGCCATGGTGCACAGCGTTTGCGACGACCTTGATGCAAATTGGCGCGGTATTCGAAAGATTGAAGGTTGGAGGGCAGCTCTCGAGGTGGGAGGGAGGAGGAAATAGGCGATTGTGAAGCTGCGCCGGCTGCTGACGCTGGTCCTGTGCATGACGCGCTTTCGCCAGGTAGAATCGCGTTAATTGGATTTCGCGACTGGAAAAGGCACCTTCCCGCGACGCGAGTCACGTGACGTCCCTCCTCTGTCCTCGCGCTTTCATCTCCGTCGTGTCTCGGACCAACACACCGACGTCAAGAGTCATGGAAGATACGAATCACTGGAGCCTTCCCGAAACAGAACTCGCCGAGACTTTAAGTGGTCCGATGCATTACGTTGGGTGAGCCACCCAAAGTCACCTCACCTCACAATCCTCCGCCAGCAGGCGGCCTAATTTTACAGAAGAAAAACATGGCTGCTCGCGCGGCAATCGGACAAATCTCGTGCTCTAATCATGCATGTATATTACAAATGGCGACAAGGTGTAGGAATCATTACGGTGCTGCTCAACCCCTCGGTTCCTCATTCTCTCCCTACTGCTGGTTGAAGTAGTAGTTCTCGCTAGGGATTCGTCCGCGGACGAACTGGGGCTCGGAGCCCTTAACGTAGATGTCCTCGAAGAGGATATCGGGCGTAGGGACGGGGTGGGCCATGGCCTCGGCGGCGGCCACCTCCTCGTTGACGTGAGCGCGGGCGTCCTTGTCGATCTTCTTGAGCTCATCCTCGGTGGCAACCTCCCAGTCGAGGATCTTCTGCTTGAGGCCGGAGATGGGGTCGTTGGTCGAGCGCATGCGCTGAATCTCCTCTCGGGTTCGGTACGTGGTACCGGGGTCGGACATGGAGTGACCGCCATAGCGGTAGGTAACGTACTCGAGCACCAGGGGGCCCTTATCGGCGGCGGTCCACTCCTTGCCATACTCGACAGCGGCCTTGACGGCCAGGACGTCCATGCCGTTGACCTTGAGGCCAGGGATGTACTGGCCACGCTTGTAGTAGTCGGTCAGGGCCGAGGAGCGGGCAGCAGAGGTACCCATGCCGTACTTGTTGTCTAGCAATCCGTCAGTTTCTAACCAAGAAGCCACGAAACGGAGGGCAAAACTTACTCTCGCAGCCGAACAGGGCGGGGAGTTTCCAGAGCTTGGCCATGTTGAAAGCTTCAAAGACCTGGCCCTGGTTGCTCGCACCGTCACCGTAGAGGATGATGCTGGCGTTCTTGTTCTCGTTGTACTTGTGGGCGAAAGCCAGACCGGCACCGACGGGAACCTGGGCGCCGACGATACCGTTGCCGCCGTAGAAGTTCTTGGTGAACATGTGCATGGAGCCGCCCTTGCCGTAGGCGATGCCCTCACGGCGGCCGAGCAGCTCGCCGATGATGGATCGGACGGAGCCGCCGCGCATCAGGGCGAAGCCGTGGCATCGGTACGAGGTGATGATGTCGTCTTCCTTGGTGATGGCATGCTCAATGCCGACGGCGACGGCCTCCTGGCCGGTGGACAAGTGGCAGAAACCACGGATCTTCTTCTCCTTGTACAAACGGTCGGCCGCCATCTCCATCTGGCTGCGGGATTATCAGCGACGAAGCTTCTCGGCGGAGCACCTGGGCTGGACCGTAACGTACCGAATGCTGACCATGTCGTGGTACATCGCCTTGAGCTCCTTCTTGGTCACCTCGAGGGTGTAAGGGGGAGGGTCGAGTTCGTACGTCTCGAAGCTCTCGTCGCTGAGGTTGACGGCGAAGGGCTCGGTGTCGGACTGGATGGAGCGGCGACGTCAGCGTCCGTACCAGTGCCAAGGATAGGAGGGAGGCGTCGAGAGAACGGCGTCGTGCCCGCGGCTCGCCGTCGACAAAAGGGCGCATTTCAACAACTCACCTCAGGGACAGAGTGGCTCAGGGAAGCCGACGCAGCGTTGGTGGTGACGGAGCGGGCGGCGATGGCGCGGGGGGCGGCGCGGAGGGACACGGCCCTGGGGGCTCGGAGGGCTCTGGACAGCATGGCGAATTCGAGGGTGCCTCTTGTCAATTGAAGGAGAGAGGATTGTCGTGGGAATAACGACGAGTTGTCGGATGGGAAGCTCAGAAAAATCGCGGGCGTTGAGCGTTGAGCTTGGCTGTTGGAACTCTCTAATCCGCAAACGGACTAGCCTGTCCCCACGTGATTGAAAGTTGTCCCCCGAGCCCGGCGCTTCTCCGGCGTCGGAATCTCGGAGCAGTACGAATCCTTTGTATTAAAATCGATTTCCCACGTTGGCGAAGCCTTCTTCAATGTTTCCGGCAGTCTTTTTCGCATCAGATGCATGTCATTGACGTGTAAATGCCATGGCATTGCTCGGTGGAGTTCGTCGGTGTAATGCTCTCCGGTGCGGGTCCCCCACGCACTAACGTATGTCCTCCTTTTTGACCCGACGCCGAGTTGGGGCAAGGGAAAAAAGACACCGAGAGGCGAGTGTAAATTACAGTGGGAGAAGCTCCTCCGGTGTTAGACAACCGACAACACTCAGCAACATGGCCTGGGCAAGCAAATCACACCACTCGACACACCTCTGTCTGATCCTACTGTTTGCTCCAGAATTGACTCGAGATAGCTCTACAGTAATCTGCTCAACTGCGCTTACGGCTATCGCTACCCGCTCCGTCAAATCATGGAAATCATGGAACCCAATCGCTAATTATAGCCCGCTGGATATTGAAAACTCAACTCCTTAATTCGTCTCTGATAAAGCTCCAGTTTCGCCCTTTCCATGTTCATGCTTTCGTATCCATGCAAATTCTCCTTCCCTAGCTATGTGCAGCCCAATGATGCAGCAACGCCATACCATGCTTTCCGCCCTTGTCTCCGCCAGCTCTATATAACAACCTGAAAAGTCCAGTATACAAATGCGAGGGTATATAACCCGGCCGTCCCTTGGAAGAAGCTTATTGAATCCCTTATAGTCGGAAGAATGGAAGCCCGGTCCATGAAACAATTAATAGTGCGACCATGTCTGAAGTGAAGGCCCTAGTCATCGTGGAAGAAAGTGACACCCTGTAACGGCGCAGTTGAAGGCCCCGCGTCCTGCATATCGACGTCTTGCGAGGAGTGGTCTCTAGTCGCGGGATGCGACCCGCGATAGTCGATGGCCATGGCACTTTGAGGTCGATTCGGATCGTCGTCGAGCCCCCGCTGCTGAAGTGATAGCGGGCGGTCGTAGAGCATCTCCTCGGGCGGTGAAAAGGACCAAACCTGTCGTCTGTCAGTTCTCGGCCTTGGCCTCGCATCGTATCAACTCACCTCCATCACCGTGCGGCCTTGTCTCAAGGCGAGGGCCACACACTTTTCGTCTTCAAACGCCACTCTCCAAACAGCTTCGCCTTGCGCGATGAGCTCTCGAACAAGGTGCCCAGTTTTGAGGTCCCAGATCTTTACTCGGCCGTCACTACCGCCACTCACAACTCGAGTGTCGTCAAACTGTAAACTGGTAACGCTGTTGTCGTGCGCAGCGAGGCGGTGGATGGGCGTCATCTTCTCCAACGACCACACTCGCACAGAGCCGTCCGATCCACCAGTGACCAGAGTATCACCACGCATCTGCAGCTGGCCGACAAGCGACGTGTGGCCCTGGAGGATAGCGAGGCATTCTCTGCAATCAAAACGTTAGCAGCCGCCATGACATGGATTCCGCAACACATACCCTGACTTGGGATCCCATATTCTGACATTCGTGTCCAAACTTCCCGTCACCACCCTCTTGCCATCGAACGCGATTGCATAGATTTGGCTAAAATGACCCTGCAGGGTTTGCAAACAACGGCCTTCGGAGATACTCCAGACTCTAGCGAATGTATCGTAGCTACCGGAAACAACGATGTCGCCCTTGATCTCCAAGCAACGGACACTGGAATGGTGCCCAAGCAGCACGTTTCTGCACAGCCCTGTTCGGATATCCCAGATTCGAAGTGTCGTATCCCGCGAACCGGATATAGCCGTGTTGGCATCGGCCATCTTGAGACACCTGACAGTTGATGTGTGGCCGCGCAGTGTGTGCAGACAAGTCCTGTGGCAGGTTAGTACACGTTTCGCCTCCCCTCACTTGGTCCAACTTACCCCGTTTTCAGATTCCAAACCCGAACGTCACGATCGCAGCCACCGCTCACAAGAGTGTCATCCCATGGGACCATAGCCCACACGCCCATGACATGGCCTTGCAGAGTGCGCTGAGAGTCTCCTTCGGTATCAAACACGTGGATCTTTGCATTATCAAGGGCCACAATGATGTACTTGGGGGTCAGGTGCAGACTCGTGACGACACCACCCTCCTGGGTAATATTTCTCGTCGTGCTGGTTCCACCCGACCTCCATGCCGCCTCGACCAGGTATCTCTGTTTGAAATGCGACTTGTAGGATCGGAGCTTGGGCCTACCAGGCGTCGACGAGCCTTCGAAACAACGAGAACTCGATGGTTGGGCCGCAAAGTGGCTGGCTCCGGGGAAACTATTGCTGGTGACCATTTCGGTATCTGGACTCGCGAACCGGTGGACAGCACTTCGCGAAGCCGACTGCGCAGTGCTATAGACCTCGGACAGCCTCCGACCGTAATCGTGCTTGACGCACAGGTTCTTCCACGTCATGTCGTCACTGAGAAGATCTCGCCATCGTTTGGATACTTGGGAGGCACGCGCCAGGACCTTGGGGTCGTCGATGAAGGACAATATCTAAAAACGGCGTCAGCTTGGGGCATAATAGGGAAAAGCGCTCGACGCACCCGCAGACAGAGTTCGTCTGGTAGGCTAGTAAAGGGGTCCTTCTTCAGCAGAGGGCTGACAAACTGATGCACAAAGCTAAGCTGCTGGCTTGTGCAGAGGTTAAGGAGGTCGGCGAGGACGCGGGTTCGCTGGGGGCCGGAGCAGTTCTTGAAGTGCTGGCGGACCTTGGCGAGGAAGAAGTCTTCGTCGTCGGCGGCATCGCTCCAATCGGGCTGGAAATTGGAAGGGCCCGGCGAGGCGGCAGGCGTAGGAGGCGGTGGAGGCGAGCCCGTCAGCTGCTGGTCGAAGTCTGCGGCGGGCGTCGACATGCTGGGCGTCGGGGGCCCTCTGGGGAGTCGTTGCTGGGCGGGCAGCTTCTCTACACGCTGGTTCAGCATGGCGTTGTTGGTGTTGAGGTTCAAGTCGTCGCTGAGTGCGCTTCCTCTCCTCTCGGAAAAGCTCATGGGTTTCTGATAGCCGGCCATGACCCGGGCTCGGACCCAGACTCGAGGTGTTCCAAAGATGCGCGGATCGAGGTTAGGAGAAGCGGTGGAAAGGTGGAGATTCGCGGAGGAGGAATGGCTGGCGGCGACGTTTGGAGGCTGATTTTGGACGAGAGAGGAGTTGAGTGGGGGAGGAGACCTGGAGGAGACCTGGAGCGCCAGGGGAGGAAATGTCAGTACATGTAGGCGAGAGGGCGACCGGGGCCGTCGTCGAGGGGAGCAGGATGATGACAAGGGCGGGTGAGGCTGGCGGAGGTTGGATGTCGATGGGAACAGGGGAACGAGGAGGAGGAACAAATGGAAAGCAGCAGTGGTAGTGGTAGTCGGTGGTGTCGGTGGTGGCCGGTGCGGAACAAGAGATCAAGGTGCAGACGATGGCGGCATTGAGTGAGGGGGCGCTAACGGGATCCGTTACCTGTCTCTCGTCTCAAGTGACTCCGGCCGCAGACTGCACGAGGACGGCGAAGGCGTCAACCACTCTCAACCCAGGCGGACGGAAGCGCGTGTTTGAGCGACGCCGACGGACGAGGGGGGGGGCATTCAAAAATTCAATCAAAACGGCCAACCAAGCAAGCTCCCAAAAGCGGTCCAAGGCGTGGTTGGAGGAGGAGGAGGATGAACAAGGACGGGAATGCCAGTCGACGCGAGAAGAAGACTAAGTGCAGCCAGCGGGAGCGGGAGCGGAAGCGGAAGCAAACGGCCAGAGCGAGGCTATCGCAGGGCAGGTCGCATTCACTTATTCGGACTGATGACGAAGGGGTTGGCGACGGAGAGCCAGTGGTTCTTTCTGGGCTCTGCCGCAGGTCTCTCGGTCAGCAAGATAAATAAAAGAAGGTCGGGCGGTCGAGGACGGAACAGATTGTGTATGACGCTCGAGTCGAAGTCGAGTGACAAACCAAGCACAGACCGACACCAAGAAAAGAAGAGAAAAGAATAATCGATGTTGAGCAACAACAAGGACAATGGATTTGGACGATACTGCAGCAATGAAAACGCACACCCGGTCGCGACGGAAGAACGGGAAGTGCAAATCTGCCCCCCCAGGGGCAAACAAGACTGGGTCAGCGGTACCTCTCCTCGCGCGGGTCCGACGCCGCGCCAGGAAGTACCCTCCATCCACACCTGACGCCATGGATCCTCCAGGCAAGGGCCGCCCGTGGCCGTCACAAGCCATTGATTCCATTCCTCGAAGCAGCGTTTGCAGCCGTTATTGATCCGGCATGGCTTCAACCTTCTCCGCAGAGGGGCGAAACGGAGGGGATTTAGCTGGGCGGCAAACGGCCACGGATGTCACTCTCGGTTCAGAAAAGGCTGCCATAGTACCTGGCAGGTATTCTGCACGCCGACGCATTCATGCAGCTGTCTCAAATTCCCGCTTTCCTGCCCGCAGCTTTGAGCCAATTTTCTACATGCCTCCCTCCTCTCTCCATTTTAACCGCCGAGGCGCCCACGACGATAAGGCCCATTCGTGATTCAACACGGCGGGGCTCCGCTTATCAGCCGCCGTCGACGCATCCTCTCGACCGCGATCCGCGATTGACGCTGGGGATGAAGTCAGCTCGTTCCCTTGTCGTCCGTATCGAACGTCTTGGGACACTCCGAATTGGTCCCCCCATTCACCCGCTCAGGTACCGACTTCCCTCTTCCTAGCGCAGCCCCCCTCCTCCTCCTCATCACTCTCATCCACGCCGCCACGCCGCCTCGCCCAGCCTCGAGCTTTCCCGCTCTCAGATCTGTACCCCCCGCTCCCGTTTCCTTGAAGGGTGCCGGCTGCCCAGGTTCGAAGGTTTGCCTGCCTTGCTTTTCGCACGGGGGAGGATTCGTGAACAAGGAAGCGGGAGAGTAAAGAAGACTGACTGCCAACTTGAGTTATGTAGTCATCCCCGACTATTCTCGGTGATTATCGACCCAAGCGGTTAATTTCACCTCTGCCATGTCCTATCCTCTAGCTCTTGCACGCCCGTATTGATCAATCTCTCTGCCTCCCACTGTTCGGAGAATTAGCCGCCCTCGTCATTGTACCACCGCCTCACGAACCCCGTCGGCGCCGTCTTACACACCGGATCACATCCCAGTCCATCAGCCTTCACCGACAAACACCGCCATTTAATGCCAGGAATCACGCCATTCCTTCTCTTGCCATGCACGATTCGTACATCTTCGTCCATGGCATCCGCGCGATAATTACCCAAGTTACACACCCGTCTTCCGAAATAAGGCATCCCAAGTGCTCCACGAGTGACCGTCTTCGCAAACCACCACCTGTCTCACCTGGATGCAGGATTCAGTCGTCGTTCATGGGCTTGCTTGGCTGTGGCTGTGGCTGTGAAATGCTGACGAGTCCAAGCGTTTCGCACAGGCTTCGTCCAGACTTCGTGAGACGGCTTCCCTGGCCGAAACGACCAGCAACGGTTTGAACTACGTCTCACGAAACCCTCCTCCCTGCGTCACCTACACCGTCACCATGATGCTGTCCTTCTTCTCGGCCAAAATAGAACTGAAGGATTTCATTTCATCTTGCATTCTCATCCGAATCTGCTCTCGCAACGCATGTCGACGAGCCGGGTCCCAGTATACAGTACAGCCCATCTATCCTACAACAGTTGGCCACCTTGGTCGTAAGCTTCCTTCCCTAACCATATAAATATAAATCCCCGTCTCGATCTGGTTGATCTGTTTCCCGTGATGACGCTGTCGAAAAGAAGCTCGCCGGCTCTATAGAAAAACAAGCGCCCATCTATAACCAAGTCTCCCGTTTGTCGTGTCGTTTTTTTTTTTTTTCATTGCGCTTCCCCCCCGTCCTTCCCGTGAAACAGTCGAGAAACTGCGTGCTGTACAAAAAGGAATTTGGGTCTTTTAATGGTGGTGGTGTCCGAATTGCGTGAGGAGAGGTACGAGCATGCCCACGATGGTTGCCAGAGTGTCACGCATCTGCGGACCCTTGGATTTTCGCTGGGCGGGCGCGCTGCCTTCGGCATAGCCGTTCATGCTGTGATCGTGACCGTGGCTGTGAGGGCTGCTGTCCTCTTGCATGGCGTGCATGGCGACATACCTACATGGTCTCAGCATCGGAAACGACGGGGACGGGGCGTCAACTTACAAGAATGTGCCTCCCGAAAAGAGCAACAGCATACCGGTCCACCAATGGTCGCCGTCGCGGCCAGCTGCGCCCAGGAGAGTAATAACCAGCCACGTAACCAGCGCGCCAACTGGTGCGGCGAGACTAAAGATGATGAGATGCCCCCTCGCGGCGCGCTTGGAGAGACCCTGCCTCAGCAGCAACGACGTCAGCCCAAAGGCGGCGGGGGCTTTGTGGATCATGATGGCGACGAAGATGATGAAACCCAGCTTCATGTCGGTCGTGGTCGACGAAGCACCCATGGCAATGCCGTCTGCCGCCGCGTGGATGACGAGGCCCGTCGTCGTAGCGAGACTGCGGGCGCGTCGCGGGGTTGGCGTAAGGGACCCCAAGAATCCTTCCTCCTCGTCCTCGACCGAGGTGGTATCTCCGCCGAGGTTGTCCAGGCTAATGTGTCTCGTCTGGGGGCCGGATTGCAGACTTTCGGTCGCATGTCGAGGGAGTCTGTCAATGAGGAACATCAACAGGAAGCCGAGGATGAGGGAGAAGCCGATCTCGAAGGTGGGGATACCGGAGTGGTCGTGGTCATGCTCGTCGTCGTCGTCCTCTTCGACTTCGTCGTGCTCGCCTTTCCCGGTATCCTGATCCTCGTCTGCGTCGGCGTCCTTGCCGCCCTTGGTGGTTTTGTCTTTGGACGGAGCCTCCGTGGCCTCGGGGTCATCGACGTCCGTCCCGAATCTGGCGTTGACTGAGTCGACCGCTCGACGAACGAGAGCTTCCGTGTCCCCGGCCCATACATCTCGGTTCGTCTTTGTACTAATCGTGGGGATCGATTCGTCGAGTCCGCGGACGGCGTAGTGGCTCCAGGGAGATCTGCGAACCAATGTTCGCACACGTTGGACGTGGGCAACTTCGGAATGCGAAGCGGCCGCCTCAATTCCCTCGGGTATGATGACGATCATGGATGTCCCGACGAGGATCCCGACGCCGACGCTCGAGAGTAACCGAAGTTGCGACTGCGACAGAGTCATGGACAGGGGCAAGGCTCCGGCGAGAAACGAGCTAGGGGAATCAATCAGCTTCTCGAATCGACCGAACTCGACATTTCGTTTGCACATACGCCAGCGCCATGATGACCTGCACCTCGACACATTAGCAAGAGTCCACCATCTCGCGGTGAGGGGGGGCGAGATCCGGAGGGGGGTCGCAAGGAGCAAACTTACGCTCAGGCCGATGAGCAGCAGAATACCGCCCATGGTGAAAAGAATGGAAGCGATACGAGGGCGCAGAAGGATTGAATGGATGCCAAAGCCAAGCGCTACATGCGCACCCTCTCGCAGCCGAGAGTCGAGAAGAAGAAAAAACGGTTGCTGACGAGGAAGATCGCGACAGTTCGACAGATTGTCAGATGGACCCGGGGTTCGAAGGGTGGCATAAAAAAGGTGCCAAGCACGGAGAGAGACCACCTCAGCGCAGCCCTGCGAGCGATATCGCGGCTTATCGATTGGCCAGGCGGCGGGCACTTTTAAGCCCCGTGGACCCTGGGCCTCCTGAGATGGGGATAGAGGCTCTTGTTAGCATCTCCTCTCGTGCCTGACGCGCCGTCCCATTGGCGACGTGCCTGAGTGTCAGCAAGGGTTTGGAGGGACTTTGGGGCCCGGTTTTTCCTCTAAAGATAGCTTCAGATAAAGGAGTCTGACTATCGAATTCTTAGCTGTTGTGACGGCGAGATTTGTGTCGAGGACACGGTGTGTGAAACGATGAATTCAACGCAAGCTGAGGAATACCGGTGCCTATCCAGTACAAGGTAGTCGTCATTAATTATGGATGCATGTTCCAGATTCATCTCATGTTAATTACATCATGTAAGAATGCTAGAGTTCAATCCATAGGGGACAATACATCCGGATATGCGGCATTCAACCAATGCAGAGGCGCGTTCGCATTGGCGCCTCGAATGCAACGCGAGGCGAGTCCTTTTCATACTTATCCATGTACAATGATAACATCTGTAGCAAGTAACCCATCACAATCATCCTCACCTCCTTATTGCGTGGTTGAGAGGGTCCCGTCGGTTCTTTGATGCGCCCTACCCTGCACCTCTCGTACAGTAGCTGAACCGGCATCAACGATTGGCCCGTGCGTCAAGGCATCTCCGTTTAACTTCCAGTCTTCAATATGCACCATTTCTCGCCTCTCTCTTCAACTACGGAATACTTGACAGAGAATCGGCCCCAAAGCTCGTCCGTGACTGCGAAATTGCAGACGGAAGTCAGTCATCCCACATGGCCCTCTCATGATGAGTGACACTCCCCAGTCCCCGAGACGACGTCATATCCTTGCCTCCATCAACCCAGAGAGCTCTCGAAAACGACAGCATGAAACCGACAAAGATGGACACGGAGAGCGAAAACGACACCATGAAAACGACAATGATGGACACGGAGAGCGCAAAAGAGCCCGATCCGAGACCGGGGATCACAAAGACCCCTTGAAAGGAGCAGAAACGGAGGCGACCTCGCGGCCGGGTGAAAACGACCGAGATGGAGCAACAGACACAACAAAACCCAGGGCCTCACGACTGAAGCTAAAGGATGACAAATCTCGCCGACGGCGGTCTTCGAGGGATCGCGACCGCGATAGACGCGACGATGAATCTCGTCACCGATCCCATCGTCGACGCCATGGGCATGGCCGGCGACATCGATCTCCCACACCTCCAGACCCGTTCGAGCAGGAAACGCTCGATCCGGAGGTTGCCTTTCGGGAATCCCTCTTCGACGCCATGGCCGACGACGAGGGCGCCTCATACTGGCAAAATGTCTACGGACAACCCGTGCATGTCTATTCAAACGAAAAGGTCGGCCCGGAAGGAGAGCTCGAGAAGATGACGGACGAAGAATACGCAGCCCACGTGCGTCAGAAAATGTGGGAGAAGACAAATGCCGGGCTCCTGGAAGAGCGAGAACGGCGTCAAGAGGAGAGGAAGCGGCGAAAGGAACAGGAACGTCACAACAGGAAGATGCAAGAGGAGATGGAACGCAGTCTTCGTCGTGGCGAAGAGCGAAGGCAGCGACGAATGTGGGTGACGCGCTGGGACGAATACGTCAAGGCGTGGGCAGGCTGGGACGGCGACGCGTCCAAGCTCTGCTGGCCGGTGGAGAGCGGCAAACGAGAGGATGTGGACGAGAAGAGAGTGCGCGAGTTCTTTCTGCACGGTCTCGGGCCGGAAGAGACGGGCTCGAGCTTCGCGGGCAAGCTCAAGGAGGAGCGCGTGCGGTGGCACCCGGACAAGATGCAGCAGCGCCTGGGCGGGCGAGTGGATGACGAGACTATGAAGCAGGTGACGAGCATTTTCCAAACCATCGACAAGCTCTGGGGAGACGCACGGGGAGCAGCATAACCGGGCTTCTTCAGGCTTCGGTGGACATGTGGCGGCTTTGGCGGATGCAATGGAGTCATGACATGATGGTCTTTTAACCGGAGACACTCTGGATGGAGTTGGTCGAATACGACGATGCGACAATGAACAGGCCGAGAGCCGACGGGAATGGAGGCTACCTATTTTTATCCGTCGTAATGAATTTTGCGGCGCCTATCGAGTCGAGTTTCGATGGCTTTCCAATGTCTCGAAAGGCCGGGATTTCCTCTTTCAAGGTCCAAGGCCTGAGGCCCATGGGAGGGATCCGTTTTACCCCATGGTCCGTCCCCCGGCGATGGATCATGGCTGCCAACTATTTTTTCAGGGGGTTTTGAGGTGGTGGAGTCGGATCCAATGCCAGCAGGCGAGCTGCACGAACAAGCAAAGATCAGCCTAGGACGGAGCTCGTATTTGGGTTGTTGTGTGTTGTGCTCCAGGAACACAGAGGGGGGAGGTTGGGATTGTGCAATGTGGCACGGGACGGGAGAGGGAGAGACTTTGTTTCATGGAGAGGGTGTATTTTGGTAAAATTGGTCTGTTTGTTGCAAAAGTGCAAAAGAAAAAAAAACAGACAGGCGAACAAAAAGAATATGTAGTCATTCCCAGCGCAGATTACAGTAGATTAACCCCCCCTCTGTTTGGCATTATTGACGTCCATTCCAATACCGGTACCTAGTAGAAAAACATCCCCGGCGGCAGATGCGCAAAAGAGGTTCAGGTTCCCTTTTTTTAGAGCCGCGTCTCCCGTGCTATTAAATCCCGAGCCGGTTTCCCATTCCCCACGACAGGGGGGGGAAGGTTCAAGGTTGGGGGCTTTCCCATTTCCTTGTTGGCTCCACAGGCTTTGATCCATCGACACCAACGTTGGCTTGCTCATGAGAGACTCAAGAGGAGAGAGCCATTTACAGGTTCGCAAAGATGGCGGCGCCGCCAAACAGAGCGCCAATGGCAATGCCGGCCGTGGGCATGGCTCCCGCGCCGTCCGACTGGCTGCTCGTGGCGGTGCTGCCCGACGCGGAGCCCGACGCGTCCGAGTTGGAGCCGTCGGTGGCGGTCGAGTCGGACCCGGACGTCTCGGTGGCGCCCGAGTTGTCGCCGGTGGCCGTGGCCGAGCCGGAGTCAGAGCCCGAGGCGGCAGAGCCCGACGTGGCCTTTGACGAGGCGGCGCTGGTGACGCCCGTGGCGGCCGAGGTGGCGGCAGTTCCGGTGCCGGTGACGGCGGCCGTGTCCGTCTGCAGGCCCGAGGCCACCTGCGACCGGATCGACTCCTGGATGCTGTTGATGCGGTTGCCCTCGCTGGAGAAGGCGCTGTTGGCGGCGTCCTGGGCCGACGAGGCGGCGGCGATGGCGGAGGAGTCGACGGCGGGGGTGGTTTGCTGGGCCTGGGGGAGGGGGTGTTAGTTGTTGAGAAGAGAGAGAGAGAGAGGAAGGAGGAGAGAGAGATCTTACCTGGGCCAGAGCAGCGAGGATGGAGGCGAGAGCAACGGCGGAGAACTTCATGATGGCGGTTTGTGGAGTTATCAACGATGGACTGGTCTTGGAGACGAGAGATGAAGGAGATGGAAGAGACTGGACAGTATTTCGCACAGAAGAAAATAGACGGAAGACGAGTGGTCAAGGGAAAAAGAGAAGAGGTGCAGGCCTTTTATGTCCAACTCGACCGTCTTATACACACTCTCGCGATGGTATATCCGCACGCCCCCCCCGGTAAGGATCGAAGGGCATGAGCAACAGGAGGAAGTGGGAACTAAAACGGGGAAAACCAGGTCGGTTTGCTTTTCCGTACGAGAAACAGGGAAGGGAAGGGAAGGGAAGGGAAAGGGAAAAAGAGAGGGAATGGCCAAAGGGGGTAATCCGGGAGAAGTTGACTGGTACTTGGTTACTAACAGACTCTGGGTTGTTAATGTTGGGGAACAGAAATAGAAACGTGAGTACTCACACAGACTCTCCCCAGCCACGTCCTTTCTCACGCTTCCTCACCCGGATTGTGCATTAAGCATAAGATGCAATACGTACCTTTTCTCGTAATCGAACAACCCTTGCCGCCTTGCCCAATGTTTGTGGCTTGTTGCGTCACGGTTTGTTTGGAGGGTGAACATAGCAATGAGCCCAACGAATAATAAATAAAAAACATGTCGTGGTGAAACGCTTTATTCGGTCGTGATTCGATTGTTTTTTTTCTTTCACTGTACTTGAATCATGCACGCATGGATCTTGAAGAAATGCCTGTTGGATGTTCACACTGAGAGAGAGGCTGCCCGGACAACAATGTGCGTTTGCATCTCGTTGTATTCACAACGTGATGATTGCTCGGAAAGCACTCGACCATCCAACGCGAGTCCCCTCCGAGACACACACACACAAAACTATTCATAGCATCTCTTACCGCACCAGAAATGCCCCCTCGTGCAAACCCGTACCATCGGATCTCGGCACGGCGAAAAAAAAAAGAAAAAAAGCACACACACTTTCACTAGGTTTGGCTCAACCCCCGTCCGTCCGTCCCCCTTTGGATGGCGTGCGCGTGTGAAACGGTGCTTAGTTTCAAGGAATTGAGGCTTGGCTGGTGGCATGTGTTTGGCTTTCAATGGCTTTCGGTGGCTTTCTGGTGCTCAGGGGGAGAATGTTTGCCTTGAGCCTCTCTCTCTTCGCCCCTCGACATCAAAACTCGCCTCCGTGACCGCCCATGCTTACACCACTTGTACTGCAGCATGGCGCTGCTAAGGCTGGACCTGGAAGACGACGCTGCTGCACTTCATTGGCTGGGTAGTGCCCGATACATGACAGCCGTAGAATACAATCACATATAAATCCCCATCAGCAAAGTCAAGACCCTTCTCATTGCCCGCATCCGTTACGCCGTCTCCAACTCGACCGTGAGCTCCTACTCTCATACTCTGCATCGTACACGTCGTAAGAAAAAAAAAACAACAAAAAACTTCCATCACACCTCCCGATACGGCGAGATGCCCTTCTTCAGCTCCGCCACAATCTCGGCCGCCTCCTGAGCGCTGCGCGCCTCAAAGTCGTACCGCTTGCTCTCCGTCGCCTTGTACACCACGAGCTGTAACACGGTCAGAACTTGTGTGCTTGGACACTCTTTAAACGTACCTTGATGTTCGTCGGGTGCTTCCTCAGCACCTTGCACCCAACCGCGTTGCTAAAGTGCACCGTCGTCGTCTTGCCCGACCCGTCGTGCAGCGCCTTGCCCCCCGACGCGGGCATGATGTGGATGTACTCGCCGTCAATGACGAGGATGCGCTCGCTCATGCCGACGATGCGCATGGGCTGCTTCCGCCACACCGTGTACTTCTTGTAGCTCGCGTTGCTGAGCTCCTCCTCCCGGAGCGCCTCGCGCGCGAGCGGGTGGCTGCCCACCAGCTGCAGGTGCGACTTCTTGTTGCGCTTGAGCACCGCGTCCGACGGCGGGAGCATCTTGGGCGACGAGCTGCTGCCCGGCGAGCCCGTAATGGTGAGCGGGCCGTCCGTCGCGAACCGCCGCCGGTAGAGCTCCAGGTCGCTGACGTTGCCAATCGACGACACCGGCCGGTCGATCATGACGACGGCCCCCGAGCCCGGGAGCTTGAGCACGTGGTTCGCCTTGTCGAGCTGTCGCTTGCGGCACACCAGGTCCAGCACCTCGGCGAGGTACGTATCCGTCGTCACGTCCAGCGTCACCATCTGGCCCGGCGCAACGTCCGAAGACATGATGTGAATCCTCAGCAGCTTCTGTTGGCCCCGGGCCGCCGGAGCCGCCACCGGAGCCTGCGGCGCGTCGGCTGCGGGCGTGTTTGCGTTTGATCGGTACGTCGACGTGACGATGGGATTCTGGCGCGGCCGCGGGGGGCCCATGAAACTGCCAATCCCCGGCGTGTTCCTCGGCGTAGCATCCTCGTCGACCCGCGCTATCACGGGCATGGGCTCGGGAAGGGATGCTTCCTCCTCCCCGTCCTCCTGCGGCGTCAACGCCTTGTTCTCCTGGAACTCGCCTTCTGAAGCCGCCGCCAAGGCAAAGTCGTCGTAGGCCGTCGAGTTGGACCGCATACGGCCCCCTCCTCGCATGCTGGCGTTGTTTACCGTAGTGAAGGAGCTCAAGGGCTTCGTCCGTTCAAACGGAGGGAAGTCATCGTCCACCTCACCGCCCTCTTCCACCATTCGTAGAGTCCACCAGTTGATGTTGAGCTTGTCCGACGGCAGAGGCGGCTCGACCTTTTCCTCGTTGTATCGGTACAGAGCAAGTCCAATGAGGTCGGCCACCGTCACCACGCGCTCGGCGCCCTGGCCGTCTTGGACGCGCGGGCGGATGAGGACTTGGTACGGCTTGCTCGGCGCCTTGGAGAAGGGCGCGTAGATGCGCACTGCAATGGACCCCTGCGTGCCCTGCCCGCTGAAGTGCGCAAACTTCTGGAAGGGAATGCTGGAGCTGTTTTGTTTGGCCTTCAACGCCACCGACAGCAAACTCGTAGACATGCCCACGCCCCGCGGGCTAATCATGCTTAGAGGCCTGGGAGGCGGCAGAGCCTGCAGAATCATGGGTTGCGTCGGCACCGTCTGGGATTTGCGAATGGTGGATTGTCGAACGAAATTCTTTGGGGGCGTGCCGACCAATTGGCGCGTGGGAGATGCATTGAGAGGATTGCCTGCGCCGTCCAGGATCGATGCCGAGTCCATGCTCTCGACGACAAAGTCATCCGATATTTCGGTTCCGTCAGAGTCCTCCTCTTCCTCGGGAAGTAGCGAAGTGTTGGTCCGTTCAAGCCCCGGCGTTGGCTCCTCGAGGATCTTGGCCTGCAGCTTTGCAAACCTCGCCGCGGCCCTCGCAGCCTCGCGATGGCGCTGGTAGGTCGGAACATCCATCTCGTTCTCGGAGGATATCTCGCTGCTCGTCACCGTGTCTCGTCTCGACCTCTCCTTGACCGTCTCGAGCGCCGACTGCGAGCCTCGACGCGGCGCTCTGGGAGACGTGGTTCCGGCTTGCCTGAAGCCGGTGTTTTGCAGCGGGGACGAGCCTGCGCGGCTCCTCACGGGCATCTTTGCAAATCTTATCTGCTGAGCGGCCCTCTGGTCCGCGTCGTCGTCGCTCTCGTCGCTCAGGTCGCTGCTGTCGTCGTCCTCCATCTGCTCTCGGCGCCGGCGCCGCTTGATGGCCATGCCGGGCCCCATGGTGTCGGAGCCGCCGGCGGTGAGCATGCCGCCATCGTCGTGCTCGTCTCCGTCCTCGAGCGTCAGGCCGGTGCGTCGCGGGGCCTGGAAGTATTCCGACGCGACGGCGGCGGGGATCGGCGGCGAGTGCGTTCGCTTGGTGTGGGACGAGTTGGGGCGCCAGCCGGCGGCTTTGAAGGGCGCAGAGCTCAGGAAGCTGTCATTGACGGTGAGGAGGCGCTCGCCTACGCCGTCTGCGATTTCGTTGAGGTAGCTCGAGCGAAGCTGGTACGAAACGAGCCTGGGCGCAAAGGTAGATTAGTATCGCGACTGGGTCGGGGCTCGAGGGAGCGACGTACTCTTCGAGCTGAATGACGGACATGGCGAAGATGGTCGCGCCGTGGGGACAGAATCAAGGCTCGGTATGGCGCATCTACATTTCTGAGTCGTAGATTATGAAAAGAAATATGCGACGTCAGATGCGGCTTCTCAACGGTGGCGCCTACGATGAGAGATACGTAAGTCGGAGGTCGACACCGCGATGGTGGGGTTGACAAAGCTCAGCCTCGCGCCAAAACGCACGGGCCAGGACGAGGCTGGAGTGGGTCCCGGCTGCAGCTTGAAGAGAACTGACGTCGAGATGCATCAACAGTCAAACCTCTCGCTATACGCCGCCCCTTTGTCGCAAACACTTCCATCGCGCAAAATGGGCCTCGTCGACTACTCCGACTCGGAGGGATCCGGCTCCGAAGATGAAGCCCCCGTCAAGCCCCCCCCCAAAACCTCGCAGCCGTCCAAGAAGCCCTTCCAAAAGGTCGTCGATCGAACCAACCCCGGCAGAATCGTCGTCGACCTCCCCCAGCTCTCCTCCGAATCCAAACCGCACGCCGAAGAACCGCCCGCGAAGCGCGCAAAGACCGGCGGCTCGGGTCTCTTCTCGGGCTTCAACTCCTTCCTGCCGCCCCCCAAGAACGCCAACAAGCCGAAACCCGCCTCCGCCTCCGCCTCCGCCGCCACGTCCGGCGCCGGACCGCCCAGGCCCGGCATCAACCTGAAGACGAGCGCCGCGCCTGGGTTCAGCCGAAGTGGCGGATATGGCGACGGTGCGGACACGGGCAGTTCGTCGGGCGGCATGGTCCTGCCGCCGCCCAAGGCCGCCCAGCCCACGATTCCGGCAGAACAGAAGCCCGAGGAAGAAGTCAAGTTGGTGGGCAAGCCGCTAATGTTCAAGCCGCTGTCCGTGTCCCGGAATCCGAAAAAGAAGAAGCCCACGGCTGCTGCCATTGCCAGGGCGACGGCGCAAACCTCCCGGCCAGCAGCGCCCTCTGCGCCGAGTGCCACCGAGACGCGGGCGCAAGCAGAGCCAGCGCCGGCGCCCAAGGTTTCTCTCTTCTCGATGCACACGGAAGAGCCCTCAGAACCCACGGCACAAAAGAACGACGTTTACGAGCCAATGTTTGAAACACACGGCGCCGAAGCGAACCAAGACCCAACCGACGACTACCCCCAGTACGCGAGCCACTCCGGCCCCTCGGCAACGACGGCCCCGGGAACAGAGTCTCTCGACACCGTCGTCGACGACCTCAACCTCTCTGCGGCGCAGCGACGAGAGCTCTTCGGCCGCGGAGGCCAGGGCAAGTACACGGCCCAGAACGTCATCAACTTCAGCATGGACAGGGAGTACCAGCACAACGAGGAGATCCGCGCCGCCGGCGAGCAGGAGCTGCACAACCCCGTGCGCGCCATCACGGGCACCGGCAAGAACAGCCTGCAGAAGCTCGTCCGCAACGTGCAGAGCCAGCGGGACGCGCTGGAGGACAGCTTCGCCAAGGGCAGGTCGAATCGCAAGGAGGCGTCGGGCAAATACGGCTGGTGACGGAATGGTGCCCCTGAAACGCCTTGTGCAAGGTTGAAAGATTGGTATATTCGGGTATCTTCACCCACGTGTTTTACACCTAAACGACCCCCTAATATCTCCAAGAGAAGAAGCATCATCATCAATCATAATCATACAAAAAGCACCCCCAACAAGAGAAATCCAGCCACACCACTCGGAACCCGTAAAAGCGCCAACAAGTCACCAGAACATATCAGAACGTCTCTACCGTCACCTTCCTCCCGCCTTGGAACGCATCGTCCACCATCAAGAAGCCCCATTCCCCGCGAGTCGTGGGCGAGATGTCGTCGTAGCCGTTGGGCGTCACCGGGCCGAGCCGAGAAGCCCGGCCGGGGCTGAGCAGGTTCGGCGTCTCGCAGGTCGGAGTGAGGGGTGTCATGAGGACTTGGTCGATGGTGCCCCTGTTGGAGTCGTTTGCGTGGAACGGGTGGAAGGTGAAGACGGCGCGGTCGCTCGGCCGGGCAGTCTCCTCCTCGTCGTCGTCTTCTTCCTGCACCACCACCACCTCGGGGGGTTGTTTCTGCTGCTCGGGCTGGGGTCGCACTGGCTGGGGTCGCACTGGTTGGGGAATCTTCAGCACGGGCAGCTTCGGCGGAGACGGGAACTTGGTCTGGATCTGGAGACGGGGCTTTGGCGACGGCGTCTCGGGGTGAATGGCCTGTATCGTGGTGCTCAAGGCGACGCCGATCATGGCCATGTCCATCTTCTCGCAGTACTCGTCCAGGTCGCCCCCGTCGTCGTCTGCGTCCTCCTCGAAGTCGGTGTCGTCGTCCACCTTGACCACGACGACGCGCTCCGAGAAGCTCGACATGCCGGCAATGGCGCCGAGCCTCTCGGGCCCGCCGTAGGCGCGGCGGTACATGCGGTCCAGGTCCGACACGGCGCCGGGCGAGATGCTCAGCCAGTCGTAGAAGCGGAGCAGGTCCGACTTTGTCACCTTGGCGCCGTTGTTGGCCAGGATGATGCGGCGGAGGTCGTCGACGGCGTCCTCCAGCCGCAGGTGCGACTTGGTCTTTGAGTAGCTCGACAGCGCCGCCTTGAGGCTGTACAGGCGGTCGAGGGAGAGCAGCGTGAGGCCGTCGGACGAGAAGAGGACCTCGTTCTGGATGATGGAGCCGTGGATGAGGTGGTTTGTGAGGCCGCACTCGCCTGGGCCGACGGCGGGGGAGAGCCACTCGGGTCTGGGCCGGGAGGGTTAACAAGATGCTCGCGCAGGTCTAGAGATATGCATTCAACTCACCCAAGGCGGAACTTCTTCTCGGCCTTTTGGAGAAGGCACCGGAGAGCCTTCCTGGTCTTCTCGGGCAGGCTGTTGGCGTGGATCAGGCGCATGCCAAAGGTGCCCGACGCCATCAACGAGCTCATGTGGTCCGACGGCGCCGTCGAAGCCGTCATGGGCGGCGGGGAGAGCGGCGTGCGCGACCACAGCCGCGGCGACGCCAGGTCGAAGCTCCTCTGCGAAAAGGCGGGCGACAGCTCAGGGATGCGCATGCTGGGCCCCGTGTACGACGCCGACCGCACGAGCTGCTTCAGCGCCGACACGGGCCCGCCCGAGAGGTCGAAGCGGCGGGCTCCCGGCGTCGTCGTCGTCGTCGTCGTCGTCGTGGCTGCTGCCGGCGTGGCTGGCGCCGACGACGGTGCGGCTATGGGAGATGCGGGCGTCGGCGGCATCTGGTACTCGCGGCGGGCGACGACGAGGCTGACGTGGAGGCACTTCCTCGCGAGCCGCGACGACGTCCACTCGAGGGCCGGGAGGACGTGAGGCGGGAGGTTGTGCGCGTCGAGGATGGACGGGCCGGCCTCGAGGGGCGACGAGATTCTGTCCTTGAGCGACATGTTTTGGAGCGAGGGAGGTTGGATGGAGAAACGAGGCAAGAAACGAGACAAGAAGAAGCGTCGAGGAAAAGACCGAGTCAAAGAGAGTATCTCTCACAGGCCTCTTTTCCCCTCCCGTCTTCTCCGTCGTCTAAGCCTTGTTGCCGCTTACCACAGCAACAAAAAGCACAGCCTTTCCCTGCGCGCGCGCGCCCTTTTTGTTATTCTCGCTTTGTTGTCCTGTTTTTGTTGTTGTTTGTTGTTTCATGCGTCGGGGGATGCGTCAGGGACCAACAACGACGACGCAGCAAGATGGAGTTTTGCGGGGTTGGAAGAGGAGAGATCTGGAAGGGAAGCCCTTGACAGCGCTGTAGGGCTGAAATATATCGGAGAACATGCCACTCCCCCGTTTCGTTTCCTTCTTGTTGCCAAAACGTGAAAAGTTGCCGCGGGAAAGAAAGGGATGAAACAAAACAGGACTCCGAAAATAAATCCAATCCCCTCGGGGTTCCTGAAACTTGGATAGGTAATCCCCCGGGCGCGAGATTGTTCGGGATCGTCTCAAGTCGAGGTCGCTTCGCTTCCGAGGGCGCCACTGGAAACAAACGAAGAAGCCGCCTTGCCGTCCCGGTTTCCCCGGGGCGAAGAAGAGTGAAGAAGAGAAGGAAGTTTCTAAAAATTCAACATTTCAGGAGAATGCCAATTTTTCAAGCCGGGCGCATAACGACAAGGCAAGAGGGGGGACGAAAAAACGTGACAAAAGGCGACCCAGTGGTCAAGCAACGCATCCAACCAGCCAGCAGCACCCCCCGTCCAAAGACGCCCAGACTTTGGCCATGGGGAAGAACGGCGCAGCGAGAGAGACCGGACGCGCCCTCGGGGAGCAGAATGGCCCGCCTCTGGGTTTAAACGAGGCACCGTGAATGGCCAAACGAAACTTGGAGGGGAGGGGGGAGGGTAAGCGGGCGGCTAACAACGTGCAGTAGTCTCGTCACATTTTCCCATCACAAGCCGGCAGTCAGTCACTCTTTGGGCGGCTTTCCCACGCGGGGGGGGAGGGAGAGGTTGGCGGGAAAGTTGGAAAAAAAAAGATACGTACCTGTGATTGGACCCTTTTCGCTCTTTTCGGGGGGGCTGGTGGAGGGTGGAGCCCGTCGTTCATGGGACCGTGTCATGATTGGCTCCCCGCACTTGCTTAAATCCCGAAATAGAGTGACAGAAACGCTCAAGGTACGTACCTTATCTGCGCGATATCAGTCTTCTCCACCCATCATTGTTTGTTTAGCGCCGACCTCATGTCCGACCTGCATCCGCCCAACACTTATCCATCGTCCTGAATCTGCTACTTACACAAGTCGAACCAACATCGGATTCAGTGTCATCATCTGCATGTCTGATCCAGCTTTGTCTCGTCTCAAACACTACTCGAGCAATGGAATACACTGTATAGCCCTGTTCCGTCTAAAGCAAAATGCCGCCGAATCATGGCAATGCCCGCGAGTCTTCCATTATGAGCCGGTACGCCCTCGCTCCCTTGTTATGCATCCTTTTCTCTGCCACTGCCCGCATCGTCAATTCCATGTCGTCGCTTTTCGATATGTCATAACTGCCGCCTGCGTCTTTTGTGCCACGTCCTCGACCAGAGGACGTAGAGAAGAACCAAAACCAACAAATCACTCAGACAACCTTGTCCCGCGCCCGACGCCCTTTCCTGTGCCCAAGCTTGCGTCTGTCTGTCCCTTGGTCTATGCCCCTCCATTTCCCGTGGCCCTGTGCAATCCACTCAGCCCACCTCCATGTCGTTGATCTCGTTGATGGCTTGCATGCTCATTTCCACAACGTCGTCGATGCGGTCTGATGACCCGCAAGACCCTTCCCATTCTTTTGCCCAACGTCAGCCGTCAAGTCATGTCGCTGTTATGCGTCGGAGTCGCTTAGTAGCTGAAACATACCGGACCCGTCATCGTCTACATCGTCCACGACGATTCTTCGCAACGGTTCGACCACGTCTGTTCTCTGCATTAGCCTCTGTGCCCTTCCGTATGTGCCTCTACATACCTTGTCGCAACGCCAAATACTCCACGTCCAAGTTGTCCTGCGTGTCCATGTCCGTGTTAATCACCGTCGAGCACTGTCCAAGCACAAAAATGAACAGGTTCGCTATGGTTCGTCTCAGCGGCACCCGTCTCCGAATGTGATTGTCCTGCAGATACATCAGGCAGGAGATGCCGACTTGCTTCATCACACGGATCGACTCGGCCTTCCCTTCGTCGTCATCCTGCTGCGTCAACGTGTCATCGTCAGCCGCCCCCGCAAAGGCAGACAAGTCACCATCCTGGGATGCCTGGAATACTTCGCTGTCCAGGAAGTCACGCGTGGCAGCTTGAGTGGCCGTATCGCGGGCCGAAAGCAACCAAGGGACCCATCTGGGCACGAAGCTCATTGCATACGCGTGGACTGCAGTGTTGAAAGCCGCCTCGGGCCGCTCGAGATGTAACGCCGACTTGAAGAACTGGACAAAGTAAGGGCCCTCGGTGTTCTGGAGACTCTTGGCTTGCGCGAAGATGTGCTGCGTCATCTTGGTGGCACAATCGATCTGCTTCGTGTTTTCGAGATAGACCCTGGCAGCCCTCAAGAAGGGATCCATCATCTGTGTCGAGCTGTCACCCCGAATGCATCTCTTGAGCGTTCCAAGTGTCCGCATGTCCATCTCTGGGCTGAGCTTGACCAGAAACTCGATGATGCGATCCGTGCTCTCTGGCGCTTGATCGATGCTCAGAAGCTTCTCGACGAAGAGACTCGACGTCTCCGAGTCGAAGCCGCTGTGGATCAGCTCGACCTCGGCAGAAGTCCAGTTGAAGGGTGGTCCCTTGCTCTCAAGGCGTTCTTTTGCGTCTTCGGTGATGCTCTCTGACCCAAGCTGCGGATGAAGTAGGTGCAACAGGAAGTTGATCAGGGCAATCAGAGCCGTGTACGACGGCGGCCCTCTGTTGCCGGCTCGCCGCATAATCGTCTGAAGCATCCGCGCGTAGTTGGGGGGGAGGTTCATTGATGGGTCGGCTGCAACGATCTTGAGGATCTTGGCCAGATAATCCCCAGCGAGCGTGTGCGCAGCCTCTCGACTCCCCAGCCGGGCAAATCCTAGAATGGCGGCAAAGAATTCATCCCACGCCTTAATGTGGATATGGAAATACCGCCAGAGATAGTTGAAGATGTGCACTGTTGCGTCGAGAAAAGGCAATCCGTTGCTGGCCCGGTCGCGAGAAGTCTCGTCCTCGTCTTCGTCCATGTCGGAGCTTGAACGATCCTCCGGCTTGTACAGGTTTGGAAGCATCACCGCGATCCTCTGCAAAACCCAGACAAAAATCTTGCTCATGAATTCCCGAACTTGAATGTCTTGATTTCGTAAAAGCAGCGCGCGAAGGGATTCACGGCGCTTGTCGAAATACCGGAAGAATGCGACTGCACACCAGACGCAACGGGTGACGGCTTCGTGTATCAGTCCCGAAAAGGCCATGAAGTCTGGCATCTCCTTTGCTCTGGTGACGACCTGATCAAAATTGCTGGCCAAGACTTTCATTGCCTGATCCTTGACTCGGTGGTCGTTGGCTGGCTCTGGAGCATTCTCGTCGCTGCTGCGGTAGATGCCCTCGTCGCCCACCGATGGCCGGAAGAGGTCGTTGCATTGAGCGAAGAGGTTGTGCACCAGTTTCGTGTGACTGGGGTCAAACAGGCAGTGGCGCCGCAAGATGACCGTGTTTTCATCCAGGATATGCTCTTTCAGGCTCTCCGAGATTTCCACACGCAGAGGAACGTCCATGTTCAGCCTGGACATTGTCTCTTGCTCGGCCCGGAGGGAAGAAGCTCGTTGGTAGAAGAGCATGTACGCGCTGAAGGTTTTGTTAAATTGACCGTCATTCTCGTACCGATCGGAACCTCCGAACGTGGCGTACTCCATGTTGGCTGGATCCCAAGGAGTAACGTGGTCGTCGTTGAACTCGACCCAGCTCTGTCGTTCGCCAAAAGAGGGACGTTCGCGAACGAACGAGTAGTAATGCCCGGATTCGGCCGTTCCAGAGTGGACAAGAACCCCAACCAACTCGAACATGTCTTCTTCATCGTCATTGTCTGGCCGACTCAAGTGTTCACTGGTGTATGGTCGCAGATCGACGCGCGAAGGGAACGAAAAATGATCGTTGATCTTGCTCCGCTGCAGTGTGCGAAGGTTGAAATCGAACCTCTTCAGATGGAAAATCATGTTGTCGGGGATGTCTTTGAGGCAGGCCCTGCAAATGGTCAGCCACGTGAGTGAGCCCTTTTCCCGCAATGGATTACGCACCTCTTGACGGCATCGACATGCGCGTCACATGTGGAACACTTGTACTTGTTGTCTGGGACTGAATTAGCAAGCCGAGACCATCAAGCCTCGCTGGATGAACACACCTCCTTCCATCAGCTCGCCATCCACGTACGCTTGAAGGCTCTCCTCCAGGTTGCTCTTCCCTTTGATGTCACATTGAATGGCTGAGAATGGTTCGAGCCGCTCCGAGATGTGCTCGCATTCTTTGGATTTGACCTGCTGCACGAGCTGACCACCATAGAACGAGCGCAGCCTCTTGCGTTCAAACGAGTTGATGAGTTGACCCTCCCAACGATCAAAAAGGAGGTTGTAGAACTCGTCCACATCCATTTGGTTATGAATGTCGATGGGAGTATCGTCGTACGTCTTGATTGAGCCGACAACGCTGCTGGGATCAATAAATCGCCTGAAGCTTTCCTGCATGTACCCAAATAGCTTCTGTGTATAGAACAGAAGCTGTTGTTGAGAACCCCCATTGTCGCGCACCCTGGAAGTCATCATGAAACGCCGAAAGCTGGTATTCATGAAGAGTTGTGTGAGGAGCGAGTTTAGGTAACACGTGTTGGAGAGATTTTGTAACCCAACGTAGCCACACGACGACCGAAGCGCCATGTTCCTGTCAAACTGACTCGGAAGCTCGTACAGGTACGGGTCGTCTCCATCTTCAAGAAAGTACGGAGTGAGAGTGTCAAGTGACGAGATCAGGCGCGCCATTTGCTGCTTTTCGTCCCTCACCCTGGCGAGGATGATCTCAACCATCTTCATCCTGGTCTCCCCGTTAAGGATGACTCTCGGGACGGGCTGTTCGGTCTCGGTTCGTTTGTTCGGATACAGGTGTTTCCAGAAGAGATCATGGGCAAAGTTGGCCGGCAGTTCGGGAGAGCTGGCTATGGAATTATCCAACTGCATGCAAAGGTGCAAGAGAGACGTAACACCTCTGGCAAAGGAGTCGTGCATCCCAATCTGGCCAACGACCTCGGTCGAGGCGTGGCCAAGTAGAAGCTGGCTCGTCTTCGAAGCAAGTTGCAGCGTGTCTGACAGCTCGACTGATCTGCCCCTCATCTTAACGAGCAGAGAGTGAGCCAGGACAAAGACTTGATCGCACTGATATGGCGAGGTAGCAGTCAGTGGCACGAGAGCCACAATCACATCCCAGATATGTTGAGCGAGTGATGCCTTGGGCGGCCTGGTCGGATATTCAGCCATAAACACCATACCGGAAGTGTACCCTTCTTCAATGACCCTGCTGGCGTTCTCTCTGACAGCGATTCGATCGTCGGTAAGAAGCAACCCTCGGAGTACCAGGGGGAATTGAGGATTATCGACAAGGTCCTCGCAAAACTCGGCGTCTAGATAGCTGAGCCGAATCATTGTCATGAGCGTCCCCGTTATGAGTGGGATTGGAGCGTTGCCCGGGTGAGTTGCAGCATTGGACAAAAGCTCAACTAATCGATCGGGATCTGGCAGTTTGACCCCGCCTGCTCGGAGAGATTCCCTCGGTGGCTCGAGTTCTGGAATAGGGTCAGTAACGCGAACGATTTGGAAAGGTACCGCAGCCACGTACTGTCAATGAGCTGAAGCAAGGCCTGTACCAAGTCTCTGGCCAGCGTCAACCTCAAGCTCCGGGAAGCTCGATCAAGCACATCTTCGTCGGACAGCGCCTGCACCATTAGTGATATCGAAGTTTCCAAAGCCCGAGTGCGAGAGAGTTGCTGAGCGGAAGAAGTATCGTCATCGCTTTTCTCGTCCTCAACGGTTATCCTTCCGTGCAGGGCAGCGTCGGTGTATTGGAGAAGCGCGTGTACCGCGTAAAGCGACTTGTATGGCTGCCCAGGAGGAAACACATCTCGATACGAGGCCGCGTCGATATTGATCGACTTCAGAATGTGACCATCTGTCGGAAGCTTGATTAGGAAATGGTAAATCTGTCGATAGTTAGTGATGAGCGTGAGTCTTGGACTCTGAGCCTTACCTCCTCCGCTAGCTTCTCCTCCATGCTCAAGTATTCCCACATTTCATCGAAATGGGCAGAAATCTCAACCTCCAAAGGTGATGCTCCCGATTTGACTGGAGTCGCGGGAAATGGCACATCGTCCTCCCGTCTAACGAGAATCAGGCCGTCGTGGACGCGCAGGTCTTCGAGGGATTTGCAGATATCGTGCTCGGTTGGGAGAAAGGGTCGCCCGCGATAATAGACGCTGTAATTGTCAAATCCGGTCTCTTGTCGCAGGCTTGCAAGCAACGAGGCCGCCGTGTTGAGCTTCCCAATGCTGAGCGGTTTCACGTCGGTGTGAATGTTGCCGTCGAACGATTGAAACTTGAGCTCGGCCGATTCTCCTTCAACCCCGGTCGGGGTCTCCGTCATCAGCGTTCTCAGGTCTGGCGCCGCAAAGGTTGGTTTGGATTGATGGGCTTCCAAGAAGAGTCTCAAAAGTTTCAATGTTCGAGTAAAGATGCGCTCTTGTTCTTGAACCTGCTCCTCCGTTTCAACAATGACCATTGGTTCATCATCGCCACTCGAAGTTCCATCGCTCGACACCTTGATCTTCCGTGCTGCCCCCTTAAGCTGCTGCAGGCACCTGTTGACCAATGCCAAATGAATGAGTCGCGTCCGGCTCATGGGAAAAGTCGAGATCTGTGCGCTGTTGATGTAGATGTCAATGGCGAGGGTTTGGATCGCGATCTCCGCGAGTTGAGTATCGTGGACCTCCAAAACCAGACGCCACAACTCTTCGATGCCACTCCTGGCCACCATCTCGGTATTATCGAGGACGAGATCGCCCAATCCAGTAATGCGAGGCAAAATCCCGTGTCGCACGAATCCTAGCGTGCCGGGGCAAAAGCAAGTGGAAGGCAGAGCTGGTAAATATTCGGATAGACACGTTTGTAGAAATGAATTCTGGAACTTCCCTGGTTTGACGTTGTTCAGGATTGTCCATCCGGCTTCTCGGTCATCAACGCAGCTTGATTGAGGCCCGACCAACATTGCCCAGAGTTTGGCGCCAATCTCTCCCTCAAGCGTTTGGGGCTCCCGTTGGATAATCTGATAGATGAACTCCCTCCGGGGCTGATTTGACTCGCCGGCGAGCACGACTGGGACACCTGCTGATCGTCCAGCGTCGATGGCATGATCGAGCTCCTCAACAATAAGTCTCGTCAAGTCATGCTGCTCGGTCAATAAGTGTACCTCGCGACTGGCGGCGGGTCGAATTGCAATGGCGAGGCACCAGAGACTGCCCAGTGTTGTGTTCGACTTTTTGGAGATGTCATCAATGCAGCTTTTGTAAAGTAGCTGGCGGCCGTCTGCGTTGGGGCCGTGATTCAATAGCTCCCTGAACTTCTGCATTGCGACGACTTGCATATCTGGATGCGCCACCTGGGAACCGGCCCCGCAGATCGATGCATCTCGGAGGAGCCGTAGACATAGATCGAAGGGGTGGAAGCTGAGTTCGGGTCGATCCAATGGGACTCTGGAGACCAGTCCACGCATGATTATCTCCCACAGAGTCCGAATGGGCGGAGTGAAGCCTTCGATGGGCAGCGTCTGCAACTTCTCGCAGATCACCAAGAGCCCGTTGTAATCGAACAGATTTACAATCGTTGCCATCATTCGTGTCAGCGCGTCGGCGATTCGAGGATTTTGACTTGATGTGATGCCCTGCCACAAGAGATCAGTGTGTTCCTGACGGTACATCTTGGTGACAACCAAGAACCCAATGATATTGGCACCCTCAACTGTGATCTCGGGATGGCAGTTCGGGCCCAATATGTACTCGATCAAACCTGTTCGTAGCAAGGTTTGGGCAAGATGGTTGAGGAGGGCAGTGCTATCCTCGTCTCCATCAGAGTACCGTTTCCAACAGCCTACCAAGTCAGAGCACATGGTGGTAACGCCCATGACTCGGAGTTGCATTTGGCCGGATTGGATGACCTTGGCCAAGATGGAAAACCTGTTCTCGTATACCATGGCCTCGATGGTGTAGTTGGTGGGAACATCTGGGAAAGAACTGCGATGGAGGAGCACCTCTTTCGTCGCTTCTTCGTGTCGGCCCCTCAGACCCATCCTGAGCATGTCTGAGGACGCCTGGAGGATACAGGCCAGACTCTCGGAACTCAACATGGTGGGATGTTTCTCGATGGCTGTTGCAAGAGTCTCGGTGACACCGTTGTGGAGTTGATGGCCCACTTCGAGCCGATCCTTCTGCTGCTTCATTAAGCTCTCTTGGCCATCTGGATCGGTGTTTTGCAGAGCAGAAGTCTCGAGCAAGGATGCATCCAAAGTCTCTGCGGCAACTTGGCATATTGGGGCGAGGACATCGACCAATCGCGGAAACGTGGGAATCAGCCTGATGAGGCTCGTGGCCAGTCGCTCGATTGGCTTGCTTCCACATGCTTGCTCTTGAGTGCGTCCCTCGATGCGATGGAATGTCCCGAGGAGAATTGCACCCACTTCGGATTGCGTAAAGGTGAGATTTGCCTCTTGCTCGGATGCGAGTCGTGGGTGCATTAACGAATGCAGCGGTCCGAGATACCAAGGCGAAAGCAATTCAGGACACCGACGACCTGCGTTTTCCGATATTGACAACGCCTCCGTAATCATGTGGTAATCGTAGGTAACGAGCCAGCTTGTCAGTTTCGCGAACTCGACGTAGAGGGCGGTGACGATGGTTCGGCGCGAAGTTTTCAACAAGTGTGGCCTAGCACTGGATTAGTTTCGGGGCGTTCTGCAGTAGAGAGTCAAATAGGCAGTCACGTACTTTCGCCTGTCAAGCGTCGTGATGATCTCCTGGAAGGCTTGCCAAAAGGGCACATTGAGACGACACGAGTCCAGAGCGGACTGGAGGTCGGTGCTTCTGATATACCCAAGATACTGCTCGAGCCATTGCTGGATGTTATCCAGGACGTGGTCCTCTATCGCCGATTCTGCATTTCTTAGCAATCTCCTTGCTGTTAGCGGGAGGGGTAGCTCTTACGGGTAGAAAAGTACTGCACTAGGCGGCGTATCGTGTCGATGGGATTCTCGTCCTCGCCAATGAAGGGGAAAGTTCGGATGGGGTCGACAAAGACACCATCTTCTCCAACAATCGACACTCCGGCGCTCTGTTGGTCCGATATCATATCGTCATCCGACGGCACTGTAACTATTTCGATGGGTGGGCTTCCAGAGGAGGACGAGGATGACTGCGGGGTATCGAGGCTCTGGGCAGGCTCTGGGGCCGTGTCCAGCTCTGTCTCTTCGACGCTCGCCTTGACATCGTCGACGGCAATTGCGCTGTTGGTGCTAGGCGAAGGCGAGCCAGGCGAAGAAGTTGCTGAGCCATCATTGGGAGCATTACGAAGGTTGATCGTGACCATGCTGGATGGAGGCTCAGCAGGGGGGTTCTGCCTCGTTGGGCGCTCGGGGGTCTGAGGGGCAACGGGTTGCTGACTGCCCTCTTCGGCTGGTGGGCAGTCGGTCATGGCAGGCTCAGATTCGGGATTTGTGCAGCTCGAAGACTCGTGGATGGGGTCCATAGCATATACGGAAATGGTTGGCGAGTCGGAGAGGGAGGTGCGCCGTCGTTTTCTGGAGGAGATATCGCCGTCATCAAAAGGGTTGGGCCGAGTCGAGCTGGGCTCAGCGGATGCGGCGCGATCTGAGAGTTCGGGGCGTTTCGAGTCTAGGTCCATCGGGGTGGTGCAAGAGATGGTGAGAAGGGCACGAAGCGTGGATGTGCAAAGACGTCACACCGTCGCGAAAGACGCCCCGGCGGCTGCTGCACAAAATTAACATGTGGTTTGGTAAGTTTGGGGATTGCAAACGGAGGCGAGCGGAAGCGAGGCCCAGCGAGAACCAGAGCTAGACCAAGCTGCAGGGGGGAAGTGAAGTGAGAATAGAATGCAAGCCGGGTTGGCTGTATGCTAAGCTGAGGGCAGACGGTGATTGACGAGAAGTGGGATGCGGATATGGGGATGGATAACTTTTGGGATATGGGGGAGCATGGATTGGCAGACAAGCGCTCGGCGGGCAGCAGCTTAAGGCGGGACGGAGCACGAAAAGGTACGTACCTTGGGAAGAGTGAGGTGCTTGCTTGTGTGGATACCCCACCACGCGCGTGCTGGTGAAGTTGCTTGATGATGACCAAGCCAATGAAGGACGCCTTGAGTTTCGGTGCGCAGCACGTATGCTGCCGAGAGCAAACAGGGCGGGATTGAGATTGTAGCTGGGGGGTAAGAACTTGACGAGGTTGAATGGGCTTTCGCGCTGTCGTGATTTGAGAGCCAAGGGAGGCAGCCTTGGTACGACCCAAAAAGTGACAATGGCCAGGGTACTCCGTAGTAGCTGATAAGTGGATGAGATGATAGCCCAGTCGATAATGTGGATGACGGCGGGCGATGAGAGAGAAATTCGGAATCGATACCGGAGTAGGTCGGTAGATGTTGGAGCGATTGAAAGAAACCAAACGCGACGGTTGGATCGATGGCGATTGGGACAGTGGGTTCCTGTCCAGGTTGACGCCAGGTTTTGACAGGACGGGAGGGATCGAACTGTGGCCCAGATGAAGATGACGGTCAGGCTGAAGCTCCCGTCTGGAGCTGGGAGGTCGCTTTGGTGGCCGCTTGGTGGCCGATAGCTCTTGACTGTTTGTTAGGGGTGGTCCCAGAGCGGGGTAAGGGGTGGCTGTAGCAGGGATTGCATCAACTACTACCGACGGGAGGGACTTGCTGCTAGCCACCAGGGCACCGAGAGTCTGTAGAGTTGGTAGCCGTTTGTTGAGAGATGTCGGGTGGTAAAGTTGAATATTTTGCTTGCGAACAAGCTTAAACAGAGGGAAACAGCAAGCAAAAGATGCCACGGTATATCGGTAAATCCGGCGGGGTGGGCAGCTCTTAAAGCAATGGACGGGAGTTTAGGATGACGTCTGGCTTTTCAGGGCGAGAAGCAGACACCGCCGCATGTCAAGAACCGTGCAGAGCTCGACGGCGCTGATGTTGCTGTTACGCGGCAACTGGGGGCTATCGTTTGGTCGTGGTTGGACAGGTGGTGACTGATGAGTGATAGAGTGGTGTTGTGTTGGGCGTGATGATTGACATTTGGCCGGTGAGGTGAAATTGAAGATGGCGAAATGCAATCAATGTAGGTAATCAAGAAGGATCGTCGAGCCCAGGATTCATGGGCACTGTGGGATGTCGGGGTGGAAGAGAAGCTGCGAATGAGAGACGCGGTGTGGCCAGGCAGCGCACCGTGCGAGTGAGTCGCAGCCGCCCATCTCGTACCGTAGGCTCCCGTCTGATGAGTCTCTGATGAGGCCTTTGGCGCTCACGCATCTTCACCTCAAGGCATGTGAGTTGCCAGTGCTGAACCTAGTATTATGTAGTACGTAATGTGAGGTGATGCAGAGCACCATGTACAATTTACAATGTACCTGCTCTCGTCGGGTTGCGGTAAAGGAAGCGCGGCGAAATGTTTGGGGGTAATGTACCTCTGGCTTGTGGCTCCTCAACGCATCTGCAGGCTGGGCATCTGGGGGCTTCCGTCTGCATTAGAGTACCTTACCGACATGGAGGGAGTATTCATGTAGCAGCAATTGATCACCTTAGTACGTTGAAGAGCCAACCCGTTACCGAGCTGGCCCCCGCCACGTGGGAGGGCAAATGCCTCCATCAACTTCAACCACCCAGACTTGGGCTCAATCTTGACTTGCCGCAATATTAGACCTACCCAAGACGATGTGGCAAAACCTTCATCTTGCCCTGTTTTGATGCAACACTGTCCCCTGACTTAGTACTGACATGGGGTTCTCCAGAGCGGCCTTGCGCGATTCCTCATATATAGTGTCACATTACTAAGCAAACTTGAAACAATCGCACGAAACGTAGAACTGGCTTGCTCCGTACGTAGATATTTGTCCGTCCTCATTGTTTCCGAATCTGCCCATATCTGAACGCTTGAACCCGACTTACATCATACATCAGAGGTTCCTGACCTCTGGAGCTGCAAGGTCCGGGCACGGCCGCACAGTCTTGGCCTCATGATTTTGCTTGGGGCTGGTTTGGAGCCACTTCAGTTTCAACCTCCACATTGTATCGGCATCTACCCGGGCCGCCAAGACCCACCCAAGCCTTCATGCCACTGCGAATAATTTCACTTCCATTCACATGGCTTTTATCTTGGACAGCCATCACCAACGTCCCACTATGGCCTCGTCCCAACCCGCTCGAAAGAGAGTTGTTTACCAACTAGAAACCCCTCTCTCGGCTGTCTCATGGTAAGGTCTGTTACATCTCACGGCTTGCTGTATCGCTCACTCCCCACGACCAGGCCGGCCATTTCTCAAGATGACCAGGATACCATTATTGAATTACTATGCGAGTAAGCCTTGTCTTGTCGTAGATGGCACGCTCGAGTTTACGTTTGATCGGCTTCGAGCTCGGAGAAAGCCTGTCTGACCAATCTCTAGACTGCTCAGTCCTCTCGGCCAATATCGACAGGCCTACACCAAGCGATCGAAGGGGAAGCGGGAAGCCAAGCGAGCGAAGGCAGCCCGGAAAGTTCACGGCGTCGCTGAAGTACCGCCAAAACCACCATTGCCAGAACTCTGCTCCCAAATCGACGTCGGCCTGAACTCGATCAGCAAGGGTCTCGAATTGTCCGAGGAATGCCCTAGCCAACCGTACTCCATGGTTTTTGTAGCGCGCGGTAATCAATCGTCATCCTTCAACTGTCAATTCCCCCTGATGGTTGGCGCTGCGTCGAAGCACCTTTCTCCCGAACACAAGATTCGATTGGTCGGCTTCTCTAAACCGTGCTCCGATCGACTCAGCGCTTGTCTCGGGGTGCCAAGGGCTTCGTCAGTCGCGATTAGAATCGACGCACCGGGGGCCAGCGCACTGCAGGAATTCGTTCGACGGACTGTTGCACCTGTAGGTGCTGCATGGCTAGACGAACCTCATGACGCAAGTTATTCCACTACAGTAATTAACTCTATCGAGACGACGGTTGGCCCTAAACGACCTAGGAATGAATGATGCTACCTCTCTTGGGATTGTTTATCATGGATATATATCGTACTGGAGCGGGCGCTTGCCTAGGTAGTAGATATCACTGGATTGCCTTGACACCTTACCTCAAGACCTGATAAATACGGAGGTGGTTGCAATCCTCCAGTCCTTTGTATCAACAAAACAGATTCTACGGCGGTGGTAAAGGCGCCACTGTCTGTGGAGGGTGTTTTCATCCAATCGATGTCGACATAAAGCCAAGCTCGCCGAGATATCAGAATCAAACAGACGAGCGCTTAGTCATAGTGACTGAAAAAACTCTTGGATCTGAGTGGTCGTAATTTTATTTGTTTACCTACCTGCGTAAGGTATTTGTTTTCTTCTCTCTGTTGGTTGATGGTGCCTGCCTGATGCAGCCAACCCGGGTGTCTCCTTCCGCTCAGGTACCCAAGACCTCCTTTTGCGCCTGCTACTTGCCAACCAAGCAATTTCTTCCCTCCATAACACCACCTGCACAACTTGTCTTTCTTTCGAAATCCCGGTCGCTCAACTGGACTCATCACATTGAAGGCAGTATCAAAAATCCTTTGCCTTTGCAAGATCCCCTCGTTCTGCACTCCGAGACGCTGCTTCGGAGTCTTCTTTGAGAACACACACGGTAAGTTCGATTGGAATGGACGTGGAATAAGCACAAGCATCGAATGACATCGTCTTCAGATTATTTTTCCACGAAGATAACATGGCCAGACCGGGAAAAGGCGGCGGAGCAGGTTATAATGACCCTGAAAAACTCAAGGCCGCTCTGGAACTGGCACAAAGTTTCAAGAAGTGCTCAGACAAAGGAGGCTCATCAGTGGGTGGCTCTGTTCGATCGACGAAGCAACGAGACCGTGGGCGCTTGGATTATGCTGAGGGTAATGTTCCACATGTTGATTGCACAGGAGGCATACTCATGTCTTCCAGACCGTCGCTCATCTTGTCGCCCTGGATCTCGCTCGGAATCCCGGCCTCGACCTCTGCCTATTTATACGAACGTGCCGCCGCCCAGCCTGAGAAACTACACCAACACCTTGATCTCGGACACTTCTCAATTGGGTTCGGGTCCTATCATGGGAAGTAAAGCCATGGACTTCCTCCGTCGACAGGACAAGAGTCCGGTGCCAGAGAAGCGTAAGTTGACGACAACACAATTTATCTACACAACTCACCCTAACAACTCAAAGCCTCTGTGGCCCAAGAACCCCAGAAAGACGCGGAATTCGCTCCCAGACTGTCCGTCACTGCGGCAAATGGAGGTGCCGTCAGAGACAATGGCCACAGGCTGCAGGATAACAGGGGAACGACCTCCACACCTATCCAATCTCCCGGGGAAGTGGCTGTCGATAAACTGAGAGTGCCCGCCATTTCCAACGGTCGCCTCACGCCCCAACCGGTATCGCAAGAAGGCCAAAAGTCTATTGTCATGTCCCAGAACGCGAGTTTCACTCCTCTCCAGGGCTCTCAGTCAGGTTCCCAGTCACGATCCCCTTCTAGGGCTAAGACCAATATCCTGGAGACCTTTATGGCTCTACTCAACCAGGAGTCACAAGAGGCACAAACCGGACCACCCCCAGCAGCCACTTCCAAGCAACACCACGCTGAGAGCAACTCGATTCAATCGAAGATTACCGAGCGATCGCCTATGCCCGCTTCAGAATGTTCCAAGGAACCAAGGGAACACGCTTCCCAGCCACTGAAAGAGAGATCTGCAACTTCGGCATCTTCGCGAACTCAGCATGGAGGTAAGACAAATGGAGTGGATAAACAGAGCGATCAACATCTTCGCCCAAACGCCCGAGTATTCACACCTGAGCGACCTAATCCCAATGTTGCCCCGCAAGATACTCACCCTGCTACGCCAGGTCAAGGCGGATATTCGGGATCTTCGCGCCTATCAGCAGAAGCCTCGCCTTGGACGCCCGACGAGCGGAATGGGAGTCAACAATCCTGCTCGTCGGGTCTCAATTCGGACGTGACAGGTTCAGCTGGAAACTTGGGCTTGCCTTCCCAGGACCAGTCTCGGAAAAGCGATCAGCACATGGGCTTCGAGCCACTACGCCCACAAGATGCCAGCAACATTGTACAACTCGGCCCAGCTTGTGGCCACGTTCTTTCTGTCACCCCAGTTTCATTTGCTAACGGATATCTCGTGCCAGGGCAGACAACTGGTCAGCTCTGGCTTCAAACACCCGTGGCAATGGGTGCAAGTAGCGCACAGAGTGCAACCGTGTCTTCAGGCCAGCCTGCACCCGAGAAGCGCAGAACTGAGCTTCGTAAGCCAGCTGTCGGTCTGAAGGGATCGAACTGGGCTTAGGCCAGACGCCTCCATGCTCCAATTCATCTTGTTGGGCAAGGCATCACATGGATGGTGGATTTGATTCGACATGGAAGGATTGAGCACTGTTCTCAAGTCTCTCGAGAATTGCGAGGATATTATGGAGATGAAGGGGATTTCATTTCGGAATGATGGAAAAGGTGAAGAGGGATAGTATGGTATTGTGAGGTTGTAAGATTTTTGGTTGGTGGAGAATCCGGGGACATGTTGAAAGAGGTGACGAGTGAATGTACGATGGATCGGGTCCTACTTCGCTGTGCATGAATTGATTGTATTGTCTATGCCCTGGATTGACGATGAAACGAATATTTTCACTCCCAACTTTTGCCGTGGCATTCTCGCATATCAAAATTGCTCCCCAAGCATAAAACATGACATCATCTTGGGCTCAATGTCCACGGCGTATCCATCTATCCGGACATTCCCTTCTCGAGCAGCTTGACGCCCTCGCGCACCTTTGGCGAGTAATGCTTCCTCAACAGCTCGCCCTCCCACACCGTGGCGGCAAAGGGGTTGCTGCCCTCGACGCTGTCGCTAAACGGGTTGAAGCGGCCGTCGCCCTTGCGCTCCTCGGTGTTCCACAGGCTGCTGACCTTTTTGCTGTGGGCGTGGGCCATGTCGCCCAGGAGCACCAGCACGGCCTGAGTCGACTTCTCGGGCATCTGGAGGGCGGCCGTCATGAGCTGCTTGGCAAAGGCGGCGAGGCGCAGCGGGGGCACGCCGCGGATGTTCCAGGGCGGGAGGAGGATGCCCGTCAGGGAGCGGAGGAGAAGGACGGTGGTGGTCTGGACGTTGACCTTGGAGGCGGACGAGGAGGAGGGGGAGGGGTTGGCGGGGCGGGTGAGCTCTAGGTTGGGGCTGGTGGAGAGGGAGAGGAGGGACTTGAAGAGGTGGGTTGTGAAGAAGGACAGGTCGAGGTGCAGCGTGTTGCGGGAGTTGTGGGCGTCTTGGCCGGCGAGGAGGGCGTAGGCGGTGACGGTGCAGAGGAGGGCTTCGCGGGTGAGGTTGCGCGAGGGGACGTCGTCATCGTCGTCGTCGTCGTCGTCGTCGTTTTGGGCCTCGGCCTCGTCCTCGCCGTCGGCAGCGGGCTCGGTGTCGGCGTCCTCTTCGCTGTGGCGGATGAGATCCTTCAGGGCCTCGAGGAGATCGCCAAAGAAGTCCTGGTTGATGAGGTGGGCGTACTTGGCCAAGCCCTCGAGGGTGGCGCCCATGAGGTGCGGCAGGCGCTTCTTGAGGATGCGGAAGTAGCTCGCAAACACCAGCTTCAGCGTCTCCGACTGCATGCGGTCGCGCTCCTCGTGGGTCACGAGGGCGTCGGCGTTGGCCATGTCCCGGTCGAGGGCCTTTTGCTCCTTCATGGCCTTGCGCTCCCGCTTGGTGCGGAACTCCTTCTTGAACTTCTTCTTGGGCAGGGAGACGCCCTCAACGTGGTCCTGGGAGGCCTTGCCGGAAAACTCGGAGAGGAGGCGCAGGTCGAGGAAGACGTTGATGACGCTCTCGTCGATTTGGTACTCGCGCGCCTTCATCATCTTGGCCAGCAGCGACACCGTCTCGTGCGAGGGCCGTCCCTCCTCGTCATCCTTGAGCAGCGTCCGCAGGGCGTCGAGGCACTTGATGCCGTTGGCGTCGATCTTGGGCCTACTCAGCTTTCCCACGAGGATCCTGAGCAGGTCGCTGCGAAAGTTGAAATGGGCCACCGAAGTGACGAGGGTGCACGCGCACGTCGTGGCGATGGTGGCCAGGCTCTGTCCTCCGCGAGCCGCCCTTCTGTCAATCTTTGAACAGCGGGCGAGCTCCTTGATGTAGGCTTGGTACCCGGAGACCAGGGCCTGCTCGTACTGTCTCAGCGTGCGGACCTCCTTGGACAACTTCTCCTTGGGGCCGTCTTCCTGGGGTCGTATCCTGAAGCCGGGGATGACGTCCTTGTAGACGGACATTTGGGTCATGAGGGCGAGCATCTGGATGGCCACGATGTGCGACTGGCCAATCTTGGCCAGGGCCTTGAACGCCCCCGGGTGCTCTTCCGGGTTCTCGTTCATTTGCATGGCGATTTTGGCGAGTTCTTCCTGGGCTTCGCGGATCTGCTGGGGCTCGGGGATCTCGGGTTCCTCCTCGACCTCGTCCTCCTCGGGCTCCGACTCAATCTCATCCTCGCGACCCTCTAACCACTCGGTGTCGCTCGCAATGGATTCCGCATCGTCCTCCTCCCTGGCTTGCGCCAGCTCCAAGCGGCCATCGGCGGTCTTGGTGGGTAATCGATTGGTCTCTCGCTGAGCCTTCTTGCCTTTTCTCGGACGCGATTCGTAGTCCTGCTCCAGGTCCCAACTTGATGCGTTCTTGAAGAAGGATTTCTGTACGCTTTTGGATTTGCGCTGGCTCTGAGGCTCGTCGTCCGGAGAGCCATGAGCCAGCTTTCTTCGTTTTGAACCGCCGGGCGCCATCTTGTCGCTGTGTCGCTACTAAAAGTATCGAATGTGAGCTGAAGCAAGACCTTCATCGCCAGATTCGAACTTCTTTTTTTCCAGGAGTTATCAGATTTTGGTGGATACGCCTCCATCTTCGCCAATCAGCGCCGCGGATTCGAGCTCACCGCCAAAATTTTGGATTTTTCTGCCACCTCAATGCCCCTCCACCAAAATTTCCCATCGGCCATTTCAGTTTCTTTGCGACGAGTCTCTGTGCCTCGAAGCTTCATATCAACACTCTTCCCTGCTATCGCAATCGGTTCAACATGGTCGTCAAAGCGCCCGAACGGGCGCTCAAGGTAGCCAACAAGCTCAAGCGGCGAGAGCTCTTCGTCCAACACAAGAAGAACAAGCAAAAGGAACGCCATGAGATGCGACACCGCCGAAGAAAGGAGGAGGATCGGGAACCCGAGGCGAAAGCCGCGCGTCTGACGAAGCACAAGCCCATCACCATCGACCAGAAGCGCGTGTGGGACGACGTCGACGATGACAGCCTCGGTGTGCAGGTGGATCTCGAGAAGTTGAAGCGCAGGCGCATCGAAGAGGCCGAGGCCGCCGAATTGGCTGCCGCCGAGAACTCGGGGGACGACGACGAGGAGGACGACGACGTCGATAGCATGTTGGATTCGGACGAGGAGGACGGCGAGGCTCGGCAGGCTGCGCTGGAAGAGAAGCGAGAACGACGAGCGAGACGAGAGAACAGTGCTGCTCCGTCAACCACCAGCACGAATCTCGACCTCACGCCCTCGTCTCTGGCGGTCAAATTCCCTACGCTCTTCTCCGACCTGCCCCCTCCCACGCCCAAGATCCTCGTCACCACCTCCCTCAACTCCACCATCCACAGCGAAGCCGAATTGTTCTGCGGCCTCTTCCCGAACAGCACCTACATCCCCCGATCGGCCCATCGATACGGCCACAAGTACTCGCTGCGGGAGATTTGCCGGTTCGCTCACAACCGCGAATACACTGCCGTTGCGCTCATCAAGGAGGATCAAAAGAAGCCCACCGGCATGTCCGTGGTCCATCTCCCCTCTGGCCCGACCTTTCACTTCTCCATCACCAACTGGGTCGAGGGCAAAAAGCTGCCCGGGCACGGCAACGCTACGAATCACTACCCCGAGCTCTTGCTCAACAACTTCAAGACGCCTCTCGGTCTTTTGACAGCAAAGCTCTTCATGACGCTGTTCCCCCCCCGACCCGAGTTCCAGGGACGACAGGTCGTCACGCTACACAACCAGCGTGATTACATCTTTGTGCGCCGCCATCGCTACATCTTCCGAGACAAACGCGCGACGGAGAAGAGCATCGTCGGGGCCGACGGCACAGAGCTCAAGGGCGTCGAGGACATTCGTGCGGGATTGCAGGAGCTGGGCCCGCGGTTCACGATGAAGCTGAGGAGAGTGGACAAGGGCGTTGGAAGAGCTGGCAGCAAGGGCGATGACGCTACGCAATGGGAATGGAAGGCCAAGATGGAAAAGGATCGCAAGAGGTTCAACCTGTAGACGGCGCGCTACATTGGGAAAACGGAGTATAGATTAGAGTCCGAGTACGTATTAATGGCATTCTGGGTGCATGGGCGCTAAATGTTACCAGAGGCTTCACGATTGCGAGGTAGGCTTAAAGGCCTTGGGAACCCACACAACGGCCAATGAGAAGTGTGCCTAAGTTGACCTTGATCAAGAACCTGGAGCTTCAGACCCCATGCATCTCACGGGTCTGCAAGGGGCGTATCGCAATGCAACAAGAAACAATTTCACATGCAGGTCTCCCGCCTACATAGCCGAGATGGGCACCACCGCAAGCAGGGTCACGGCGAAGCAAGCATTCGCTACGAGCCCGCATCAGCGACTGTCCGTCGAGCGAAGTAGCGATGGGACGATGCAAGGGAACTCGCCGGGCGGTCGTCATGGGGTTTATCAGGTATTAGGATGGTGGGCTATAAAGGGCGATTGGTACTCCGGCGAAGTCGTTTGCACGGCGAACCAATGGCGGGCAGGGAGTGCCGCAGACCTGGCCGGGAGCAGGGCGTCCGTTTGGGGTAATCAGGTCCGCGATTGATATATCGATGCTTGCGAAGTGGCGGCAGGCAGGAAATGCCACTCGGATGGCGGAGGTTTAAAGAGTCATGGGTCCAGGACTCCAGGACTCCAGGGACTCGTCCAACAGGGCAGGGCAGGGGAGGACAAGGACAGCCGGCATTTGGACGAAGGTTCAGTGGTGCGTGGGGAACATGGGCGAGAATCTCGCGATGCTTCGTCAACGTCGGCGGAGGAGTCCTCCACAAGCGTGTTTCTGATGCACGGGGGATGACGTTTCTCGAGGAAGAGAGGCCGAGACGGAGGTATTGACTTTGTCGACGTCGGGACCGCCGAAGCAGGTCGGCCGAGTCAGCGATGCGAGGTTTGGGGATGGGATGGGATGGGATAGGTAGATTATGACGAGTCGTGTGTGGCTTGGTGTTGAGACCATCATTTCATCCTCACGTCCGCCGTCGTGACTCGTTCCTCGGAGAGGTGCTCGGGGTTTATTACAGAGGACTCGATGGAGGACTGAAGACGGTGGAGGTAACGTTACGCCGGGAATAACGGAATTGTGCCAAAGGCAGCGGTGACATTTGTGCACTTGAGCAATTGTGCGATGAGCACAGTCTGTCTACCTTATGCACAATCAAACGGGCGTGCCACGGACTTGGGACGAAACCTGCTGAGAAATGAAACCAATATCGAAACAGCCACGCGCACCAATAACGTCTCGACTAGCAGGACGCTACAGCAAAGCCACAGCAACGCAACAGCGACGCCACAGACTAAGCTTGTCAACGTTTTCCACGCCTCAATAGGCTGAAGAACGGAGCCAACAGCCCGTCGAATCTCTTTTTTTTTTCCCTTCAGTTAATTAGCTATTAAGGTGTGCTGACACGCGGCGGAACGGTTGAAATGCCCTCACTCTTTCCGTCGGCCGAGCGAAGCTGATTGGCAGTGCATCGCGTCCCCGAAACCGTCCGTTCCCCTGATTCCCCTCGCATCTCCGATGCCGCCCTTGTCCCTCCTTTAGGCCCCGGGGGCGTCCTTTGCTCCTCCAAAAGCACCTGCACCTGCATCCGCGTCGACGTCGCGTACAGCCTTTGATGAGACGTGAACGACGCTTCCAGCATTCGAGAGAGAGAGACTGACTGACTGCGTGTGCCGCGCCTGAGCCGCGCTTGATCGATCTTGGCTGGTGCACGACATTTCGCTTGATTGCCCCACGTCGGTTTTCTTCATCGATCCGCTCCCCCAGTCATCACATACCTTCCCCCGCCAAAATGGCCCCCTCGGCCATCAGTCAGTCTTCTGCTCTTGCTTCTTCCCTCGTCCCCTCTGACTGACTCCTCGCAGGCCCGCATGATCTAGAGGAGCCGTCTCTCCAAGATGGCATCTGGAAACGCGCCCCGGTCCTCACGGGCACGACCAAGTTCGAGCCCCGTCCGGACGTCAAGAACATCATGGTGACGGGCGGAGCTGGCTTCATGTAAGTCGCCCCCCGGCTTCGACTCGGGCGTTTTCTCGTTGGGGAACCCGGCGGCTGACCCCCTGCAGCGCATGCTGGCTGGTCCGCCATCTCACTTTGACCTACCCGCAGGCCTACAAGGTGATATCGTTTGACAAGCTCGACTACTGCTCGTCGCTCAACAACACGCGCGTGCTGGCCGGCCGGGCCAACTTTGCCTTTTACAAGGGCGACATCACGAACCCGGCCGAGGTGCTCGACTGCATGGAGCGGCACGACGTCGACACCGTCATGCACTTTGCCGCCCAGTCGCACGTCGACCTGAGCTTTGGCAACTCGTACGGCTTCACCCACACAAACGTCTACGGCACCCACGTGCTGCTCGAGAGCGCCAAGAAGGTGGGCGTCAAGAGGTTCATCCACATCTCCACCGACGAGGTGTACGGCACCATCAACTCGGACAACGAGGACGCCCTCGAGACAAGCATCCTGGCCCCGACCAACCCCTACGCCGCGAGCAAGGCCGCCGCCGAGATGCTGGTCCAGTCGTACGAGAAGAGCTTCAAGCTCCCCGTCATTGTCGTGCGCAGCAACAACGTCTACGGCCCGCACCAGTACCCGGAGAGTGAGTTCGGTTCGGTTCGGTTCGGCCGAGGCGCTGGGTCGTGTGCTGACTGCCCCGTTTAGAAATCATCCCCAAATTTATCTGCCTCCTCAACCGCGGGAGGCCCGTGGTGTTGCACGGGGACGGCAGCCCGACCCGGCGCTACCTGTACGCCGGAGACGCGGCAGATGCCTTTGACACCATTCTTCACAAGGGCCAGCTCGGCCAGACGTACAACATCGGATCGCACAACGAGGTGTCCAACCTGCACCTGTGCGGCAAGCTCCTCAGCCTGATGAAGATACCCCACGACACGCCCGAGGAGGTGCGCGAATGGGTCAAGTACACGCACGACCGCCCGTACAACGACCAGCGGTACGCCACAAACGACACCAAGCTACGGCGGCTCGGCTGGGAGCAGAAGACGGACATTGGCAAGGGCCTCCAAATCACCGTCGACTGGTACACGCAGTTTGGCGAGGCGTGGTGGGGAGACATCAGCCACGTCCTGACGCCCTTCCCCGTCGTCAGCGAAGGCGAAGTCATGCCCGACGACGAGCACTCGATGAAGGACGAGCCGCTCGACCACGCCAACAACGGAACCAGCCCCGGCGCGCCGCTCAGGGACGGCTCTTCGCCCTGACAGACGATTTGGGCCGAACAGGAAGCAAGAAGTAGCGACGAAGATTTTTTACGAGCCCCCCCTAGAACCGTTGGCGGGCGGAAACATGATAGACCCACGAAGACGGACGGTGAGATGTCATCCCGTGTCGTGGTCGTGGGGTGTGGGGAGTTGCTCGATGATGGACGGAGCATGACTGGACGTGGTGTGTATTTGGATACATGGACGATTTGGGTAACGAATGATGAAGGGAAAGAAGCAAAGAAAGAAAGGGGGGGGAGAGCTAGAAATAGACGAGGACCGGGTATAGATAGAGCCGCTGGTTTCTGGTTTCGTTCTCGTTGCGTACATACATGGCTACTTGGACTCGCACCTACAGGCGACTCTCCAGCGATAGAGCAGAGAGTCAGAGCGTCTTGCATTCAGCGTTATACACGTGCATTATTAATAATACACCTTTTTTGACAGTTTCAGGGTTTCCTGGGTTCCTGGGGCGAGCGGGACAAACCACCTGTTGTTTCCTCGGCCAGGGGGTTGGGGGCTACGGTACCCTTCCTCCTGCATGCCGCATGGGGGACGTCTCCTTCGGTGCATTGCACGAGAACGGGACATTCAGCCGAGACGAGAGGGCAAAAGACGTGCTCGTCTCCCGTCCAATCCAACGGCCCGGGCTCGCCCCAAAAAAAAGGGGGGGAGGGGGAGACTTCTGAGACCTGGGACCGTAGCATCGGGGTCCCCTCTCTTCCTCTCTGCTCTCTGTGGGCGGGCGGGCCTCATGTAATGAAGGGGGGAGCAGGTTCAGGACCGGGCTTGGGAGATGGTCCCGTTCGTTCGTACCAGCGACCCGGAGCTCGAGGGAGAGAGGGAGAGAGACCTGTGCGACGCTGAACCCGGGAGAGAGGGAGAGTGTCTCGTTCGTCCGTCGGCGGGACAAGGAATGCTTGTGCTCTGCGTGCATCGGGGACGGAGAATATTCCAGCGTCCGAGGCGCAGAACAGGAAAGAAAAAGAAAGTTGGACATGCTTCGAGAAGGTTTCTTCTTGTAATGCAAAGCAAAAAAGAAGAAGAAAAAAAAAAGACGAAGAATGAAACAAGGCGGTACCTAGTCACCATCGTCAACTCGGTCGGCGGTGACGGTGACAGGCACGATAACCTTCAACGTCTTTTTAGAGCGCTGCTTGCGAGCTAGCTCCCGGCCTCTTCAATCGACCACGCACTTCATCAACAACCCACCCCGGGAAGCAAAGATTGCCTGCCGGAAGGTCCATAGGCGAACGGGGGGGACGCGGTTGTGCGGAGGAGGGCGAGGGAGAGCGAGCTCGGGTAGCGAATGCTGGACTGATGGACTGCTTTTGGGGCTTGCGGGAGGGAAGGGCCTTGGCCATGTTGGACTGGGGTCAGGGTCTGTCCAACGAAAACATCTTGTCGATTGTACGCATATGTATTGTTTGTATTCAAGTCCATCGCCGAGATGCACGGCAAGCGTCTCGTCGATCAATAGATCGACGCCCGTCGTCGAGCAGCGAGCGGGAGCGTACCGAAGATCAGACGGACATGGTAAAAGACGCGCAGGCTATACCTATCCTAAGCCTATTTATTATCACGGCTGCTGTCGACGACGACGACGTGTACCTGCTTACACGAGGTAACGGCAAAGCAGGTGTGGTGGCATTCGTGGCTTTGTGCCCCATCTCGACGATAAGTACGGAGCGATAGTTTGGGGGGGCAGCCGGAAGCAAAGCTCCAGTCCGTCCGGTGGGAAACAAAAAACATCCATGGTTCGTTTGGTTCTTGTTGTCTCCGTTGTTGTCTCACTTCGTCCCGTGTCGGCCCACCTCCCGGGCGAGCGAGTGAGGCACGGCGAGACAGGCCAAGGCAAAGAAAGACAGGTCTCGGCTGGGGGGCGTGGCATCGGACGGAGATGGTGGCTTCGATCCCTTCGGGGAGGTTCGTGATAAGCCATTTATGGATATCTGGTCGATGACGAGTCAAACAACTCTCGCCGTCGATAAATTACAAGCACCGAGGAACCAAGGAGTAACAGGTGCCGAGGTATCCGTCAATCACGTCCCCCGTTTCCCATGCTTCGCTGTGGAATGATGCTCAACACTCACCGGGGGGAAGCTAATCTAGAGGCGTCCAGACTCCGGAGAGACGACTGCTGCACCGCGAGGAGGGAGAGGGGGGATAGGGCGACAGGGGGGTGGTTGTGCGTCTGCAGCAGCAGCCAGCTCGCACGCCAGAGAGCGGGTTCCCAACAAGCATTGCGACGTTATGCCAGGGGTGCAAGATCCCGTCGTCAAGGGGCCGAGGGAATGGGTTCTGGATGGCTCGTCGAGGAAGAAGGCATCGTCGCGGAGAGAAAAAGGAAAGAAGGTCGTAACTGGGTAGTGAAAGCTGGTAGGTAGCTGGGCGAGATGTCAAGAGAAACGACCAAGACAGCACCCAGACGGACGTGACAAGCAATTCGCCCAGACCCTCTCCGGGGCTAGACCTCGCCTGACGTCGTCGTCGTCGTCAGGTTCGTCGAATTCGTCGAGTCGAGTCGTGGGACGGAAGCGGGAGAGGAGAGAGGTGTGCGTTCGGATGGGGAAAGGCTCGGGTGGCATGCAGCATTATTCGTAAATCTCGACGTGTTTTGTGTTCCTGTTTTCTCTCCGAGTCAGGACCTCGCTCGTTCCTGAGCCCCGAAAGCTGAGGCCAATTCGTACGGTAGAAGCAAAGTGTTTGCGGGTGGTGGAGATGGGAATCGGATCATGGCTTGCTTGGGGACGGCCCGGTTGGATGTTGGAGATGGATATTTCCGCTCCTTCCTTTCCACCACATTTTTTTTTGTTAACCTTTCCGCTCGGTGTTTCGATATCCCCGGTGCCCAGTGACATCCATCCATGGTCTAGCCTGATGCAAAATTCTCATTCACAATCGCCTCTCGGCTCATCACATTTCATCGCTCCCCTCGTTTCCCCGTGCCCGACGCTCGGGTCCATGCCCTCTGCCGCTTTCGCTTCCATTCGCTTCCCACGGGCGTTGCCGCCGCCGCCGCCGCCCGCCACGGCGTTCGCGGGCCAAGTCGGGGCCCAAGCCTCTTTTCTTTGCTTGTTTCTTTTCATCCTGACCTTTTGCACCCTCCGGCTGTATTGTCCATCCTCTTGCAGCGTCGTCGAGTTCCCCCGGGACCGGCAGAAGGAAGACGCCAAAAAACACCCGTATTCCCCCCCCCCCCCCCCCCCCCCCCCCCCCCCCCCCNNAACCCTTTTTCCCCCCCCCCCCCCCCATGTGCCCAGCCTTATTGTAGGGTTCGTCCGTCGTCGACCAACACGGCTCTCGAACGAGTCGTCGACGCGGCCAGGGCCAGAACTACGCCGATCCCCTGCGCCAGCTTGTCAAAGCTGCTTAGCGTTCGCCTATCCTACCCCGTCAAGAGTCTTGACTCCTTCGAGCCCGAGAGGCCTTCGCCTAGCCGGAAGCGTCCCAAGCCCGGCCGGGGTGCCCCCGTCCAAAGTCGTCAGTCTTCTGCTCGCACAGAACGGCCTGTCTTCATATCCTCCGCGGCCCGTCTTCCAATGCTTCCCCCCCCACCGATATTGGGACGGGCTACCATTAGCTACCGACCTAAACTCCTCCGATAAAGTGCAGTACCTTCCGTCGTCCGCAAGTGCAAAGACAAACCCCTGCGTCGTCCCGGTCGAGATTATTCTCCCACCCCTCTCAGGGTCGTGACCTCTCCAGTCGAGCCGACTTTCCTCTCCTCGCTCTCCTCTCTTCTCCTTCTCTCAACCTCCCCTGCCTTCATTGTGACTGCTCTCTCCGACCTGGTCAGTGACATCCTGGTTCGACAGGCCCCAGACGCCCCCCCCAGGTCCCCCCAGTTCCTGTCCTCCCAATAAGCACCGCCAGTGCCCCTTCAGCTTCCCAGGGCTCGGCTTCTCACGTCTCAACTCGTCTTGTCGCCTCGTCCAATCCTGCGCCCATCTTTGACAGTCTCCGACTTCCCGAGTCACGCACTTTCCGAGTCTTCTCCAACATCTTCCCTCGACCACGTGACGAATTCTCGCCGTCTTGCCAAAACAATTCAGCCTCGTCCTTCCCGCTTCCCGCTGCGCCCAGCCCCATCGTCCCGCGAGCACTTTTGCGCTTCCCGCCCATCGCTTCCCGCGCCGCGACCTCTCCCCCTCCAAGACCGAAGTCGAATCATGTCCTCGGCCGCTTTCGCCTCTTTTCGATTACGATAGCTGCCTAGACGCAAACGTCCATGGCCAAAAGACGTCGAACCAAGCGCAAGGGACCGCGAACGCAACCCGAAAAATCCCAGACGAGCACGATGTCGTCGGAAGAATCGTGCGCCTTCCAGAGCGGGCGCCAGTCCAGCGACGGCACCTTGAGCGAGCATGCAACGAGCGACGGCGTACACACGGCCATGACGAGCATCATGGACCTCGACCAAGATCACCACGTCGGCTCCGACTTTGACGACGACGAGGACGTCGACATCATTTCCATTTACCCGCCCATGCATTACACCACAGGAAGCCACCCCTCGGAAATGCACTTTTCCCAAGAACATCCCCACGCAACCAGCTCAGACGTGTGAGTATTCCCATGATTGAAGAATGCTTCGAGTTCCCGGTGCTAATACACCCCTAGCGCCGCTTCTACGCGATCATTATGGGTCCAAGACCTCGACTATCGAGACATTCACGGCCGCCGTTACTGTCGCGACTACTACATGCCCAACGACGAGATTGAGCAATTGCGGCTATCCTTGCAGCACCAAGTCTTCGCACACGTCCTCGACGGCGACCTGAGTCTGGCTCCGATGCAAGACCCTACCCACATCCTCGACATTGGCACAGGAACCGGCGAATGGGCCATCAAGATGGCCGAGCTGCATCCCCGATGCGAGGTCGTCGGCACCGACATCTCGGCCATGGCTGAGACCCGAGGCGTCCCCATGAACGTCTTCTTCGAGATTGAGGATGCCGAGGACTGGGATCGCCTCCCCGACATGTACGATCTGATCCACTTCCGCTGCATGGAAGGCGCTTTCCAGAACTGGCGGTTCATGTACGACAATGCCTTTTACTCGCTGAAGCCCGGTGGATGGATAGAAGTGCAGGACTTTGACAGCGCCGAAGGGTTCCTCAAGTTTGTGGACCAATTTCCTCCCGACTCGCCCATGCGCACTCTCAACGAAGATCTGATGGAGGCGGCGGCCAAGTCTGGACGGCCCCGGGGAACCGCACACCTGGACCCCCGGCTCTTCATAGAAGCAGGCTTCGTGGACGTGCGCGTGACGGAATATGTCATCCCCATCACCGTGGCCGAGAAGTCGGCCGGAAAGATCTGGCTCATCTCTTGCCTCGATAGCCTAGAAGCCAGCTGTCTGAGGCTGTTGACGGAGCAGCTGGGATGGGACCCTGAAAAGTGCAAGGCGGCCTGCGAACGGGCGGCTCGAGAACTGGCCAACTTGGCCAAGAACCCGGAAAAGTCCAAGGCGCTCCAAATCAAGATGCGTGTCATCATCGGCAGGAAGCCCCTGGAGGACCAGCCCAGCGTGGCGCAGATGTTGGCTCGATCCAGCTCGCCAGCCACAGCCCGGGTCGACGAGGGAAGCCCGGATCCGACGCTGCACCCAGAGGACGACGACAGCATGTCGGAGCTGACGATGCTCCCGAGGGAAGCGGCCAGCGTGGCGTCGGCCTAATCGTTAATACTAGAATTTCGGGCCATTCGGCCGGAGCCAGGAGTCAGATTCGGATGGAACACGTCTATTTTCGGCGCAGTTGGGGAATGCGGCGTTGTGTCGGGGCGACGACTTTTGCATCGCATTTTTTGTATATTTCGACGATTACTTCACTGCATTTTCTAGGGGCCTTTTGGGGGTGACTTGTAACATGGGAGGCTTTGTTGAGTGAAAAAAAAGGGCGGCGGAAGTCTTGCATGCTGCTGTCTGGGAGGTGAGGGAGACGCAGCCAGGAGGACGATTGAATGAGCCTCCTTTACAGGAGTGGTTTGAAATGCCGCCTGGAGAAGGCTTCGTTCAGAGCATAAGTAAATAGTCTGCTCTTAAAAAAGACTGTTCAAGTTGTAAGCTTGTGCAACTGGAGGCCCTGACGAACGGTGATGTAATGGGGGCTAATTAGCACCAGGAGCTCGTTAAGCTGCCTGGATGCACGAATAGGCTCCGCTGTTGGTGGGGAGCTCGAGTCGTGCTGGCCCGACCTCTCGCTCCGTCTCCCACTCATTCCATCCCAAACCAACTTCCCGTCCCTCGATTCGCCGTCGATCCTCCCTCTCCCAATTATACCACGCGCACCGTACTCGGGCTCTATCCTTGCGCCCCCGACGCCCCCTCGACCGTCTCGAAATATGCGCGCGTGAGCCCAAGCCGCGACAAGCCATGGCCCTCGATCTCCCCGACGGCTTCGTCGCCGCCGCCTCCAGCGGCATGCAGAACTTGGACCTGGAGGAGCCCATCTTCACCGTCGAGCACGTGCAGCTGCAGTTTTCCATTGCTGCCGACTTCGTCGCTGGACAGGTCGCCAACAATGTCATCATCCTCGCGCTCTCGAATGGGCGGATTCTGAGGATTGATCTGGATCGGCCTGAGGACATTGATGGTGAGTAGGGTGGCCGATGACGTCGGAGTGCTGTGGGAGAAGTGCTTCCTGGTTGCTGACCGCTGTGTAGACATCGACCTGCCCAAGAAGCCATCAGAAGTCGGCATCATCCGGCGCATGTTCCTCGACCCGACTGCCTCCCATCTCATCATCTGCACCGCCCTCGGCGAAAACTACTACCTCCACACACAATCAAAGCAGCCCCGGCCGCTGGGGAGGTTGCGTGGCGTCTCCATTGAGAGCGTGGCATGGAACCCTTCGCTCCCGACGGCGACGACACGAGAGATCCTCATCGGCGCTTCCGACGGCAACATTTACGAGACGTTTATCGAGACGTCCAAGGAGTTTTACAAGAAGGAGGTCAAGCACCTGAAGAACTTGCACAAGCTGCCGGATGGGCCCATCACGGGCCTGTGGGTGGACAATCTACAAGGCAAGGCGGACATGAGGAGGGTCGTGATTGGGACCCAGAGCAGGCTGTTCCATTTGACGGGCAAGATTGGCACTGCGCACGACGGGACGGGGTCGGTCTACACTCGCCTGTTCGAGTCGGAGCAGCCGGTGGTGCACGAACTGTCGAGGACATCGCCCGGCGCACCGTCCGCCTTGGCCGTGACGCCGGACCCTCCAGAGTCTGGTCCCTACGGCGACCACGTCCCAGACCGGGCGTATGCCTGGCTGACGTCGCACGGCGTCTTCCACGGAAGGCTCTCGAACGCCCCCTTGGACAGCAACCTCGGCTCCAAGGTCTTCTCCGAGTCCAAGATGCTCCCAAGGTCGCAGATTGTGTCCTCGGACTCCTCCGACAGGCGCAAGCCGACGTCGGAGGTGATTGACGCCATTTTGCTGACGCAGTGGCACATTGTTCACCTCGTCGGCTCGCGTGTCATCACGACAAACCGACTCACCGGCAAGATCGTCTCGGAGCACGACATTGTCGCCCCAGGACAAAAGGCGCTTGGCTTCTCCGTGGATCTCCAGAAGAACACGTTTTGGCTCTTCACTTCGCAAGAAATTCACGAGATTGTGGTGCGCGACGAGGATCGCAACATCTGGGAGATAATGATGAAGATGCAGCTGTTCGAGCCGGCGCTCCAACACGCCCACACGCACACGCAAAAGGAGACGGTGGCGGCTGCTTATGGAGATGATCTGGCCGGCAAGGGGCACTGGCTCGAGGCCGCTACGATTTACGGGCGAAGCAACAAGCCGTTTGAGGATATTGCGCTGAGCATCATCGACAACAACCAGCCGGACGCCTTGCGCCAATTTCTCCTCACGAAGCTCGCCAACACCAAGAAGACGGCCGTGATGCAACGCATGATGGTGGCCGGCTGGCTCGTCGAGGTGTTCATGGCCAAGCTCAACTCGCTGGACGACACCATCATCACAGCCGCCGAGCTGACGGACACGCTCGACTCGACAGAGTCGCGGAAGCTGCTGGAGGCTGTGAGGAAAGAGTACGGCGACTTTGTCGACAAGTACAAACGCGACCTGGACCGCAAGATGGTGTACGACGTCATCAGCAGCCACGGCCGCGAGGGAGAACTGCTGTACTTTGCCAATGCCGTCGGCGACTACAACTACGTTCTGTCATATTGGGTGCAGCGCGAGAGATGGGACAGGGTGCTGGACGTGTTGAAGAAGCAGACGGATGCCGAGGTCTTCTACCGGTACAGCAGCGTCCTCATGGCACATGTTGCGTCCGATCTGGTTGAGATTTTAATGAGGCACGCGGATCTAAAGCCCAGGAACCTCATCCCTGCTCTGCTCGAGTACAACCGCACCTTTACTGGCGGTCCGAGTGGCCACGGCCAGAACCAGGCTCTGCGATATCTCAACTATGCCGTCTATCAGCTCAACTCGAAGGACGCGGCGGTTCACAACACGCTCGTGTCGATTTATGCGTCGCATTCGTCGAAAGACGAGTCTGGGCTCTTGTCGTACCTCCAAGCGCAAGGAGACGAGCCGCGATACGACCCCGACTTTGCGTTGCGTCTCTGCATCCAGCACCACCGGACGCTCTCGTGCGTTCACATTTACACAAGCATGGGACAGTATCTGCAGGCGGTTGACCTCGCCCTCTCTCACAACGAAGTCGAGTTGGCGGCCGTCATCGCCGACAGGCCAATGTCGAACCCGCAGCTGCGAAAGCGACTATGGCTGGCCGTGGCCCGCAAGGTCATTTCGCAGTCCAACGGCATCAAGACAGCCATTGAGTTCCTCAAGCGGTGCGACTTGCTCAAGATTGAGGACCTGATTCCCTTCTTCCCCGACTTTGTCGTGATTGACGACTTCAAGGAGGAAATCTGCGCGGCGCTCGAAGATTACAGCCGGAACATTGACGCGTTGAAGAAGGAGATGGACGAGTCCTCGCAGACGGCCACCAACATCAAGATTGACATTGCGGCGCTGGATCACCGGTACGCCATCGTGGAACCCGGCGAGAAGTGCTACACCTGCGGGCTGCCGCTGCTGAGCCGACAGTTCTTCGTTTTTCCCTGCCAGCACTCGTTTCACTCGGACTGCCTGGGGCGAAAGGTGCTCGAGCAGGCGGGGGTGGGCAAGTCGTCGCGCATCAGGGAGCTCCAGATGCAGATTCACAAGGGACTGGTCAGCGGGACGCAGCGGGAGGCCGTGGTGGCGGAGCTGGACGCTCTGGTGGCTTCGGCTTGGTAAGTTGCTTCGTCCCCGACTTGGACGCGCGGTTGACTGACGTGGTGCTAGTATTCTCTGCAGCGACTTGGCCATCAAGAGGATCGCCGACCCGTTCATCACGAAAGCCGACGACTTGAACGAATGGGCGCTGTGACGGGACGGGTTGAGACTGAGCGAGCGAGTGTGGGTTTGTGTATATATGTGCCGTGGCGAATTCTAGAAGCGCAGATACCCCAACTAACTAATTCTCACATTGTTCCGCCCTGCATCGTCCGTGGGCACACACTCGGGCCGTCTGCCATCATCAGGCAACATGCGCAGGGATCGGTCAGTACCTGCACTCGGTGACGTCGAGCCTGGAGCGCGTAATCATGAGGATGGAAACAATGACGCCGTAGAGACCCAGCACCTCTGCGAAGATGAGGATGAGGACCATGCCGATGTACAGGCGCGGCTGCTGCGCGCTCGCCCGGACTGTCAAGTTTACGTTAGGGTATCATGAAGAGGCATATCTGGACTCTTTCTTGCAACGCACCTCCCGCGTCGCCGACGATGCCAATGGCGAAGCCGGCCGACATGCCGCACATGCCGACGGCGATGCCGGCGCCCAGCTGGAGGAAGCCCGTGTGGATGGGCATCTTCTCCTTGATGTCGCCCGACATGATGACGCTGGCGACGAGGCCGTAGATGGAGAGGATCTGGGCCATGATGGCGCAGAGGCTGGGGCCGTGTCAGTCTGGTACGAGCCGGAGAGAGAGAGAGAGAGACAGAGCCTACGTGTTCTGCATCAGCATGTCCGGGCGAAGAATGCCGGCCGAGAAGATGGCCCCCGACGACTTGGCGGTCCCGTAGGCGGCGCCGATGGTGGTGAAGACTATGGCGGCTGCGCAGCCGAGGGCGCCGAAGAATGACTTTTGAAAGAGGAGGGTGTTAGTCGGGGGTGGGAGAGGGTGGTGATTGGGAGGACGTTACGGCGTAGATGGGACTGCGAGAATTGGTGTTAGTATCGATCGGCATGGGGAGGTGAGGCTATGGGATGGAGCAGGCGAAAGGCATACCAGCGGTCCATTTCGGCGAGGAGGACGGGATCCATGGCGAGAGAGTGCGGTATTGTTGCGAAGGGGATCTGGTGGATTGGATAGGGCATTCGCGGTTCGAGGGAGCTGTTGCTGACGGGGAAGGGGAAGGGGTTGGGCTACAGGTGAAGCTCTCCCGGGCAGCTCAGGGGGGGAGGTCATGTGCATTTAAACCAACGAGCAAAGGGAGCCGGGTCATCTGGGTGCCCGAGAGCTGCATGCAGGCAGACGTCAAAGGAACATGATGGTGGGTGGTGGTGGTGGCGGCGATGGGGATGGTTTGATGGGATTACTCCGTAGGCAGTAGGCAGAAGGATAAAGGAGGGTGGTTATTGGACGGGGAAGTTTGTGTGGCTTTTGGAGAGTTGGAGATTGGGGATGGGGGGCTTCTTGGCGTGAGATTGGGTGGGAGGGATCTGGGTATGGATGTTTGAGATGGGGGATGGGAGTTGGGAAGATGATGGGTTTCTTGAGATGGAAGGTATATATGGTTGGCAGTGTTGGTCTTGCTGTGAAATGGATGCGTATAGTTTAGTATAGTACTATAGTAGTTGATGGTGGGAGGACTGAGTATTCCCCCTATCGAACAACTAAGTAAGCGACATCTTGGGCTAACAGACCATTCAGCATCAGTTAAAATCCAGCTGGTATCTCTTTGAGCACGCGAAGGTCCCAAACTTGTACCTACAGGGGGGTCAGACTAATAAGAGAACAGCTAAAAATCAGTACCTTATTTCACTCATAAATTACCTAATAGTAGCCTATGGAAGAAGTACCTCTGAGGCCCTATACTACCTACTAATAAGCATAACTTATTCTCTTAGTATTAGACCTAAAGATCCTAACGTGTGCGTAATTGTGATTTAATATACCTAATACTATTATGACTATATCTTAATGCAGGTAAATAGAGCAAGAGGGAGCACATAGAAATATTACAGGCGAATTTGCAAGCAAAAAGTTCTATTCGTCCTTTAGTTCCTCTGTGGTCTTGCACTATATCCACAGACCATAAGGGGCGAGTACAAGTTTGGGACCTTCGCGTGCTCAAAGAGATGGAAGATGGCATCAAGGAATAGATACATTAATAGCTCCCGCTATAATACTTCGACTAGGAAACCGGTTTTACCGTTGCCTGCTGCATCGCCCACCAACCAAGGCACACCCAAGCCAGCAAGCCAGGCAACCACATCAACGGGTGCGCGCAAAATAGACTACATGCCAAGAGCATCCGCTTCCAAGCGCAGCCAGTCGGGCAATTGTAAAGATGGATTTATATATGCGAGCCCGTTCATCGACGCAAGGCTCTCCATTGGCCCCACGGGTCGCGGCCTCTCGCGGGTCTAAACTGCAATTTTAGCCTCGACAAAGCACTCAAGGAAAGCACTCGCTTGAAGAAACGTGACCAAGTATCTCACTTCACTGCAAATTCAGGCCCGATATAGGACTTTACATGGACCTCAAGCTACTCGGAGAACGGGCTTTAGTTTACCCATCGGGGTTGCGATAACGTGATCCGTGTCGGCTGCGCTGCACTGCAATCTTAGGCTTGAAGAGACATATGCAAGACAGTCTCAGATGTGCGCTGGCACTCGGGTCGGCAGTCTAAGACATGGAATCAATTAAGCCGTCGGTTGAACATGACGACCCCATCCGCTCCTTCCACTTAAATGTTGCTGCCTCAGGTCCCAGCGCCAGCCACCTGCACCCACAACCTGAACTCACCCAACCACCTGTGGAGAGCGAGTTTCAGCACCTCCTCACACCTTTCGAGCCAAGAGAATTGGCGGCCCGTCGCTCGCGCGCGAAATATCCACGGACCGGGTTGCATCCAGCGGCACTTGCGCCCACTAACCAGCCCCAGCTGACGTTGGGGTGACAGCCTCTGGGGTGCTGATGATCCTTCGACCTCGAGTCCAGGAATAACCACGAGTCAACCGTCCTCCTGCCGTCCCGCAGACGAGATCGAACTCACGGAAACTCACCACGCACCCATTGACTTGCCTCCCGCCGACTCTGCACGGCTGGAGCCGTCTCGCCCGGGGCCGCGCGTCCGACGGAGCTGCAGCAGCCAAACGATTCCATCCAGTGTGGATCGGAGGCACTGCCTCGCCCCGTCACCCTGGAGGCCAAGCCCAACATGGAGCAAGGACTCGTAACCAATGTGTGTCAAAACCGCTGCCCCCGGCCGCCACAGTTGGCTACGGCGGCTCCCTCTTCAGAATGACCGACCGCCGCCGCTCTGGGGGGTCGTGCTGAAAAGATGGAACTGGAATCCAGCCTCCAGCATGGCGATGCGGAATCGCAGATACAAGACGGGGCCTCTCGCTCCGGATTCCTCATCAATTCTCGTCAGCGACATCGTGGATAATCGGCATCGTCGGTCCCTTTCCGTTACTTACAACGCCGCACCAAGCCTGCGGGTGACGCCCACCCGGCGCCAGACTGCCGAGCTGTTGACGTCGCCTGGTGACGCACGCTCGAGCCGGAGCCGCCTCGTTGCCGAATTTGCGGTCGTCGACGAGGCTTCGCCACGGCAATTGTGGGAAACTGCCTGTTAAGAAGGCAGACAGGCCCAGCTGACTGCGAAGCAAGGCAAATGCTCAGAACTTGCTCACCTGATCTTGCGACTGTTTGCGACTCATAACACCTACACGCCCAGTAGGGCCACCTGTTCATATTGTCATATTCGTTCATACATATTCAGAAACAACCATAATGAAGCTCTTTCGCCTTCTCATCGCCGCCTCATCAGCGAGCGCCGTCGCTCTGCAAAAGGAAAACGACAACGAACCGCGCGTTATAAGTTTCGACCTACATCGAAACAAGATCCGAGATCCCGTCGCTCATGACAGACGCCGGCAGCACAGAAGGAGCGGTTCCATCGACGTTGGGCTCGACAATGAGGTTGGTCGCTTGCCGCTTTCATCGGGCCTTCTAACAGACGCAGGTAACCCTCTATTACTTCAACGCCTCCTTGGGCACTCCGAAGCAAGACTTTCGGTTCCATCTGGACACTGGCAGCAGTGACCTGTGGGTGAACACGAAGAACTCGACTCTCTGCTCTACTGCTTCGAACCTCTGCTCCGGCTCTGGGACGTATGCCGCCAACGATTCCTCGACATATGAGTACGTCGGTAGCTATTTCAACATTTCATACACGGACGGGTCCGGAGCCGCCGGGGACTATGTCACGGACAACTTTTACGTGAACAACAAGACGGTCAAGAGCCTGCAATTCGGTATCGGCTACGAGAGCACCTCTTCGGAATGCGTCCTAGGCATTGGCTATCCAGCCAACGAGGTGCAGGTCGGCCGGTCAGGCAAGGCGGCATATGAAAACCTCCCAGCCAGGATGGCCTCGGACGGCATGATTGCGTCCAACGCCTACAGCATGTGGCTCAACGATCTCGACGCCGAGACGGGCACCATCCTCTTTGGAGGCGTCGACCAGGCCCAGTACGAGGGTAGCTTGGTCACGTTGCCGATCCAGAAGAACGGCGGCGAGTACTCGGAGTTCTTCATTACACTAAACAGCCTCACGCTCGGAAACGACACCATTGCCGATGACATGGCCCTCGCCGTCCTCCTCGATAGCGGTTCTTCGCTTTCGTATCTGCCTTCGGACTATACGGACACAATCTTTAACGAAGTTGGCGCGGTATACTACGAAAGCGAAGGAGTCGCCCTGGTCCCTTGCTCCATGGCGACCGAGTCCAGCAACATGACGTTCAAGTTTAGCGACCCAGCCGAGATTGTCATCCCGATGAGCGAGCTCATCATTGACTTTTTGCAAATCACCGGTCGCCAGCTCTCGTTCGACGACGGCACGGCTGCTTGCATGTTTGGGATTGCACCGGCCACGGGAACCAACGTGTTGGGCGATTCGTTCCTCCGGAGCGCGTACGTGGTGTTTGACCTGGACAACAACGAGATCTCGCTGGCGCAGAGCAACGCCAACGCCACGGGGAGCACAGTCGTCGAGATTGGCACGGGAAACAATGCGGTGCCTTCAGCGACGGCTGCCACGAATCCCATTGCTGCCAAATCAGGGTTGTCGACAGTGTCATCGTCGGGCAATAATGACGACGGCGAGGATTCAGGGGCTATCTCGATGAGAGGGTCCGGCTCGGGCGTGGTTGCGGGTGTTGTGACGATGGTGTTGGTTTTTGTTGGGTTCCTGATCTAGGCGGACTGTTCATTATTAACCATTTATATCCTGGGATAGATAGCATGGCGTTTATTGGGTTATTATCAGCGCAGAGGACTGGCTTACAAGATTGTAAGAGGCATTGCATACCACGACGGTTGTCGGCGATGGTGCACGAAGATATGAATCAACTTGATGTCAATGGATAGAGGTGCCCAGGTTATTTTGAAGTAGAGCGATGAGAACGACTGAAGGTAGTATGTTGCAGCCAATACATCACTGATGCCGATTCGGCACCGACGTTCATTATCCCCGATACGACCGAAGTTGTATAAGTTGATTGCAAAGACGATGATTTAGAATAGTCTCCTTCCTTACCTACGTCGATTCGAGGCCTATGAGATTCTTGCAAGAGTTTCGTATACTAACCAACCCCCACCGCTAACTGGTACCTGTACACCGCAGCCTCCCACAATGACAGCCTACATCGAAGTCGCCGCCAGCTGGCTCCTCCAGAACTGCCGCGGGCGCGACTCCAAGGCCTTTTCCGCGCTGTCGGCCTTTGCGCGCCTCCCGGAGCCCACGCTCGCCGTCTCGTCGCCCGACTGCGGGCCCGACGGCGCGACGCTGGGCGGCGAGTACATGTCTGGCGGCGGCGGGGGGCGCGTCCCGGGTTTGAAGTGGGAGGGGCGCGAGGGCGTGAGGGAGTGGCTGGTTGTTGTCGAGGATCCGGATGCGCCGCTGCCGACGCCGATTTGTCACGGGTGAGTTTTGGTCATGGTATGTGTGTGTTGGAGAGAGAGGCTGACGAGATGGGGATAGCATCTATCTGGGCATTCCTGGGGACAAGACGAGCCTGGCCAACGACGACTTCAAGCCCGCGGACGACACCTCGACGACCAACAAGCTGGCGGGCGGCTTCTGGTACGGCATGAGCCGCAACGGTAAAGTGTACATTCCGCCGCGGCCGCTGCTCAACCACGGGCTTCATCGCTGTGAGTTGAGTTCTGTTTGCGCCGTCCTAAGGGGGTGGTGGGTGGGCCAGCTGACAGGTCTAGACTGGTTCGAGGTGATTGGGCTGAGCTCGCCGCTGGACGCGGCCTTTGTGGCGTCCAAGCCCTCGAGGGACGAGGTCGCGAGGGAGATTGAGGGCAAGGTGGTTGTCTGGGGGCGGTGGACGGGGCAGTGTGAGAGGAGGTGGGAGTAGGGGGGTTGATTATAGGTAGCTGTGACGTTGGAAGGGTGCAAGTTGGAAGTATAAGACGTCGTCTACGGCAATGGCATGAGTATATATCGTGGCTTCTTTCCAGTCAACAAACGAAGCCGTCACCACTCCCAGACATGCAACCGGCAACCGGCAAAAAGAAAAAAAGTGATTCCGCCCGGGCTCGAACCGGGGACCTTCTCGGTGTTAACGAGATGCCATAACCAGCTAGACCACGGAACCGGGTATTTTGTTATTAGGGAAGCAGCCATGTTGATGGCGTTGATGCGGCTGGGAGTCGTGCTGCTGCTGCAAACCACCAACACCGCTCTACCGTATGCGCCCAAAACTCCAAATGTTCAAGCCAACCTTGACGCCCTCCTCGACGGGCAACCCCGCGTGCCACGTCTCCTCGTAGCCACGACCGTCGGGCGCAAAGTTTTCCCAGTAGACGGCATTACCCGGCACGACCTTGAACACGACTCCCCCCTCGTCGTCTTCTCCCCCCTCCCCCTCTTCAGAACACTCAACAAACCGACACCACTCCCTCCCCTCCGGCCTCCTCACCAACGGAAACCCCGTCCCGCCACCCTTGACCCCTTCCCCCTCCACCCACGCCATGATGCTGCTCACCCGTCCCCATCCCGTTTGCCCCGTGCTCCGCCAGTCAAAGTGGTGGGCGTAGTGCCCTCCGGCCGCGTACCGCTGGGTGCGCAGCCGCTCGACGAAGACGTCGTCGGGCCAGCCCTGCAGGGCGCGGGCGCGGCGCTCGATGCAGCGCACGGCGTCGAGGCGCGGGAGGACGGCGACGAGCGAGTCGCGCACCGAGGCGTCGCGCTGCGTCGTGTGGCCGTCGTGCGTGACCGTCGAGGGGGCGAAGAGCGGTTCGCTACTGACGTTAGCATTCGTCCCCTCGAAAAACACCCCCCCTGGACGTTTTACCTGGTTTCCAGCAGCAGCCGCCTCTCCTCGTCGGTCAAGAACCCCTCGAGGTAGACGACCAGCGGGTTGCGGCGCAGGATGCGCGCCGTGTAGGCGTCGGGAGGGCACGCGGGGATCGGGGCGTTGGGGGCGTCGATGGCGAGGAGCGAGTGGTTGAGCCAGGGCCGCGGGGCCGGGTGCGACGACGACGACGACGAAGGGTTGGCGAGGCGGTCGGGGAAGAGGAATTGGCCAATGGGGTTGGAGAAGGCGACGAGGACGGCGAAGAGGCCGATGATGTAGGATATCATGGCGGTGGGTGGTGGTGATGGAGGAGGTGAGGTTTCGGAACGGGCGGTGTTTGAAGGAGTCATGATGGTAGAGACTGTGTGGAGTCTCATGGCACCTGTGTATTAATTAAACTCATCCATCTTCTCTAGGAACGCGCGTCATTTGCTTGCGTAGAGCCGTCCGATCCGAAGGCATTCGGACATTAACCAAGCACGGATGTAAAACAAGCACGCACCCAGTCTCTTATTCCTACAGTCGACTCGCGTGTTGGGTATATATCGTACAAACATTACCTCGGTATGTGGTATCCAGTGAGGGGAAAAGTCAAGTCATGAAACAGCCGCCCGAGTCATTTCCAAAAAGTCGTCATCATCCACTGGCCGGCGCCTCCCAGTTGATGTCGGCATCCAAGATGCCCCAGGCGTCGCCCGTCTCGGTCGAGAGCACGTTGATCATAGACTCGTTGATCTGCGCGAAGAAGGTGGCCTCCTCGGCGCCCTGCCACAGCGGCGTCGAGATGCGGCCCTGCAACGCCCGCAGGTCGACGCGGTTCTCCTCGGCCGTGTTGCCCAGGCCCATGCCAAGGCCCAGGCCCGGCGACGTGTGGCTGCTGCCCGTCGCTGCTCGGGACGCCGAGTAGGGCATCGCCGGAGACGACGACGACGAGGACGTGGTGCGGTCGGGGAGCGTCATGCTGGGAGCGCACGCCTGCGACGTCGGCCATTCCTTTGCAAAGGCCGGCGCCTGCATCGACGTCGGGGGACCGCCCAGGCGGGCCATCAGGTCCGGTCCCGGGCTGGGCGACATTCGCTTCCGCTTGTTGGTGCCGTTGTCGACGCCGTTGTCGTTGCCGCCCGGCACCTCCAGCCGCTGAGCCGGCGCAACATTCCTCGTCACGGCCCCCAGCACGGCCGAGAAGCAGTCCTTGCCGACAATGTTCTCTCCGTCGTCGCCGCCGCCCTCTCCCACATTCTTCCCGACGAGGAACCCGCAGCGGCCGGCTCTGCCCAACGGGAGGCGACCGGGCAAGATGGGCGACACGTCGGTGTGGTGCGCCACCGAACTCCGGCAGATCAGCGGAATGTTGGACTTGACCCGGCCAAAGGCGTTCCGGTACTTGCGGAGCGTGGGCATGGGCATGGCCGAGGCCAGGCCGTTGCGCTCAATGTCCAGGTACGCCTGTTGCAGGAACGCGCGCGTGATGTCGTGGGTTCGTGCAATCGCCTCCATTGCGTTGATGATGGTCTCGAGGTTCGAGAGATCGATTGCCGTCAGGCCGCCAACGGGGTCCTGCTTGGCCTGGTAGACGTAGACGGTTGTTGCGCAGTACATGGAAAGCGCGCAGAGGGGGCTTTTCTAAGCAACGAGTTAGTTGGAAGCCGTGTGAGCCCTCATCTCATCGGCTGAACTTACAAATACCCCCATGGCGTGGGAAGCGAGCCTGATTATGTTGACCACCTCTTCGGCCGCAGCCTTCAGGCGGAGGACGCTGGCGGCCTTTAGGCTCTGGGGCAGGTTGTGCTTGTCGACCTTTTCCACGGCAGCGTGGTGCAGGCAGATGACGGAGGCGTGGAGGTTGAGGTTCGTGTGCGCCGCCGTGGGATCTCGAATGTTTTGAGGCAGCCGCATCTTCTCGGGCAGGAACATGAAGATGCTCGACAGGTCGTTGTCCAGGCGCCGGTGACGCGTCCAGTAGCCCCCGTGCATCACGTCGTCGGGTCGGTCGTCGGGTTTCGCTCGGTGGACGTGGTGCAGGATCGTCTTGAAGATCTGACAGACTACCACCGTCCCCGCGAAGCCCGTGTAGGAAGCCCCCTGCCAGACCTCGTGGAGGAAGGCGGTTTCGACCTTGCGATCGGCAATGAAGTCGTCTTCGGGGGATGGGAGTCGAGTCGCAATCTACACGACATTAGCATCAGTCGCCTCGAGGTCAAGACGCAAACCCACGTCGTCAAAGTTGATCAAGCTGGGCCAGCCGGTAGAGATGCTCGCGTGAGCATCGAAGCAAAAGGCGCCCCAAAACACCCTCCTCCGCTCCTCGAGCTCAGCCCAGGTCAAGGGCGGTCCCAGCGTGGGGGGCGACCCGATCTGTTCGCCGTCGACGCGGTCGAGTCCCATCATGTGGCAGAGACGGACACATCTAGCCGAGCTCATGGTAGAGCGCGTAAACAGCATCCGCTTCGCTTCGTAGCTCGCCAGGAGACCCCAGGCCTGCGCGTGGTTGACCGTGATGAAGTGCTCGCCTTGGCCCTGTGGCGTCTCAGTTGGGCGTCTCTCGCGTCACTGTGACCAATGCGACGTACCTTCATTTCGTCGGCGTCGACGTACTGTCGGGCTCGTCGGTAAAAGACTTCATGATACTTGTCATACTTGACGTGCCCAATGGCTGCTATTGACCAGATGGCGTACTGCAGGCACAGCGGCGGCTTCATGAAGGGGTTTCCGTAAAAGGCCTGCAAGTAGCGGCCCGGGTGGACGATGGGGACGAAAAAGTGCTGCGTCGCGAAGAAGATGTTGTTGCTTTGCACGTCAGTCTCCAACCACGGCACGCAGAGGCGAGAAGAGGTACGCACAGTTCCTCCATGATCTCCAGGGGAGGGAGGGGCTCGGTCATGCCCAGCCCCAGCAGCTGAGCGTCGTTGAAGAAGGACGCCGACGGATCCTGCGGCGGGGTGACGTCGTCCATGACAAAGGGAGGCTGCTGCTGCGAGTCGGTCGAGCTGGCCCCCGTGTTGCCCTGAGAGTGATCATTCTGAGCGGCAAAGTCGAGGTCAAAGTCGGGCTGGGCCGGCTGGTCGGGGCTGACATTCTCGGCGGCCGGCTTGTCGTCGACGGCCTTGTTGACCTGGTTCAGGTAGTCCTCCACCTGGGCCAGGCGGGCCTCGAGCTCCTTGACGTTCCTCCGCTTGAAGGTGGGCTTCCTCCGCGACTCGGGATAGATGCACTCGTTGGACACGCGGACGCAGCGGGCGCAGGCCGGCTTGGAGCGGTCGCACTTGAGCTTCCTGGCGCGGCACGAGACGCATGCGAGCGGTTCGGTGCCGGGGGCGGCGGCCGAGGCCGAGGCGGAGGCGGAGGCCGTGGCGGAAGGGTCGGACTCGGTGACGTCCGGCATGCTGACGAGGGATGCGACTACATCCGGGACCGGAAACGGGAGAAAAAATTGGGAAAAAAATAAAGATGAAACCCGGGACGGACGCAGGGAGGATCTCTCCCTTGTTTACGGATATGGCAAAAAAAACAATGCTTCTCTTCAAATCAAAGGGCGCTTTTTCGCTGGCGGAGGCTCTAGGCAGCGTGCACGAAGCGGTTACGCATCTCGCATCTCGCATTCACGGTCGGGTCGCGAGGTCACGTTTTCGGTCACGCCGGATCCGGATTTCTCATGACGGAGCGATTTTAGGCCGAAGTCCGAGACGGACGTTAAGTCCGAGAGGCGAGGGGATGAGTCATCCGGCAGAGGGAGGTCTTGATTGGGTTTTGGACAAAAAGGCAAGATTCGTTGCTTTTCCTGAGCAAGGCAGTCCAACAGTCATTATTCAATCATTATAGTGACGGCGCTTATGCCGATGGCACCTCGCAGGCCATGATGCTCCGATTCGTCACCGAGAACCAACAAAGGGCGAGGCTGTTGCGTACCGACTAGGCGGAACCGACGTCCCCTCAGTGTCGATGCCCTCGGGAGCCCATTGGCCGTGGACGGTGCAAGGTTTTGTCAGCTCTCGGGAACTTGTTCATGTCAAGGTTGAGGGTGTGCTGCTCGCTCGAGTTCAATCGTAAGGGCAGCATCATGAGGGCCTTGTTCTTGGACGGGCCGGAAGGAGGCACCAGGAAGGGCATCCTCTCTCAAGCAACCGACACACGCACAGATGCAATATCAGATTTATGCTTGTTGCACTTTTTCGGACCAGCCACAGCGCGGGAGCCCCCCATCTGCCTTGCAAGGGCTTGAAACGCTGGGACGACCAGGGCCGACAAGAGTGACAAGGAGCGACAAGGAGCGACAAGCCCGACAAGCCCGACAAGCCCCCAACAGTCGCGCTACGGGCGGGTGAACGATGAGCGACACTTCCAGGCCTGAAACGACGGCCGTGGGCTTCTCCTTTTGCCGCCTTTCCGCAATCATGCCCGACCCTGTCCGTGGGAAGCCTCAAAACGGCAACTCTTCATTTACCTGCCTCTGGGGGATCTGACGATCTGACGACAGGGGGTTGTTCTTTTGTTTCGACGAGAGGAAACAATTTATTATTATTATTATTATTTTTTGCCGTGGTTGCCGTCTTCTTCCTCTGCCTTGTATAGACACCGAAGAGACACAGAACACTCATCAAACACTCGTGATTCACCAGCCACACTCGCAACGCCACACAACAACATTCAATCTTGCGAGAACCACTTGGCCTGTCTCAGGTGTGTCGATTGAAGGGGGGGGCTTCCTCTCTCCAACCACGATGAGACAACAAAAAGCAAAATTCCTCGACTGTTTACCCCTTCGGGAACGCCCTTTCAGCCCGCACATGGAGATGCGGCCGTGCCGTGTGGAGTGTTTGGCTCGACCATGGACAGCTGAAGAAAAGACGCGCTTTTGACAGGCCTCTCTCTCTCTTTGCTTCAACAGCAAAGCAGGCAAAGCAGGCAATCTCCCGATGCCGTAGCTACCTACGGATACACGACGCCGTCGTCGGAGCCCGTAGCGGATCGGGGAGATTTGATCAGGTTTCTGCCGTCTGCATCTCGCATGTCGTCTCCACGGAGTATCCGTAGCTTGCAGTAGTAGGACGCATGTCTATGTACCACCTGGCCTTTTTTTTTCCCCCTTCGTTTCTCCTTCTGTTGCAGCTGTCACTCTCGCGGTCAAGTGCCGAAGAGGAGAGCAAAGAGACAGGGTGGGCAGCTCGTATCTCTGAGTGCCCGTTAACTCGCCACGGCGAACGGTCTCTCTTGGGGGGGGGACACACACTCGTCTTCCTTTACTTTGACTGACACACACACACACTCAGATGGTTCCCCAATACGGCCCATGACCACGGCCAAGGTCCTTCCCGAACGCTCGGCCCGCGCATGTCTTGTTGAGCCCAGACTCCTCCCTCCCTCCCCCAGGCATCCTTCCGAATCCCCCTCCCCCTCTCCTCTCCTCCTCTCCTCTCCTCTCCTCTCCTCGTCTCCTCCATCCTCACCACCCCCCGTGGGCCGTCATGAAGTGACTGCGTGACCAACTTTCACTGAGTGATAACCCCCCCCCCCCTCCCTCCCTTTCTCCTCCAGGGACTCCCCCGGTTTGATCAACCCGTCCCACTTTGTTTCGTTCCGTCGTTCCCTTCTCTCTCTGCAGTTGCATCTGCCGTCTCTTGTCCTGGGTCCGGCGTTTTGGTCTAGCCCTTCTTTCTCAATCCTTGGATGATCCGCTTACCCTTTCCCCGTCAGCAACCTATCGTCTTCCCCCCCCCCCCTCTCCCCCTCTCCCCTCCCTCCGTTGCCTGCCGGAGCTCTGACTCTTCACTTCCCTCTCCAACTTGTCTTCTCACCGGTTCGACTCGTCTCCCCTCTTGACAGGTTTCACGTCCCCGTCAACTCCGGCACCTTCAAAGTCACCTCATCCTTGTTCCCCAAACACACACGCCCTCTTTAGTCTCCCCTTTAGCCCTGTGCATATCACCCGTCAACTCCAGTGCAGCACCTCCGCCTCCCAGAGGGTACAGCAGACTACTGCACATAACTCCCAGAGGGATTGTCACAGCCGGGGGACCAAGAAGGCAACAGGGGCAGATCCCATCATGTCACGTCAACTGCCGCAACTCCCGTTTGGACTTGGACTTCCCGAGGGTGTGTGGGTGTGTGGGTGAGTTCAAGCAACACACACCAGCACACCAAAGAAGCCCACGATGCTAAGCCAGATGTTCGAGTGCTTGAATATGTACGGACTGCTGAAGACGATGGCGACTGTGCCCGCCAAAACTCTCTTGTGCATAACGCAGGCGCAAGCTTGAAAGGTTCCCAAAAAGCTTGGCCTACGTTTTTGCTTTTTGGCCCGTTTCTTTTCTTATTCCATTGTGTTTTTTCCTTTTTTTTTCTTTTCTTCTTTTGTCGTCCACGATTCGCCTTGATTATCAACGTCTCATCGGGGGGGGCTCCCTCCTAGCTTCTCACTCGTAAGCCCTCGGTCCCGAGTTAACTAACTACCTACTCCGTAACCACGAGGACAGTGCTCCTGCAGAAACTGTGAAGGGACAGTAAAAGCCATCCCACGCTCTCCGGCAACGTAAGAAGACAAAGGTGGCTCGATGCTCTCTGCCGTTTCGGCCTCATCCGTGGGACCTCATCCGACCCAGACGCACCCCTCTTCTCAGCGACGTGCATGAGAGAGTCGCATCGCACTCGTCGACTGCAGTTGAAGCCCAACGTGGGTTCGTAGGGCGACGGCCGAACGAGGAGAAACCCTTCCGCAACCCCTCTCACTAGCCCAGTGGCCCCGGCAAATCTCCATCTCGAGCCTTCAGTTGACAAGTCAACAAAAGGCAATTGAGGAAACGAGACAAGAACGAGCTAGATACTGTGACCCAGCAATGTGGATTGGAAAGAGGGGACTCTCTCCCCTCCCTTCGTTTCTTCAACGGACGCTAACTGCCACTTCAGCCTCTCCAAGAAGGGGGGGGGGGTTCAAAAGTGATGATGAATGCATCAAGTCTCCTCTCTTTTTGTCCCCACGAGACGACGCCTCAACTTCGCACCGTTTTGACGCGACCCTTGATCGTCACTCTCGCCTTACCCTTTTGCCCATCCCCCCTCCTCCTCTTCTTCTCCTCGCACACCCCCCCTCTCCTGATCGAACCGGGTCCCTGAGTGGCAACATGTGTTGCGACTTGCCGCCCGTCTCTCTCAACTCGCCCATCACTCACTCACTCACTCACTCACTCACACACTCTCTCCAGCCAAGCGCCAAAGCGCACCTTTTCTTCCCGGGCCGCCCTAACAACCCTTGGGAGCTAACTAAGCCAGAGCCCGCTACCGAACGCCGCAGTGGACCTCGTTTCTCGTTGCTCTTTTTTTCCTTTTTGCTTTTCCCCCGCCCGCTGGCTTGGGTCGCTTGGTGTGTCTCTTGGGGCGTCCTTGGCTCGACTTTTGTTGGTACCGCTGCCAAGTCGTCGCCTTTGCCTCTGAACTTGCCCCTCCACTTCGCTCGTGGCGTTGCGTGTGATGGGGGGCGAGAGGGGGGAAGGAGAGTGATGATTGATGAATCAACGCCACACACACACACACGCCCCCCGGGAGAAGCTTTGCCCAAGTCTTCCTTCATCATAACCACCGAAAGCTGCAGTTGGCCCAAGTGGAACCTGTCTCTGCTTGTCTTTGATTGATGCCGTTGCCTTGCCGTTGGTTCATTTTGCTTCAGAGAGCTTTCATTGATTCTGCTTCAGGCCGCCGCAGCGAGCCATCGGTATTCTAGTTGGTTGGTCTCTAGTCCTGTCTTAATCGCCCCGGTTCCTCCTTAGCCCTGCATGTCCCAACCTTTCTGTTGTGGTGTGTCCCGTGTCAATCACAAAGTCCAAAGTCCGAGTTGCTCCATTGGCTCCCTTGTTCATGTGTCAAAGGGGATAAGCCGCCGTCCCAAGCAAAAAATGAAGAAAAAAACAACAACAAGAAGAGGAACAAGAATGATACACTGTCCCGCCGTACGTTTGCGTAGTAGGCAGTCAAACAAATAACAAAAACAAGCTGCCTCTTTCATCGAGGGCGCCGCAGATGGCACTCATTCCCAGCCGTCTTCTGTCCGGGGGCCCTAAAACGCCGCTATTCCCAAATCAAGTAGGCGCCTCAAAAATAGGCAGAGCTAAACGCTGCCCCTGCTCATGTCGGCACCGCGGTGCTGGTTCAGCGTATCCAGGTCTTCGTCGTAAGTGGCGCCGTCGCCGTCACTCAGGGGACCCGCGGCTGACTCTCGCTTGAGGTGATCGAAATCGCCGTGTTCCGTGGTGGCGAGCACCTTCATCTCACCGCCGCGGACACCGGTCATGGCGTCAGACTCGGCCCTGGCGTTGTTGATCATGGTTGGCAACTGCCGTCGTCGAGCGTTGATGAACCAGTTGGAGATTTGGTCTGTGAGTAGCCGTTAGCATTAAGCCAGAAACGCCCGCATCGGGGTCCTGCCACTTACTCATTTGGAGGCCGGTTTGTCGCATGAGCTCCTGCTTCTCGTCTTCCGTGGGGTACGGATGTTGGAGGTGAGCCATGAACCAAGCCCTTAGTTTATCCGTCGTCTCCTTGGGGAGGTTCCCTCGTCTCTTTCTCTGCTTGTTGTCGCCGCTCATGCCTCCGGGGCCTGCGTCTCCAAATATAGATCGACCAGTGTAGTCTGGGTAAGATGTAGGATATCCGCCGGTTGTAAACGGTGTTCGATCAAACGCGTGCACTGATCCCGCAGACAATGACTGATATCGGCTTGGGTGGTGGTAGGGATATCCGTAGCTGGGGTCCCGGTAGGAAGACGTCGACTCGGGAACGGGCGCTGCCGAGTGCGGAAGAGGGGGTTGCGAGGGTCGATAGACGTCCACTGAAGGTGTTAGGCAGCTCATGGATATGGGTTCTCGCTCCAAAGATCGCGGTGGTGGCAAACTGGGGCGTGAGCCTCGAGCATCTATCCGATCCGTCATGTCAAGAGGAGCTGGCTGGGACAGGCTTCCGGGATACGGACTCGATCTCGATGGAGCACCCCAGCTTTCTTGTTGCATTGCAAGGCTTGGTGAGACCTGGCGTGAGGAAGGCCTCTCGCTTCCATAGTAGAGGCGGGGGATTTGTCGTGCTCGCTCGCTGTCCAGGTCGTTCTCCATCGACAGTCTCCTCCTCTTGATCTCGTTGGGCGAATGCACATATTTGGGCGACGTTGCGCCCAATGGCGCCTGAGTGGGCGTGAGGGCTTGTGGCGGTCTTGCCGTGGGATCCTGGAGTTGGGGGTGAAGTGATAGCTCGGGGAAGGCCTGCAATGAGTTAGGAGAGAGGCGCTCATGAAGCTCGTTGCAACACGTACCTGTCGAATAGAGGGCAGGGCTACTCTGTCATTTTCGGTTCGTGGTCGTAGAGAATAATCAGGACACCGAGTGACTTCCCAGGGCCGCGGAGCACAAAAGGGAGGGTGAGGAGAAGGGTTGGCGGTGGCAAGCATGGACATGTTGGCTGGTCTGGGGGCAGTTTCGTGTGTGGTTGGTTCTGATGGTCGTGGCAGTGAGGGGCTCTCTTCCATAACAAAACGGCCAGTCAGGGCAGAAGAAACCGCACAGCGGTCAACTCCTTTCTGCTTGTGAGTCCGAGTGGCCCAAGACAGATGGGAGTTGGAGGCAAATAAATACCTTGATTAGTCCAAAACGAGGAGAAAGAAAGGTGCCAAGTGTCGGGTCGAAGAAGCAAGTCTGGCCCAAGTCCAAACCACACAGAGAGACGAGGCCGGTGCAGAGGGCAGATGGGAGTGGTGTATTAGTCGTTGCGGGTTGGTGCTTGCCAGGGACACCGACGAGTTGCAGAGGTAAGAGAGTTCAGGTGTGTGAAGGAGACAACAAGAAAGGTAGTAAGTAGTAGACGGGTACGGATGATCATCCGCAAGTGGGAGGACCAAAGCTTTTGTATATCACGGGTGCTGGGGGCGGGTGGATGGGCTCGACGATTTACGCACCAACCAAGGTAGTGTGGTGCTTAGTTGAAGTGCAATGCAGATGAGGTAGCCCAGATGGGAAATGCCACAGTGGGAGGGTCATAAACAGGCTGGCGGAGATTTTCTCAATGGTCAAGGCTCAACTGGAGAAGCGGCTTTAGTGAAACCGACTCAGTCAAGCCACAGACAAGTCCGTGGGAACAAAGCGTGGGAACTGGGAGTGTAGGCGTCTTTAAACGCAGGCAAAAGAGACGTCTTTTGCCTCGCGATGTGGAGGCGGGGGACGATTTGACGGAACAGAGCTATGCCAGTCTGGACCAAGTATGCGAAGCATGGACAGGGAAGACGGACGATCAGGGAGCCAGGGGGTTGAGGACCAGTACAGATGAAGAAACAAACGAGCAGCTTGGGCGTCGACGACCAGGAGAAACGCTCGCAAGCCCCGAATGGATACTTTGACAGGCTCGTGGTGGTGCCTGGGATAGAGACATGCCCGGCCTTCCTTTCAGGGGTGGCTGCCGACATGGGCATGGGTCTAACGAACGGGCGAGAGCCCACCCCGGGAGCTGGATTCTCGATTTCAGGGAGCTAGGCCAGATGAGTGGGCGACTGGTGAGGCCGAACACGCCCGTGGAGTGGTGTTAGGGGGGGGGATCCTTCACGCCCCCCGACCCCCGCTGCTGTCGACCCCAGCCAAGACGGTTGCGAACGTGTGCGATGAATGGCATTGTCCGACGTGAGGGGACCAGACCGGGTCTCCGTGTGTCATCGCATGCGCCCGCGCTTGCACCGAGGCGTTGGATATTCGTATGCGAACAACTGGTTGTGTGCCATTTTTGCAACTGTGTCGACGTGCCTCGTCTTGCACATGCAACCACGCAGAAGCCATCTTCTGCCCGGCGTCGAGACGGTAGGATCCAAAAGCCTCAGCTAGAACGCCAAGTCAGTCATAGTTCCATCGGCCGAGAGCGTTTGCCGACGTTTTACGCGGTGGCTTATTGCTTGTGTCCAGGACGTTGAAAGCAAGAAGCCACCGGGGACTAGCTTGCGAGTTTGAGAGAGCATCACGAGGTTGGCCTCTCCAGCGCTCTGACCCGGCCCCGATGGCTTTCGGGAATTCGACTTTCGAAATCAGCTTTAGAGTTCAAGCGGCTGACGGCAACAAGACTGGGAAGTGGGCGTTCGCTCCTCGGCTTCCTCATGGGAAGAACCGTCAGAAACGCTACAGTGGGGGGCCTTCGATGCTGTCGAGCTGTCATGTCCACCGTCAGTGCGGCTAGGACTGAAGCTAGGGCGGCTACGGCACCCGTCAAGTCGATGGCATCCGCGCCGTGTTGGCCTCGAATCGACCGAGACGGGTCGGTTTCGCCGCCGTCGCTGGCTGAGGCCCAGGTGATTAATTGCAGGGCGCCCGAGGTGCTGGGCGAGACAGCTGGAGGCGGAGCCGCCGGTCTGTGCAGGGTGGCTGGATCGCCGTGTGTGCGAGGAGTGTTTGTGTGGGTGGCATGGTTTGAGATGTCACGACAGTTCCCCGTCCGTTCGTTGGTAGGTTTGGCAGTCTTCGTGTGGGGTTGCTGAGAGCCTCCGAAGAAGGGCGTCTTCGCGCGTCAACATGTTCGCTTGTGCGGGTGACCCGGAAGCCAACAGCTGTCTGCTTCGTCATGGAGGGGGGGCGAGTCAGCCCTTAGCATTCTCTCTCGCAAAATACCGGCATCTGATAATTTGAATGGTCACGGCTTTGGCGGATAGCGCAGCGGCTGATGGAGGTGGCGCTCGAAGTACAGTCCAGGCCAGTTGCTTAGCCCACACAAAGTTTCGTTCCTGGTTGCACATGGAGGTAAGGCGCCTCCGTCAATTAAATGGACAATGAAGTGCAACGGCGGCTTGTTGCAATCAGGTCCTGTCGAGGCTGCCAGGTCGATTGACGATCCGGGGACAGCGGGCAAAGCGGCCGAGATCCAAGGTGACGAATGCCGTTCCGGGACATGTCCGGTAGTGAGGACAAGACGGGAGGTTTACCGTTTGTCAGCCCGATGCAGAGTTGCGATTGGCTCGTCAGGTTGTGCGGATCGTCGCGACGATCCCACGCCGCCATGACAGATGGGGGCCGCCCCGAGGCGAGGCAGGAGGGTAATGGCCAGAGCACGCCCTCGCTATTGGCTGCCCGAGAATGGCACGGTTGCCCAGCGGGATGGGATGAACATGCCTTGAGACCTCCATGGGTTGACGGTGCAAAGCTTGGCATTTGGTCGTGGGACTTATCGCTCGTCATCGAAGGGGCTGTCGATTTTCTTTTTTTGGCGAGGCTATTGCAGAACCGATATCCGTACGGAGTACAGGTGCTGATAGTCCGTTAGCAGAACAGATTGCAGGAGTGGCCCAAACGGTCAAGCCTTACTCGAGCGAGGTAGCCTCATCACACATCGTCAAGCCTGGCGGGACCTCGTTTGTTTCATCTTCTTTGAAAGCTGGGCCGTGGGCACGAGGCTACGGAAATCCGTCGATGGGCTGACATGGCGCTTCGTGTAGCCCGTGGTGAAGGCGTCAAGAATACGACAGAGTCCTTAATTCATAAAACGTAGAACAAAAGAAGCCGCATCCCAGTGATGAATTTTGTGAACCTTGGGGCCTGATTCCAAGATCCACACCCTTTTTCGGTCCACATGACAAAACCGGCTCAAAACGTTGAGGTGGGTCGGAGAAACCAAGCGCCGCTCCCGTCGAGAGGAAAGAAACCAGGAACTGGGCGCTATATTCAGAGTTACGAGTCAGCAACACGCAACGCCTTTGCAAGCCCATCGCCATCAGCATCATCGTCACGGTCGCTGCAACCATCTGTCATCCAATATCGTTCTGCACCATCCAATCTCGTCATGGCTGCCGGACAAAAGTTCTCTCCCTGCGACCCTGCGCATGCTTCCTGCGATTCCCCGGCCACCGACGACCTGAAGTCCTGACAACCCAGCAGCTTGATCTTGTGCAAGGGCGGGACGTGCGTCGCAGAGATCTGACATTGCCTGTCTCTTCCTCTCTCAGCCCCTCATTGATTCGCTCGCCATCGAGGATCGCCGACTTGTGCCGGTTGTGTTTGGTTTCCTGCCGGCAGTCCCCCGGCCAGATCACAAATCCAGCCCCGTGCAGACTTGCCAGGCTTGTCCAGGCCAATGTCCCACCACGGTCAAGACTAGCGGAACCCCTGCTGGCCCCTGGCGAGAATTGTCCTCTTGCGTGTTATCACTTTCTCCTGTTCTATTATAGTCGCAACAGTCTGAGGACTCGACTCATGATGCCTGCCAAAACCCAATAGGTCGGTTGTTATCCCGACCTTGGCCCTCCTTCGGCCGCTCTATGACAGCTACCTGTCGTCAACCAATTCCCCCTTCAGGGAGGTGGCGCGCTTTACCGACAACAGTATCCCGGTGACCAGCATCCATTTACTTCGGACGACCTTTGTTGAAGGCAGGACCGAGCAATTCGGATAACTCGCCACGGCTCGACGATCTGTGGCGTGGATTCTCCTGCGCCTTGACACATGACCCTACCTGGTTGGCTGTGACTAGGGCTGACGCTTGCATCCATCAAGTCGTACGCTCTCCTGCAACTATCCACACTTTATTAGCCACGATGATCTCGGAGGGGCACATGTGCGCGGCACATGGCGGCCGGCAGGCCTGCTTCTACGGGCTGGACACTGGAGCGAGAACAGCTACAGCACGGAATGGCACTTACCGTGTTTGAGCATTTCAACGCTTCTCATCGGCTCGCTACTATCCGTTTCCAACGTCTCAACGCTTTCCGTTCTTCAACTTGGCAAGTTGGCAAGTTGGCTACATACCCACGCCCACTTTATTATGCTAGGAGGGGCCGGTTGATCATTTCGCACTCCTGGCGGGTCGAGCCAGCCAACTCCTTGCTTCGACTCGGATAATTGTCAGAGACAACCACGACCTGCTTGCTTTGCCATCTCCACTCCCAGAACGAACGCCTGGTCGGGACCCGAATGGATGTATCATCCGGAGAAGCGCAAGCGAGACGGGCCGCGTCGTCAACAGCACCCACACTGACAGCTTGCTGGGGTATTCTGGTCTGCAAGACTGCAACACCAACAAACCGAACCGTTTCATGGCAAAACTTGGCCTGATTCGTCACCCGGCTCAACAAACCATGACGCAGCTGAAGCCTTGTTTCCGATGGCGCGCACAGAATCTATCCCACGCAGAAGCTTCCCTGGGGGCACACATTGTAGTGTCGGATTCGCACGCGACGCCGTCCCCCTAGGCACCCTGCATCATACGAAGAGCGGTGTCGGCCTGACCTGCACAAGAAAATAATGAATACGTCGGAATACGTGCGTACAGAGCTTCGGTGCATATTATCCACGCGAGACCTGGTCTGGCAGGGAGCCGTCTCGTCCTCGCATGTGGTACCCCACGCGTGGTCCTTTGGTTGACATGCCACCCGGGGTTGGACAAGCGCAAGGCTTTGCTGCCTGTGACACAGTCCCTCCGCAACCGTTACATGTCGGCGCTGAGCTGCATATTCCTGGCAACTGTGGCGTCGGGCCAACAGGAAAACAGGAGCGTTCAGGGATTCCTCTCGCAAGGTCGACCATACTAGGCATAGAGGATTCCAGGGGATCCGGGGCCCTGGCCGCCCAAGCACGCATGGTACCGAAAGCCAGAAACATAGCCCTCCACGGGCGAAACAGCCCGTTGGCTGAAGCGAAAGGAGGCGGGTTTGGTTTAGGGCATCCCAAGACGAATTCGGGCTCACTGAAATCTGTATTGGTGGGCCAAGAAGTCATGGCCATCTGACGCTGAACAGATCTGGCTTTTGACACATTTTGCGGGACACCCCCGTCTCATCTCTGTGTCACCATCCACTACACTCAGCCGACGATGGTGACCAGAGCACGTTGCATGGCAGAGAGGTCTTGTCTGGGCTATACGGCTGCTTTGGAGGGAGGCTCGCGGGCTGGCGAGGAGTTTTCGGGCGTGGAGGACGGCAGATTCGAGGTGGCATCGCCTTGCCCCTCTTGGTGCAATGCAGCTCTCCTCTTGAGGAAGAGGGTGGCCCAGCCCCTCGTTGCCGCGTGGGGGTTTGACATGTGCGCCAAGGGCCCTGAAGCGGTGACTCCTGACGCGCAAAAAGCAATCATGAGCGCCCACGAAGCGCAGCGATGGATGCCAATGTCGCCCCCGGCAGCCATGAACCAAGATCGTAAGTTATCAATGCCCAACCGATTGGGTGCCATGCAAGCTGCTTCGTCGCTAATCTTGCACCCTCCCGGCGGGCATCACCAACAATTTGACCTGCATGTACCGGTGAGTTTAGGTGCATTCTTGGTGCATTCTTGGTGCCGCCTAGGCGCAGTGTCAACGGCTCCTTGCGGTGTCGGGACATCCCGTCGCCTGTTGGGAACGAGCACAAGTCGACCAAGTGCGCAGGGAGCGGGACGAGGTGCATGTACTCGGCCGATGAAGGGCGTCGCCGAGTTTATGAAGAGGGCAGTTGGGACTCCCATGCTAGTCTTCAGCCTCGAGCGGGGATCGAACTATTCTCGGGGCGCGATCACCTCATGTTGCCCACGCCTCCGACGACGTCTCATAACCGAGCTGCGAAGACGGGCGCGGTTCGGTCAAAGCTCTGGCAGACAACGAGCTGGTTTACGAGGCATAGCAATTTGGACGCCGGTCAACGGTTCCTGCAGATGTCTCCGGTACACAAAGATCACCACCAGGGGCTCCCGGGCCGGATTATAGGTCCAGGTTCCCGTCGAGACGGGCACGTCCCCAGCCGCCCGAATGCCGTCCCGTCAAACTGCGACACAGGGAAAAGCGGTGACCTGGTCCAGCTTGTAAGCTTAGAGGTCCAGGAGGACCACGAACTCCCGGGAAGCCGTGAACGACGTCGTCGGGTTACGTCCGTCCGTGGACGAACTGCTCTGCTGGGTCGGGTGCGCCATGTAACTTTCAGATGCAGTTGGGCTTGCGATGAATCCTTCGCACGAGGAGTCGGAACTCACCAAATGCTCCGGACACGGCTTGTCACATCTGTCACACCCGGGAACGAGAGCATCAATCACAAGGTAGCATTCGCACAGAGACGAGCCGGGAACCCAGTCGTCCGAAGGTCTCGTCGCGGGCGAGCACTGGCGTGATGTTGTCGCGAGTGGGTTTGCCAGACGAGAGACTCTGTTTGAGCCGTTGCCGCCAACGGCGCTTCTTCAGGCTGCCACGATGCTCCCTTTGGCCTGGCTTGGCAAGATCGATTTGGCTCGTCGCTTAGTGCGGACAAGCTCCGCGCCTCCTCTCCTCCCATGTCTCCGGGACCCCAGAGGCCAGCTTCCAGCACCCAGGACCTTGCAAGAAGGCCAAAGCCAAAATACCCGACTTTCCCTTACAGGTAGGTGGTGGTCCATGTTCGATGGGGCCGATGAGCGGCCCTTCAAGTCGCCCGGGGTCTGAGGAGTCCAGGAGAGAAAGCTACGGCAGCCACTCGATCCCTGCAATCAAAGCTCCTGTCGATACCCCGGCAGAGGAGGGAGAAGAAGCAGAGTTGTCGTCCCATGCAAGGGTGCCCTGCTCTGGCCTTCACCTTGTGCAGCCAGCCTGGAAGGTCGACTGCCAGTTTAGATGGGCTGCATTTTTGAGAGGGGGGGGGGGGGGGGGGGGGGGGGCGGGGGT